>JARBDR010000712.1:0-122913 GCA_029721355.1 Tegillarca granosa | reverse complement strand
CTTTGTAATCCTACTCCTACTAAGGATCTGTTTGCGTGGGATTCAGACCTGTGGTGAAGGACTCTGTAAACCTACTCTTAAGGATCTGTTTGAGTGGGATTCAGACCTGTGGTGAAGGACTCTGTAATCATACTCCTACTAAGGATCTGTTTGAGTGGGATTCAGACCTGTGGTGAAGGACTCTGTAATCATACTCCTACTAAGGATCTGTTTGAGTGGGAATCAGACCTGAGGTGAAGGACTCTGTAAATTCTCCTACTAAGGATCTGTTTAAGTGGGATTCAGACCTGTGGTGAAGGACTCTGTAATCCTACTCCTACTAAGGATCTGTTTGAGTGGGATTCAGACCAGTGGTGAAGGACTCTGCAATCCTACTCTGACTAAGGATCTGTTGAGTGGGATTCAGACCTGAGGTGAAGGACTCCGTAAACCTACTCCTACTCCTACTAAAGATCTGTTTGAGTGGGATTCAGACCTGTGGTGAAGGACTCTGTAAACCTACTCCTACTAAGGATCTGCTTGAGTGGGATTCAGACCTGTGGTGAAGGACCCTGTAATCGTACTCCTACTAAGGATCTGCTTGAGTGGGATTCAGACCTGTGGTGAAGGACTCTGTAAACCTACTCCTACTAAGAATCTGTTTGAGTGGGATTCAGACCTGAGGTGAAGGACTCTGTAAACCTACTCTTACTAAGGATCTGTTTGAGTGGGATTCAGACCTGTGGTGAAGGACTCTGTAAACCTACTCCTACTAAGGATCTGCTTGAGTGGGATTCAGACCTGTGGTGAAGGACTCTGTAATCCTTCTCCTACTAAGGATCTGCTTGAGTGTGATTCAGACCTGTGTTGAAGGACTCTGTAATCCTACTCCTACTAAGGATCTGCTTGAGTGAGATTCAGACCTGTGGTGAAGGACTCTGCAACCCTACTCCTACTAAGGATCTACTTGAGTGTGATTCAGACCTGTGGTGAAGGACCCTGTAATCCTACTCCTACTAAGGATCTGTTTGAGTGGGATTCAGACCTGTGGTGAAGGACCCTGTAATCCTACTCCTACTAAGGATCTGTTTGAGTGGGATTCAGACCTGTGGTGCAGGACTCTGTAACTACTCCTACTAAGGATCTGTTTGAGTGGGATTCAGACCTGTGGTGAAGGACTCTGTAATCATACTCCTACTAAGGATCTGTTTGAGTGGGATTCAGACCTGTGGTGAAGAACCCTGTAATCCTACTCCTACTAAGGATCTGCTTGAGTGGGATTCAGACCTGTGGTGAAGGACTCTGTAAACCTACTCCTACTAAGGATCTGTTTGAGTGGGATACAGACCTGAGGTGAAGGATTCTGTAAACCTACTCTTACTAAGGATCTGTTTGAGTGGGATTCAGACCTGTGGTGAAGGACTCTGTAATCATACTCCTACTAAGGATCTGTTTGAGTGGGAATCAGACCTGAGGTGAAGGACTCTGTAACTACTCCTACTAAGGATCTGTTTAAGTGGGATTCAGACCTGTGGTGAAGGACTCTGTAATCCTACTCCTACTAAGGATCTGTTTGAGTGGGATTCAGACCAGTGGTGAAGGACTCTGCAATCCTAATCTGACTAAGGATCTGTTTGAGTGGGATTCAGACCTGAGGTGAAGGACTCCGTAAACCTACTCCTACTCCTACTAAAGATCTGTTTGAGTGGGATTCAGACCTGTGGTGAAGGACTCTGTAATCCTACTCCTACTAAGGATCTGCTTGAGTGAGATTCAGACCTGTGGTGAAGGACTCTGCAACCCTACTCCTACTAAGGATCTACTTGAGTGTGATTCAGACCTGTGGTGAAGGACCCTGTAATCATACTCCTACTAAGGATCTGTTTGAGTGGGATTCAGACCTGTGGTGAAGGACCCTGTAATCCTACTCCTACTAAGGATCTGTTTGAGTGGGATTCAGACCTGTGGTGAAGGACTCTGTAAACCTACTCCTACTAAGGATCTGTTTGAGTGGGATTCAGACCTGAGGTGAAGGACTCTGTAAACCTTCTCTTACTAAGGATCTGTTGGAGTGGGATTCAGACCTGTGGTGAAGGACTCTGTAATCATACTCCTACTAAGGATCTGTTTGAGTGGGAATCAGACCTGAGGTGAAGGACTCTGTAACTACTCCTACTAAGGATCTGTTTAAGTGGGATTCAGACCAGTGGTGAAGGACTCTGTAATCATACTCCTACTAAGGATCTGTTTGAGTGGGATAGAGACCAGTGGTGAAGGAATCTGCAATCCTTCTCTGACTAAGGATCTGTTTGAGTGGGATTCAGACCTGAGGTGAAGGACTCCGTAAACCTACTCCTACTCCTACTAAGGATCTGCTTGAGTGGGATTCAGACCTGTGGTGAAGGACCCTGTAATCCTACTCCTACTAAGGATCTGCTTGAGTGGGATTCAGACCTGTGGTGAAGGACTCTGTAAACCTACTCCTACTAAGGATCTGTTTGAGTGGAATTCAGACCTGTGGTGCAGGACTCTGTAACTACTCCTACTAAGGATCTGTTTGAGTGGGATTCAGACCTGTGGTGAAGGACTCTGTAATCATACTCCTACTAAGGATCTGTTTGAGTGGGATTCAGACCTGTGGTGAAGGACCCTGTAATCCTACTCCTACTAAGGATCTGCTTGAGTGGGATTCAGACCTGTGGTGAAGGACTCTGTAAACCTACTCCTACTAAGGATCTGTTTGAGTGGGATTCAGACCTGAGGTGAAGGACTCTGTAAACCTACTCTTACTAACGATCTGTTTGAGTGGGATTCAGACCTGTGGTGAAGGACTCTGTAATCATACTCCTACTAAGGATCTGTTTGAGTGGGAATCAGACCTGAGGTGAAGGACTCTGTAACTACTCCTACTAAGGATCTGTTTAAGTGGGATTCAGACCAGTGGTGAAGGACTCTGTAATCCTACTCCTACTTAGGATCTGTTTGAGTGGGATTCAGACCAGTGGTGAAGGACTCTGCAATCCTACTCTGACTAAGGATCTGTTTGAGTGGGATTCAGACCCGAGGTGAAGGACTCCGTAAACCTACTCCTACTCCTACTAAAGATCTGTTTGAGTGGGATTCAGACCTGTGGTGAAGGACTTTGTAAACCTACTCCTACTAAGGATCTGCTTGAGTGGGATTCAGACCTGTGGTGAAGGACCCTGTAATCCTACTCCTACTAAGGATCTGCTTGAGTGGGATTCAACCTGTGGTGCAGGACTCTGTAAACCTACTCCTACTAAGGATCTGTTTGATGTAAACCTACTCCTACTAAGGATCTGTTTGAGTGGGATTCAGACCTGAGGTGAAGGACTCTGTAAACCTACTCTTACTAAGGATCTGTTTGAGTGGGATTCAGACCTGTGGTGAAGGACTCTGTAAACCTACTCCTACTAAGGATCTGTTTGAGTGGGATTCAGACCTGTGGTGAAGGACCCTGTAATCCTACTCCTACTAAGGATCTGTTTGAGTGGGATTCAGACCTGTGGTGCAGGACTCTGTAATCATGCTCCTACTAAGGATCTGTTTGAGGGAAATTCAGACCTGTGGTGAAGGACCCTGTAATCCTACTCCTACTAAGGATCTGCTTGAGTGGGATTCAGACCTGTGGTGAAGGACTCTGTAATCCTACTCCTACTAAGGATCTGCTTGAGTGGGATTCAGACCTGTGGTGAAGGACTCTGTAATCCTACTCCTACTAAGGATCTGTTTGAGTGGAATTCAGACCTGAGGTGAAGGACTCTGTAATCTTACTCCTACTAAGGATCTGATTGAGTGGGATTCAGACCTGTGGTGAAGGACTCTGTAATCCTATTCCTACTAAGGATCTGCTTGAGTGAGATTCAGACCTGTGGTGAAGGACTCTGTAATCCTACTCTGACTAAGGATCTGTTTGAGTGGGATTCAGACCTTTGGTGAAGGACTCTGTAAACCTACTCCTACTAAGGATCTGCTTGAGTGGGATTTAGACCTGTGGTGAAGGACTCTGTAATCCTACTCCTACTAAGGATCTGCTTGAGTGTGATTCAGACCTGTGGTGAAGGACCCCGTAATCCTACTCCTACTAACTATCTGTTTGAGTGGGATTCAGACCTGTGGTGAAGGACTCTGTAATCATACTCCTACTAAGGATCTGTTTGAGTGGGATTCAGACCTGTGGTGAAGGACCCTGTAATCCTACTCCTACTAAGGATCTGCTTGAGTGGGATTCAGACCTGTGGTGAAGGACTCTGTAAACCTACTCCTACTAAGGATCTGTTTGAGTGGGAATCAGACCTGAGGTGAAGGACTCTGTAATCATACTCCTACTAAGGATCTGTTTAAGTGGGATTCAGACCTGTGGTGAAGGACTCTGTAATCCTACTCCTACTAAGGATCTGTTTGAGTGGGATTCAGACCAGTGGTGAAGGACTCTGCAATCCTACTCTGACTAAGGATCTGTTTGAGTGGGATTCAGACCTGAGGTGAAGGACTCCGTAAACCTACTCCTTCTCCTACTAAGGATCTGTTTGAGTGGGATTCAGACCTGTGGTGAAGGACTCTGTAAACCTACTCCTACTAAGGATCTGCTTGAGTGGGATTCAGACTTGTGGTGAAGGCCTACGAGTAAGTATGCTCTTGGCCATCAAAGCCCCACTCAAAATTTTAAGTTGAAGGAATGTCTAGTCAGCATATATTGGAGGTCAACTCTTCCTTTTTCTTAAAAAAGGAAATGTCCTTTTTTTCACTATTCAGCATTTATGATATGGTGATGATCTCTATAATGATATATCAACTTATACCAAACATCAAATACCCAATTCAAGATTGTAATACTGATATCAAGTTTGTCAGTTCATAATGTGATAACCTTTAGAAAAAATAACAGAAAGCCTCAAACAAGTGACTGACACACTTCACACACAAAGATTTAGAGATTAAAACTAGGCCGCTAATCTTAGATGCTTTAATCTATAGACACACTAGGGTATGTCTGTCCAATGTGGAAAACTAGGCTGCTAAAATTTGACACTTGTTTTATAGACACACGGGTATATGTCTGTCCAGTTGACAATATGGAAAGCTAGGCTGCTAAAATTTGACACTTTGATGAATAGACAAATTAGGATACCGCCTATTTGGAAAACTATGGAGCTAGTCTAAAAAGCATTGGACAATTTGGCAAGGGAGATCTTTTAAACAAAAATACAATAAAACAAGAGTTATTTTAATACATTTAATGATATTTACAATATAATATTAAACATTTCTTCATGAAATGAGAGATTTATTTATTATCAAAAATTCTAAGAAATGTAAAAAATCACAAATTTTACACATGCCTAATTAGTCTTTTAATATGTAAAAAAATTAATACAAGAAAACAATGATGTAATTGCGGAATAATATCTGTGTATGGAATTCCATATCCAAAGGGAATGAAAGTCCTCTTTATGTTATCAGAGGCCTGTTCAAGGTACTGGTCACTTTCCACTGCACTCATCAATACAATTTTTATGTCTACTGAACAGATGTATTGAATTTAGACATCATAATCATCCAGATGCTTTAAAAATAATCTCCCTTGGATAATGACACCAACACTTGACAGGAGAAAAATGTCAAAATATCAATTAAATCGGGCAACTGTACACAATTTTTAACTAATTCTATCATTCAAATCTTGTCCTAAAAGATACCATACACTTTAACTGAAATATAAATTAAAATGCACATTGGTTTAAGAATTTATTAAAACCATTTCTTATAAACTTTGTCCGAATTACGCCATCTTGAATCTAAGGCAAACAACCTTACGATAGTGATAGTGGTCACTCTCGTGTGCTTGCACAAGCTATCATTCCTTAACGACTTGAAGTCAAACGACCTTGACAACCTTGAATAGGCCTCGGTTTTAATGTCACTTATTAATGCTGATACATTGTAAGAATCTTTTCCTTTTTCAATCATTAATGCTGTAGATGATTATTAGTTATAAACATTTAAAAACTGAATAAAAGAATAAAAATGTAAAAAAAAAAAAAAAAATAAAAAAAAAATACAAAACTAGCTTCTAAAAATTCTAAATTTTATTTTGATATATCTTTTTTTTCAAGATTCAAATCCATTATAAAATGATTGTCCTTGAAATAAATCCAATACTGTATTTAAATCCTAAATGGAGTTATTGCCCTTGATTTAAATTTATCACAGACTTGCCACCAGAGGTAATTTAAGAACAAGAATTACTGTCTTAATATTAATGATTTTGAGTACCTGATTTTGATCAGTATTCAAAACAGAGTTATTGTTCTTGATTTATACTGATTACAGAGTTATTGTTCTTGACTTATATTGATTACAGAGTTATTGTCCTTGATAACCAGAGTTTCTCTCTTTGATCCTGGTTTGATGCTTTTCCCTCAACAAGATTAACTGTTCTTAACTACCCAGGCTTTCAATAACTGAAAGAGATAAAAAACAAAAATAATTATAATCAAATCCTCTACATTACTACTATCTGCTTGGTGAAGACAATTTTAACACATACTGACTATTCTACAACACCTTGATCCCAAACACAACTATAACACGCACTGGCTTTTCTACAACTCACCAAGCACAAACACAACTATAACTCGCACTGACTATTCAACAACACTCTAAGGCAAAACACAACTATAACACATACTGACTATTCTACAACACCTTGATCCCAAACACAACTATAACACGCACTGGCTATTCTACAACTCACCAAGCACAAACACAACTATAACTCGCACTGACTATTCAACAACACCCTGAGGCAAAACACAACTATATCTTGCACTGACTATTCTAAAACTCACCGAGGACAAACACAACTATAACACACACTGACTATTCTACAACACAACAAGGCGAGACACAACTATAACACATACTGATTATTCTACAACGCAACATGGCGAAACACAACTATAACTCGCACTGACTATTCTACAACACCCTGAGGCAAAACACAACTATATCTTGCACTGACTATTCTAAAACTCGCCAAGGACAAACACAACTATAACTCACACTGGCAATTGTACAAATCACAGAGAACAAACACAACTATAACACATACTGATTATTCTACAATGCAACATGGCGAAACACAACTATAACTTGCACTGACTATTCAACAACACCCTGAGGCAAAACACAACTATATCTTGCACTGACTATTCTACAACTCACCAAGGACAAACACAACTATTACACATACTGACTATTCTAAAACTCACAGAGAACAAACACAACTATAACTCACACTGACTATTCTACAACTCACAGAGAACAAACACAACTATAACTCACACTGACTATTCTACAACTCACCGAGGACAAACACAAATGTAACTCACACTGACTATTCTACAACTCACAGAGAACAAACACAACTATAACTCGCACTGACTATTCTACAACTTACTGAGGACAAACACAAATGTAAAACACACTGACTATTCTACAACTCACCAAGGACAAACACAACTATAACTCACACTGACTATTTTACAACTCACCAAGGACAAACACAACTATAATTCGCACTGACTATTCTACAACTCACTGAGGACAAACACAACTATAACTCACACTGACTATTTTACAACTCACCAAGGACAAACACAACTATAACTCACACTGACTATTTTACAACTCACCAAGGACAAACACAACTATAACTCACACTGACTATTCTACAACTCACCGAGGACAAACACAACTATAACTCACACTGACTATTCTACAACTCACCGAGGACAAACACAACTATAACTCACACTGACTATTCTACAACTCATAGAGAACAAACACAACTATAACTCACACTGACTATTCTACAACTCACCAAGGACAAACACAAATGTAACTCACACTGACTATTCTACAACTCACCGAGGACAAACACAAATGTAACTCACACTGACTATTCTACAACTCACCAAGGACAAACACAGCTATAACTCACACTGACTATTCTACAACTCACAGAGAACAAACACAACTATAACTCACACTGACTATTCTACAACTCACCGAGGACAAACACAAATGTAACTCACACTGACTATTCTACAACTCACAGAGAACAAACACAAATGTAACTCGCACTGACTATTCTACAACTTACTGAGGACAAACACAAATGTAAAACACACTGACTATTCTACAACTCACCAAGGACAAACACAACTATAACTCACACTGACTATTCTACAACTCATAGAGAACAAACACAATTATAACTCACACTGGCTATTCTACAACTCATAGAGGACAAACACAACTATTACACATACTGACTATTCTAAAACTCACAGAGAACAAACACAACTATAACTCACACTGACTATTCTACAACTCACAGAGAACAAACACAACTATAACTCACACTGACTATTCTACAACTCACCGAGGACAAACACAAATGTAACTCACACTGACTATTCTACAACTCACAGAGAACAAACACAACTATAACTCGCACTGACTATTCTACAACTTACTGAGGACAAACACAAATGTAAAACACACTGACTATTCTACAACTCACCAAGGACAAACACAACTATAACTCACACTGACTATTTTACAACTCACCAAGGACAAACACAACTATAATTCGCACTGACTATTCTACAACTCACTGAGGACAAACACAACTATAACTCACACTGACTATTTTACAACTCACCAAGGACAAACACAACTATAACACACACTGACTATTTTACAACTCACCAAGGACAAACACAACTATAACTCACACTGACTATTCTACAACTCACCAAGGACAAACACAAATGTTACTCAAACTGACTATTCTACAACTCACAGAGGACAAACACAACTATAACTCACACTGACTATTCTACAACTCATAGAGAACAAACACAACTATAACTCACACTGACTATTCTACAACTCACCAAGGACAAACACAAATGTAACTCACACTGACTATTCTACAACTCACCAAGGACAAACACAGCTATAACTCACACTGACTATTCTACAACTCACTGAGGACAAACACAACTATAACTCACACTGACTATTCTACAACTCATAGAGGACAAACACAACTATAACTCACACTGACTATTCTACAACTCATAGAGGACAAACACAACTATAACTCACACTGGCTATTCTACAACTCACCAAGGACAAACACAACTTTAACTCGCACTGACTATTCTACAACTCATAGAGAACAAACACAACTATAACTCACACCGACTATTCTACAACTCACCGAGGACAAACACAACTATAACTCACACTGGCTATTCTACAACTCACCAAGGACAAACACAACTATAACTCACACTGACTATTCTACAACTCATAGAGAACAAACACAACTATAACTCACACTGACTATTCTACAACTCATAGAGAACAAACACAACTATAACTCACACTGACTATTCTACAACTCACCGAGGACAAACACAACTATAACTCGCACTGACTATTCTACAACTCACCAAGGACAAACACAACTATAACTCGCACTGACTATTCTACAACTCACCAAGGACAAACACAACTATAACTCACACTGGCTATTCTACAACTCACCAAGGACAAACACAACTATAACTCACACTGACTATTCTACAACTCATAGAGAACAAACACAACTATAACTCACACTGACTATTCTACAACTCATAGAGGACAAACACAACTATAACTCACACTGACTATTCTACAACTCATAGAGGACAAACACAACTATAACTCACACTGGCTATTCTACAACTCACCAAGGACAAACACAACTATAACTCGCACTGACTATTCTACAACTCATAGAGAACAAACACAACTATAACTCACACTGACTATTCTACAACTCACCGAGGACAAACACAACTATAACTCACACTGGCTATTCTACAACTCACCAAGGACAAACACAACTATAACTCACACTGACTATTCTACAACTCATAGAGAACAAACACAACTATAACTCACACTGACTATTCTACAACTCATAGAGGACAAACACAACTATAACTCACACTGACTATTCTACAACTCACCAAGGACAAACACAAATGTAACTCACACTGACTATTCTACAACTCACCAAGGACAAACACAAATGTAACTCACACTGACTATTCTACAACTCACCAAGGACAAACACAACTATAACTCACACTGACTATTCTACAACTCACCGAGGACAAACACAAATGTAACTCACACTGACTATTCTACAACTCACAGAGAACAAACACAACTATAACTCGCACTGACTATTCTACAACTTACTGAGGACAAACACAAATGTAAAACACACTGACTATTCTACAATTCACCAAGGACAAACACAACTATAACTCACACTGACTATTTTACAACTCACCAAGGACAAACACAACTATAATTCGCACTGACTATTCTACAACTCACCAAGGACAAACACAAATGTAACTCACACTGACTATTCTACAACTCACCAAGGACAAACACAACTATAACTCACACTGACTATTCTACAACTCACCAAGGACAAACACAACTATAACTCACACTGACTATTCTACAACTCATAGAGATCAAACACAACTATAACTCACACTGGCTATTCTACAACTCACCAAGGACAAACACAAATGTAACTCACGCTGACTATTCTACAACTCACCAAGGACAAACACAGCTTTAACTCACACTGACTATTCTACAACTCACCAAGGACAAACACAACTATAATCACACTGACTATTCTACAACGCACCGAGGCCAAACACAGCTGTAACACATAATGACTTTTCTACGATGCACAAAGTATAAAGTAATTTACTAATATTTAATTAGATAACATGTAAGATAATTATCAAGAAATTAAAGTTACATTAACAATAAATAAATAAAATTATCTGTTTTTTCCCTCGTGCATTTGCATGATGATGATAAGATAGCATTTTTGTGTTCAGAAATGATGGAAAATCAAGACTTGTTTCTTACCTGTATCCCATCATACACTGGTGTACAATATTCTTGTACAAACGATGATGGTAACAATGTTTCAAGACCAATCTCTCTGCTTGCATTCAAAGCCTTTCCCCCGTCAAATGGCACAAAACAAAGTCTTGTTGTCAATTCATCTTCTGGTCGTAAAAATGCTGGTCCACCAGACATTAACTATAAATATAAACATAAAATTTAAAATGTACAAAAATCAAACATTTGATTGGTGATAAGTTCCAAATGAACCAAATAACAGGAAATGTTAAAGATTTCACAAAAATATTGCAATGACAATATCAAGGTGGTATTGGTAGTTACCATTACAACATCAGGAATAATTTGATAAAATTGGTCGTTACTTTGATATCATTAAGAATAATTTGTTTAAGTTGTTAATTGCGAACATTTTGACACACAAAAAATTTAAACAATTTTCAAACTGAATTTAAACTAATATTAAGTCTGTATATTGACAAAGGCAATTATCGGGTTAAAATTTTACAATTGTTGTAAATTTCTTGATTAAAAACTTTTTTTTAAAAATAGACATTGGACTGACAAAATTTAAAATTATTTTCAGCCACTCAGAGGGACTGTATCAAAAATTCATTAGTCATCTAGTCGGAAAATAACGATACAGACAACAGAGGTGTCTATAAATCAACCATCAACCTACTGCTACAGAAGCTTCCTTCAAACACGGGGAGGGACAAGTTTATCAACCATCTTGTAGACAGAAGATACAGTAAAGTAAACGAAGGTGTCTATAAATAAATCATCAACCTACTGCTACAGAAGCTTCCTTCAGACACGGGGAGGGACAAGTTTATCAACCATCTTGTAGACAGAAGATATGGTAAAGTAAACAGAGGTGTCTATAAATACATCTTCAAGCTACTGCTACAGAAGCTTCCTTCAAACACGGGGAGGGACAAGTTTATCAACCATCTTGTAGACAGAAGATACGGTAAAGTAAACAGAGGTGTCTATAAATAAATCATCAACCTACTGCTACAGAAGCTTCCTTCAAACACGGGGAGGGACAAGTTTATCAACCATCTTGTAGACAGAAGATACGGTAAAGTAAACAGAGGTGTCTATAAATACATCTTCAACTTACAGCTACAGAAGCTTCCTTCAGACACGGGGAGGGACAAGTTTATCTGCCATCTTGTAGACAGTAGATACGGTAAAGTAAACAGAGGTGTCTATAAATAAATCATCGACCTACTGCTACAGAAGCTTCCTTCAGACACGGGGAGGGACAAGTTTATCAACCATCTTGTAGACAGTAGATATGGTAAAGTAAACAGAGGTGTCTATAAATAAATCATCCACCTACTGCTACAGAAGCTTCCTTCAGACATGGGGAGGGACAAGTTTATCAACCATCTTGTAGACAGAAGATACGGTAAAGTAAACAGAGGTGTCTATAAATAAATCATCAACCTACAGCTACAGAAGCTTCCTTCAGACATGGGGAGGGACAAGTTTATCAACCATCTTGTAGACAGAAGATACGGTAAAGTAAACAGAGGTGTCTATAAATAAATCATCAACCTACAGCTACAGAAGCTTCCTTCAGACATGGGGAGGGACAAGTTTATCAACCATCTTGTAGACAGAAGATACGGTAAAGTAAACAGAGGTGTCTATAAATAAATCATCAACCTACTGCTACAGAAGCTTCATTCAGACACGGGGAGGGACAAGTTTATCAACCATCTTGTAGACAGAAGATAGGGTAAAGTAAACAGAGGTGTCTATAAATACATCTTCAAGTTACAGCTACAGAAGCTTCCTTCAGACACGGGGAGGGACAAGTTTATCAACCATCTTCTAGACAGAAGATACGGTAAAATAAACAGAGGTGTCTATAAATAAATCATCAACCTACTGCTACAGAAGCTTCCTTCAGACACGGGGAGGGACAAGTTTATCAACCATCTTGTAGACAGAAGATACGGTAAAGTAAACAGAGGTGTCTATAAATACATCTTCAAGCTACAGCTACAGAAGCTTCCTTTAGACACGGGGAGGGACAAGTTTATCAACCATCTTGTAGACAGAAAATATGGTAAAGTAAACAGAGGTGTCTATAAATAAATAATCAACCTACTGCTACAGAAGCTTCATTCAGACACGGGGAGGGACAAGGTTATCAACCATCTTGTAGACAGTAGATATGGTAAAGTAAACAGGGGTGTCTATAAATAAATCATCAACCTACTGCTACAGAAGCTTCCTTCAGACACGGGGAGGGACAAGTTTATCAACCATCTTGTAGACAGAAGATACGGTAAAGTAAACAGAGGTGTCTATAAATAAATCATCAACCTACTACTACAGAAGCTTCCTTCAGACACGGGGAGGGACAAGTTTATCAACCATCTTGTAGACAGAAGATACGGTAAAGTAAACAGAGGTGTCTATAAATAAATCATCAACCTACTGCTACAGAAGCTTCCTTCAGACACGGGGAGGGACAAGTTTATCAACCATCTTGTAGACAGAAGATACAGTAAGGTAAAGAGAGGTGTCTATAAATAAATCATCAACCTTCTGCTACAGAAGCTTCCTTCAGACACGAGGGGGGACAAGGTTATCAACCATCTTGTAGACAGAAGATACGGTAAAGTAAACAGAGGTGTCTATAAATAAATCATCAACCTACTACTACAGAAGCTTCCTTCAGACACGGGGAGGGACAAGGTTATCAACCATCTTGTAAACAGAAGATACAGTAAAGTAAACAGAGGTGTCTATAAATAAATCATCAACCTACTACTACAGAAGCTTCCTTCAGACACGGGGAGGGACAAGGTTATCAACCATCTTGTAAACAGAAGATACAGTAAAGTAAACAGAGGTGTCTATAAATAAATCATCAACCTACTGCTACAGAAGCTTCCTCAAATATGATATCACACATGTCTTGACCTGTTTCTAACCCTCGTTGTCGGAGTTTGTTATGTACCACCTCGAAATCAGGAAATATGTAATATCCAGCTTTAGGTTGAACTGCCTTGACTCCGACTGACGTCAGTTCACTAAAATAAAGATTGACATTTTATTTATACATTGTACTGTATTAATCAGTATAAGCTACTTATATGTGCAAAATAAGAGACTAGTGGGCCTTTGATTGCTCACCTGAAGAAATCACAATTGTAATAAAATTATTTTAAAATACTGGTTTAGAAACATCTCAAAGTCAAGGTCAACAAATTTTTATTATCTATAGTTTGTAATTTGATCAATTAAATTGGCAAAGACTTTTGTTAAAATGAATTTGTTTTCAGTTTGTGTAAAATATACCCGTCAACATTTCAATCACACGGTCCCTCGGATGAGACCTTAAAAACAAATTCCCCCGTCATGTTAGGTGTGGCACGTTAAAGAACCCTCCCTGCACATTGCCCTAAGAGCACTGCAAAGGTAAAAATTTCAACCATTTCACCTATAGCTGGTGACGTCTCGATATATGTGATATATTTTTGACTGGAACATAAAACCTCATTAAATCAATCAATTTACATCACATATTCAAGAGACAAAAACAAGAGGCCCAAGATGGCCCTAAATTGCTCACCTGAGTTTAAATGTAACTGACGTGTCTTGATAATACCTGGTTAAGTCATAACATGTTGCCTCAATAGAAGTGGTTTCAGATAACATTATTTTTATTGTTTTGGTTTTTAGCTATATAGGTCACTGTGACCTACTTTTGGTAGCAAAAGTGACCAGAAACATAAATGAGAATTGCAATGGGTTAAAGGTGCTATTGACTAATATGAATGAAATGTGACCAGTAGTGTCTGAGAAAAAGTCTTTTGATGGATGTATGGATGGATGGCAGAGTTCCTATCCATAACAAAAGCTCATATGAGCAATTTTCTGATCTGGATTTAAGACTTTACAGATTTGATACATTAATTAAAATATTTTTAAAAAAATGTAAAAATTGATTGGAAAAAGAATTCACCTACATTTATTAATATTGTAATTTTGGTAAAAAAAGTACTATTTACAATGTATCAAAAATAAACGCAAAAACACGTAATCTAATTTTTCACAAAATTGTTGGAATTCACCAACTTGGTTTATAAGATGCTTTAGATGCCAAATATCACATCAGATATTATCTCAGTGAAGTGGTTTTGGAGAAGAAAATTTTTTTAGGTTTTCAACTATTTAGGTCAATGTAGCTATGGCCACCTAAAAAGTAAAAAATCATAAAATTTCTTTCATGCACCATTGTAAGTCATAAAAATTCAGAAAATTAAAAAAAAAAAAAAAAAAAAAGGAAAAAAAAGAAAAAAAAAGTGGCTCCACTTGGATTTGAACCCTCGACCCCTTGGGTTGCAGTATCACATGTATTTCAAAAAAAATTATTACACTAAAAAGTAAAAATTCATAAAATCTCTTCCATGCACCATTGTAAGTCAAACAATTCAGAAAATAAAAAAAAAAAATTAAAAAATTAAAAAAAAAAAAAAAAAAAAAAAAAAAAAATGTGGCCCCAGTGGGATTTGAACCCTCGACCCTTGTGTTGCTAGAATTGACAAAAAAAGTGACTTGTATTTTACAGAATTTCATGAAATTTGTCAAACATATGTTTCTTCTCATTAGAAAATGATGTTTGGAAAAAGAGTTTACCTAAATTTATTCATTATTGTAATTTTTGTGAAAAAGTACTTTTTACAATACACAAAAAATAAACGCAAAAATGCGTAACCTAATTTTTCAAAAAAATTATTGAAATTCACAAATTTGGTATATAAGATGCCGTAGATGCCAAATATCACATCAGATTTTATCTCAGTGAAGTGGTTTTGGAGAAGAAGGTTTTTTTAGGTTTTTAACTATGTAGGTCTTTGTGACCCACATTTGGTAGCTATAGCAACCAAAAACACAAATCTGAAAGGCAATGTTCTATAGATGCTTTTGACCAAGTTTAAACAAAATGTGACCAGAAGTTTCTGAGAAGAAGTCGTTTGAAGCAATTGTTGATGGACAGACGGACAGACGACAGAGGGTCTGCGTCTATTGATACCAATAGCTCACATGAGCACTTTGTGCTCAGGTGAGCTTAAAAAACAAAACAATAAAAACGTAACAATAATTACACTCCACTTAAGCCAAGCTGTGAACTGTAAATACTTACTTGTAACAGTATGTACTAACAGACTTCAAAATTCTTGAACAGTGTTTAATGTAACTGTCACATGACTCCAAATCACTAAGCATCTAAAATAAAGAACAATCAATTAATAAATAGGACATTGTAGCTCACCTGTACATCTAGACCATAAAACAAGATATATTAGAGGTACAGTGAAGCTCACCTGTACAACCTATACATCAAACAATATCTGTCGGAAGGACAGTGTAGTTCACCTGTATATCTAGTCCATAAAACAAGATCTGTCAGAAGTACAGTGTAGTTCACCTTTACATGTAGTCCATAAAACAAGATCTGTCAGAAGTACAATGTAGCTTACCTGTACATCTTGTCCATAAAACAAGATCTGTCAGAAGTACAGTGCAGTTCACCTGTACATCTTGTCCATAAAACAAGATCTGTCAGAAGTACAGTGTAGTTCACCTTTACATGTAGTCCATCAAACGAGATATGCCTGAAGTACAGTGTAGTTCACCTTTACATGTAGTCCATCAAACGAGATATGCCTGAAGGACAGTGTAGTTCACCTTTACATGTAGTCCATCAAACGAGATATGCCTGAAGGACAGTGTAGTTCACCTTTACATGTAGTCCATCAAACGAGATATGCCTGAAGTACAGTGTAGTTCACCTTTACATGTAGTCCATCAAACGATATATGCCTGAAGTACAGTGTAGTTCACCTTTACATGTAGTCCATCAAACGAGATATGCCTGAAGGACAGTTTAGCTTACCTGTACTTCTATTTAAGAGAAAATTTGTACACATGTAAACACACATGCACACACGTTAACACACACACATACATTATATATATATATGGTTCATGATGTCATTACTTTAGATGAGCTATTAAAAAGTAACAGATTTAACCATTGTAAGTTTAGGAAAAGCTAAAAGCTATCCCTTACCTTAAAAGCAGCATACTGCATTGGAGCTGGAGCACAGGAATAAGTATGGCTAGCAGCACTTTTAACAGCATTACATAGGGCAGACAACTGTGGTGGATAAATATGGTATCCAACCTAAAATGCATGAAATAATTCATGAAGCAAGGACATCATTCTCTTGATCATGATAGATTATTACATTGTCTGGATATCTGTGAATATTCTTATTTTCTGGATGACTATTAATGAATTTGTCTTCTGGATTTCTATGAATGACTTGGATTATTTGTTTTATGTATTACTATGGCTATTTTTAATCACAGCAAAAAAAATTAATCAATCATCAGGCATCAATCAATATTAATCCACTCCACTCAACTTAAGAAAATGCAGCATCAATGACCTTGACAACATCACTGACCTTTCAGTGACCTGCTTAAGGATGTGGGTTCAAACCCCGGCCGGGTCTGACACAAGACTTGAAAGTCGGTAGTGACTGTTCTTTTGCCAAGCACTAGGCATTAGGAAATGAAAGTAACGGTACTTTCGGATGGGAACTTAAAATAAACAAGGTCCTGTGTCATAGCAGGCATGGCCAATAAAGAACTCTGCTGTATAATGCCATCAGTGCAACGCACAGGCAAAATTTCTGCACTTTCACCTATAGCTGGCGATGTCTCGATATAAGTGAAATATTCTTGACTGGGACATTAAACACCATTACTCAACTCAACTCTTAAAACAGCTTTTGTGTCATTTAATAACATTATATTATCTTTGATATCTTTAAAAGGTTTTTATGACTTTCAATAACATCTTACAGATGCATTCTCTGACAATTCTAACATATGAGCAGCAAAACATGACCTTAACATCAATGACCTTGACATCAGTGTCCTTGACATTCATGCATGTTGGTGAACTGTGTTACCTTTATGTATTACTGGATATCCATGATTTCACTTAAATAATTCCTGGAATTATTTGATTCTATAATATTTGGAGACTTCAAAGAACCAATGAGACTTTATTAACTTGACCTTTAACCCTGAGAGACTTTATTAACTTGACCTTTAACCCTGAGAGACTTTATTAACTTGACCTTTAACCCTGAGAGACTAAGTTATGATTATTTTGTTTGGATGCATACATGGAGAATATTAGCCCTTATAAATTATATACATTTGAATACATACTCTCCAACCACCTGCACTCGCCCATTTTGATAAACCAGTACTAATTATAGTTATCTCTGGACAAAACTGTTGAAAAAGAATAAAATAAAATAAAACAATTTAGTCAAAATATACATGGACATAAAAAGAAGTCACTACCCCTCCCCCAAGATAAAAAAATTAACAAAATTCTGTGAAAATATGAATTATTTTTACATTATTTATGAGGCATAATTTCAAAATATTTCAATGGAAAAGGAACAGTAAACTCAGATATATATAGAATACAGTCTCTCTCTCTCTCTCTCTCTCTCTCTCTCTCTCACACACACACACACACACAGTTGGAATGCAGGTAATATGTATGATCAAATTGATATAATCTTGACTAAAACTTAGTTTACTGCTAACAATAAAATCATAATAATTTTGTCCAGACAAGATCCCCCTCCCTCCTGAGACTTCACCCCTCTCCCAATTCAATAACCAGGCTTACTTGAGATACACAATAAAGTAAAATAAAATTTAAGATATATGTAAATAAGAGTGCCTGTTAGCTATAAATAACTAAGTGACTAGTTTTTGTGTAAATAATTACACCTTGTCTTTAATAGAAATCAATGTAAACAAATTTTTCTATTTAAAACAAACAATAACATGTGGATGGACTGATTTGAAATAACATGTCACTCAAGTACATTTAAATATCAATTTAGACACTACTGATAAAAATAAACTTGTGCAATATATTTCTATAAGGATAAAAAAAGTGAGGGCTTTATCTATAAGTCTTGGAAGTTAAAGCCATTTTATTTCTCAATTTGTGTTAGGTATCTGTATTCCATATATGGTAATCTGTGTCTCATATTCCACATGTAGTACTCTTTTCTTTGATCAACATGTGATACTAAATCATGCCTGATATTCCACACATGGTACCCTATGCCAAACATTCAACATGTGGTACTCTATGCCAGATATTTCACATGTGCTACTCTATGCCAGATATTTCACATGTGGTACTCTGTTCCTGCTATTTTACATGTGGTATTCTATGCCATATATTTCACATGTGGTACTCTATGCCATATATTTCACATGTGGTACTCTGATCCTGCTATTTCACATGTGGTACTCTATGCCAGATATTTCACATGTGGTACTCTGATCCTGCTATTTTACATGTGGTACTTTATGCCAGATATTTCACACATGGTACTCTACGCCATATATTCCACATGTAGTACTCTGCTCCTGCTATTTCACATGTGGTACCCTATGCCAGACATTCCACATGTGGTACTCTATGCAAGATATTTCACATGTAGTACTCTGTTCCTGCTATTTTACATGTGGTACTTTATGCCAGATATTTCACATGTGGTACTCTGATCCTGCTATTTCACATGTGGTACTCTATGCCAGATATTTCACATGTGGTACTCTATGCCAGATATTTCACATGTGTACTCTATGCCAGATATTTCACATGTGGTACTCTGTTCCTGCTATTTTACATGTGGTATTCTATGCCATATATTTCACATGTGGTACTCTATGCCAGATATTTCACATGTGGTACTCTATGCCAGATATTTCACATGTGGTACTTTATGCCAGATTTTCACATGTGGTACTCTATGCCAGATATTCCACATGTGGCACTCTATGCCAGATATTTCACACGTGGTACTCTGTTCCTGCCATTTTACATGTGGTACTCTATGCCAGATGTTCCACATGTGGTACCAACAAGCCAGATATTTCACATGTGGTACTCTATGCCAGATATTTCACATGTGGTACTCTATGCCAGATATTTCACATGTGGTACTCTGATCCTGCTATTTTACATGTGGTACTTTATGCCAGATATTTCACACATGGTACTCTACGCCATATATTCCACATGTAGTACTCTGCTCCTGCTATTTCACATGTGGTACTTTATGCCAGATATTTCACATGTGGTACTCTATGCAAGATATTTCACATGTGGTACTCTGTTCCTGCTATTTTACATGTGGTACTTTATGCCAGATATTTCACATGTGGTACTCTATGCCAGATATTTCACATGTAATACTTTATGCCAGATTTTCACATGTGGTACTCTATGCCAGATATTTCACATGTGGCACTCTATGCCAGATATTTCACACGTGGTACTCTGTTCCTGCTATTTTACATGTGGTACTCTATGCCAGATGTTCCACATGTGGTACCCTATGCCAGATATTCCAAATGTGGAAATCTGTTCCTGCTATTTTACATGTGGTTCTCTATGCCAGATATTCCACATGTGGTAGCCTATGCCAGATATTCCACATGTGGTTATCTGTTTCTGCTATTTTACATGTGGTACTCTATGCCAGATGTTCCACATGTGGTACCCTATGCCAGATATTCCACATGTGGTAATCTGTTCCTGCTATTTTACATGTGGTTCTCTATGCCAGATATTCCACATGTGGTAGCCTATGCCAGATATTCCACATGTGGTTATCTGTTTCTGCTATTTTATATGTGGTACTCTATGCCAGATATTCCACATGTGGTAGCCTATGCCAGATATTCCACATGTGTCATTCTATACCAGATATTTCACATGTGGTACTCTGTTCCTGCTATTTTACATGTGGTACTTTACGCCAGATATTTCACATGTAATACTTTATGACAGATTATAACATGTGGTACTCTATGCTAGATATTTCACATGTGGTACCCTATGCCAGATATTTCACATGTGGTACTCTATGCCAGATATTTCACATGTGGTACTTTATGCCAGATATTTCACATGTGGTACTCTGTTCCTGCTATTTTACATGTGGTACTTTATGCTAGATATTTCACACATGGTACTCTACGCCATAAATTCCACATGTAGTACTCTGCTCCTGCTATTTCACATGTGATACTTTATGCCAGATATTTCACATGTGGTACTCTATGCCAGATATTTCACATGTAATACTTTATGCCAGATTTTCACATGTGGTACTCTATGCCAGATATTTCACATGTGGCACTCTATGCCAGATATTTCACACGTGATACTCTGTTCCTGCTATTTTACATGTGGTACTCTATGCCAGATGTTCCACATGTGGTACCCTATGCCAGATATTCCACATGTGGAAATCTGTTCCTGCTATTTTACATGTAGTTCTCTATGCCAGATATTCCAAATGTGGTAGCCTATGCCAGATATTCCACATGTGGTTATCTGTTTCTGCTATTTTACATGTGGTACTCTATGCCAAATGTTCCACATGTGGTACCCTATGCCAGATATTCCACATGTGGTAATCTGTTCCTGCTATTTTATATGTGGTTCTCTATGCCAGATATTCCACATGTGGTAGCCTATGCCAGATATTCCACATGTGGTTATCTGTTTCTGCTATTTTATATGTGGTACTCTATGCCAGATATTCCACATGTGGTAGCCTATGCCAGATATTCCACATGTGTCATTCTATACCAGATATTTCACATGTGGTACTCTGTTCCTGCTATTTTACATGTGGTACTTTACGCCAGATATTTCACATGTGGTACTCTACGCCATATATTCCACATGTGGTACTCTGTTCCTGCTATTTTACATGTGGTACTTTACGCCAGATATTTCACATGTGGTACTCTACGCCATATATTCCACATTTGGTACTCTGTTCCTGCTGTTTTACATGTGGTACTTTATGCTAGATATTTCACATGTGGTACTTTATGCCAGATATTTCACATGTGGTACTTTATGCCAGATTTTAACATGTGGTACTCTATGCTAGATATTTCACATGTGGTACCCTATGCCAGATATTTCACACGTGGTACTCTGTTCCTGCTATTTTACATGTGGTACTTTATGCCAGATATTTCACATGTGGTACTCTATGCCAGATATTTCACATGTGGTACTCTGTTCCTGCTATTTTACATGTAGTACTTTATGCCAGATATTTCACATGTGGTACTCTATGCCAGATATTTCACATGTGGTACTCTATGCCAGATATTTCACATGTGGTACTTTATGCCAGATTTTCACATGTGGTACTCTATGCCAGATATTTCACATGTGGTACTTTATGCCAGATATTTCACACATGGTACTCTGTTCCTGCTATTTTACATGTGGTACTCTATGCCAGATGTTCCACATGTGGTACTCTATGCCAGATATTCCACATGTGGTTATCGGTCTCTGCTATTTTACATGTGGTTCTCTATGCCAGATGTTCCACATGTGGTACCCTATGCCAGATATTTCACATGTGGTAATCTGTTTCTGTTATTTTACATGTGGTACTCTATGCCAGATATTCCACATGTGGCAGCCTATGCCAGATATTCCACATGTGTCATTCTATGCCAGATATTCCACATGTTGCACTGTTTCCATGCCTGTTTACAGTTTTTATAGAACTGTCTGATTATTTTCTCCACATTGGTTTACTGAGACTCACATGAAGGTCACATGACCTTTGATCCCTGACTTTTAACTTTTTGACCTTTGACCTACCTTTCATGAATTTTAAAATTATTTGTTTACCTTTGCAATACTGGTGTGATTTTGATCATAACTAAGTCTGCTATATATTTCATCACTTAGGACTATGATATTGTGTTGACGAAACACCTCACTGAAATAAAAAAAATTTACATATCACAAAAATATTGATTGTTTAATGATATACATACAAAGTGTACACTGACATATAATGAAACAATAGACACAAGCATAAAATCCATTTATAAAAAAGTCTAAAAAGTCACTCACTAATTTTATCAATATTGCTATAGCAACCATATCAAACTTGTTAAATAGTGTAAATTCTGTAAGTAAAATGTACTGTCTAAACAAAAAAATATATAAATATTAGATAAAACACTTCTGATAATCCCATATACAAACCTACAGGTGGTTCAATCCAAGAAAAAACATTGATAACTCACAAACCAACATCTACAGGTAGTTTTACCCAAGAGATGAAGGCAATAACATCAGATCATCTAAAAAAAACCTTCTACCCAAGATATGAAGGCAATACCTCAAGAACACCTACAGAACATTTTACCCAAGAGATGAAATCAATAACTCCAGATATCTAAAAAAAACCGTTTTACCCAAGATATGAAGGCAATAGCTTCAAAACACCTACAGAACATTTTACCCAAGAGATGAAGGCAATAACTCCAGAACATCTACAGAACATTTTAACCAAGATATGAAGGCAATAACTCCAGAACACCTACAGAACATTTTACCCAAGAGATGAAGGCAATAACTCCAGAACATCTACAGAACATTTTACCCAAGAGATGAAGACAATAACTCCAGAATATCTACAGAATGTTTTACCCAAGAGATGAAGGCAATAACTCTAGAACACCTACAGAACAATTTCCCAAGAGATGAAGGCAAAAACTCCAAAACACCTACAGAACATTCCACCCAAGAGATGAAGGCAATAACTCCAGAACACCTACAGAACATTTTACCCAAGAGATGAAGGCAATAACTCCAGAACATCTACAGAATGTTTTACCCAAGAGATGAAGGCAATAACTCTAGAACACCTACAGAACAATTTCCCAAGAGATGAAGGCAAAAACTCCAAAACACCTACAGAACATTCTACCCAAGAGATGAAGGCAATAACTCCAGAACACCTACAGAATGTTTTACCCAAGATATGAAGGCAATACCTCAAGAACACCTACAGAACATTTTACCCAAGAGATGAAAGCAATAACTCCAGATATCTAAAACAAACGTTTTACCCAAGATATGAAGGCAATAGCTTCAAAACACCTACAGAACATTCTACCCAAGAGATGAAGGCAATAACTCCAGAACACCTACAGAACATTTTACCCAAGAGATGAAGGCAATAACTCCAGAACACCTACAGAACATTTTACCCAAGAGATGAAGGCAATAACTCCAGAACATCTACAGAATGTTTTACCCAAGAGATGAAGGCAATAACTCTAGAACACCTACAGAACAATTTCCCAAGAGATGAAGGCAAAAACTCCAAAACACCTACAGAACATTCTACCCAAGAGATGAAGGCAATAACTCCAGAACACCTACAGAACATTTTAACCAAGAGATGAAGGCAATAACTCCAGAACACCTACAGAAAGTTTTAACCAAGAGATGAAGGCAACAACTCCAGAACATCTACAGAACATTTTACCCAAGAGATGAAGGCAATAACTCCAGAACACCTACAGAATATTTTAACCAAGAGATGAAGGCAATAACTCCAGAACACCTACAGAAAGTTTTAACCAAGAGATGATGGCAATAACTCCAGAACATCTACAGAAAGTTTTACCCAAGAGATGAAGGCAATGACTCCAAAACACCTACAGAAAGTTTTACCCAAGAAATGTAGGCAATAACTCCAGAACATCAACAGATTGTTTTACCCAAGAAATGTAGGCAATAACTCCAGAACACCTACAGAACATTTTACCCAAGAGATGAAGGCAATAACTCCAGAACACCTACAGAAAATTTTCCCAAGAGATGGAGGCAATAACTCCAGAACATCTCCAGAACATTTTACCCAAGAGATGAAGGCAATAACTCCAGAACACCTACAGAACATTATACCCAAGAGATGAAGGCAACAACTCCAGAACACCTAAAGAAAATCTACAGGATGATTCACCTAAGACACAATGTTAATTACAACAACATCTATAGGAAGTTTCACACAGAGAATAACATTTAGTCCAAGTCTAAAAATGTACTTTTTAGACAATGATTTAAACAAGAGGCCCATGGACCTTAATGCTCACCTGAGGATATGTCCAAAATTGTTTGCAAAAAGCAATAGACAATATATTAAGTACAGAAACTTTCAGGTTTTCTCAAGTTAAGAACTGCCATAAAACTTATCAGAAATATCCAGCCACATTTCATTTATAAGCAGCTTATATAATGTGCATGAAGAAACTGTAGTACAATGAATAATTTCCAAATCAAAACTAATTTCAGTAAACTTATGCAACTATGTCCTTGACATTTGAACATATGATGTTGAAGCATATATCAAAATGATCGTCATGTCAATACTTACAATATTCTAATGCCTATGCATAATGTTAACAGTTTTCAAGATAATTAACAATTTTAGTCTTTATATGCTGATATGACCTTGATCTTTGAACATATGACCTTGAACCATATCAAAATGATAATTGTTACAGTAGCAATATCTACAATACCCTAATATAAATGCCCATACAAAAAATTAATAGTTTTCAAGATAATTAGTAATTTTAGTCTCTTTATGATGATATGACCTTGATCTTTGAACATATGACCTTGAACCATATCAAAATGATAATTGTTTCAGTAGCAATATCTACAATACTCTAATATACATGCCCATACAAAAAATTAATAGTTTTCAAGATAATTAGTAATTTTAGTCTCTTTATGATGATATGACCTTGATCTTTGAACATATGACCCTGAATTATATCAAAATGATAATTGTTACAGTAGCAATATCTACAATACTCTAATATACATGCCCATACAAAAAATTAATAGTTTTCAAGATAATTAGTAATTTTAGTCTCTTTATGATGATATGACCTTGTTCTTTGAACATATGACCTTGAACCATATAACAAAATGATAAAAATTATCATTGTAGCAATACCTACAATATTCTAATTACATGCCTATACAAAAAGTTAATAGTTTTCAAGATAATTAGCCACCTAAGTCTTCTTTTGCAGCTGTGACCTTGACCTTTGAAAATATGACCTTGAGCCATATATTAAAATAATTGTCATATCAATACCTACAATATTCTAATATACAAACCTATAAAAAAAGTTAACAGTTTTCATGATAATTATCAATTTAAGTCTTCTAATGCAGCTGTGACCTTGACCTTTGAACATATGACCTTGAATCATATATCAAAATGATCATTGTATCTATACCTATAATATTCTCATATACATGCCTATATAAAAAGTTACTAGTATTAGTTTTCAAGATATAGTGACAAATATAGTTTGCTAATTGTTAGCAATTTCCCCCACCAAGTGCCTTGCCATTTCCCCATTTTGAACCCCATGGCTACCATTTGTGCAAATCTGAAACTAGATGACCTAGAATTTTATAAATGAAATAACTAAGGTATATCTCTTGTACATTTAGAGCAGAAGATTTTTAAAGATTTTCACTTTTTCCCCCCAAGGTGACATATCTTCTTTATTTGTGCAAATCTGAAAGGGTTTCACCCAGGCATGATGGTTACCAAGTTTCATTAAATTTGGCCCAGTGGTTTTGGAGTAGAAGATTAAAATGTAAAAAGTTTACGCACGACACGCGGTGCATGACAGACGAAGATGGATAGCAATAGCTCATCTGAGCTGAAAACTCAGATGAGCTAAAAATCTATATCTATTCATACTAACATTCAAACAATTACTATACACATAAATTTATGCAACAGTATACATATTAACCTTCTTAAAGCTGAAAAAAAGTTTAATGTTATACTTAGGTAATGCATGGACAAAGATACTGTTGCCATGGGAACTATAATAGCTCTCCCAATTAGTAATTAATAACAGTTTGTGTGTGTTACCTTTAGTTAATGCTTTAATGCTTTAAGTTGTTTCAATGAGAACAATAACAGCTAAACCTATTAGTAAATTTATAGTGTAAGTTACCTTTATGCTTTAAGCTTTAACTTAAATAATAATAACTTCCCATCAGTAAAAAATAATAATTAATCTGAGTTTCCTTAATGCTTAAAGTTGATACTATGGGAACAAAATAGCTCCTAACCTTAAAAGATTGTTTCAATTTGTGTTATTTACCTTAGTGCTTTAAGTTCTGGTTCTGTGTAGCTTGTTCCAGCTGAAAAGAAACTTTGTCATAGAAACAGTTACCTTAACAACAAAAAAGACACAATCCTTTCCAAAAGAAGAATGTTAGATATTGTCTATATAATGAAACTCCATGTCATTACTACCCATAGAATATTTCACAGTAATAAAGAAAGGGAGATAACTCCTTTGTAGTTAACAGTTGAGTGAATCTGGTCTATTTACATAAGGGAGTTAATCTACTCTGGTTTATTTCAGAGAAATAATTTAGTCTTTACTTTCTAATTTTGGTTTAACTACTCAGGTAGTTAGGGTCATTTAATGTGAGTGTGATAATTTATTCAACTACAAGTTGACTTAGTTGAAGGAGATAATCTGCCATGTGATTGAATTACGTCAAAGGAATAATTCATTTGCTTGGCCAATCAGGGTTATTTAATATAAGGGAGATAATCCATTCTCTAAATGACTTGTTTGGCCAGTGTTATTTAATGTAAGGGAGATAATCCACTTTCTAGATGACTTGTTTGGCCTGTCAGGGTTATTTAATGTAAGGGAGATAATCCATTCTGTAGACAACTTGTTTGGCCTGTCAGGGTTATTTAATGTAAGGGAGATAATCTATTCTCTAGATGACTTACTTGGGTTGTCAGGGTTATTTAATGTAAGGGAGATAATCTACTCTCTAGATGACTTACTTGGGTTGTCAGGGTTATTCAATGTAAGGGGGATAATCTACCCTCTAAATGACTTACTTGGGTTGTCAGGGTTATTTAATGTAAGGAAGATAATCTACTCTCTAAATGACTTACTTGGGTTGTCAGGGTTATTCAACGTAAGGGAGATAATCTACTCTCTAGATGACTTACTTGGGTTGTCAGGGTTATTCAACGTAAGGGAGATAATCTACTCTCTAGATGACTTACTTGGGTTGTCAGGGTTATTCAATGTAAGGGAGATAATCCATTCTGTAGACAACTTGTTTGGCCTGTCAGGGTTATTCAACGTAAGGGAGATAATCTACTCTCTAAATGACTTACTTTGCCTGTAAGGGTTATTTAATGTAAGGGAGATAATCTACTCTCTAGATGACTTACTTGGGTTGTCAGGGTTATTCAATGTAAGGGAGATAATCTACTCTCTAGATGACTAACTTTGCCTGTCAGGGTTATTCAATGTAAGGGAGATAATCTACTCTCTAAATGACTAACTTTGCCTGTAAGGGTTATTTAATGTAAGGGAGATAATCTACTCTCTAGATGACTTACTTGGGTTGTCAGGGTTATTCAATGTAAGGGAGATAATCTACTCTCTAGATGACTAACTTTGCCTGTCAGGGTTATTCAATGTAAGGGAGATAATCTACTCTCTAAATGACTTACTTTGCCTGTAAGGGTTATTTAATGTAAGGGAGATAATCTACTCTCTAGATGACTTACTTGGGTTGTCAGGGTTATTCAATGTAAGGGAGATAATCTACTCTCTAGATGACTTACTTGGGTTGTCTGGGTTATTCAATGTAAGGGAAATAATCTACCCCCTAGGTGACTTACTTGGGTTGTCAGGGTTATTTAATGTAAGGGAGAGATAATCTACTCTCTAGATGACTTACTTGGGTTGTCAGGGTTATTTAATGTAAGGGAGATAATCTACTCTCTAGATGTCTTACTTGGGTTGTCTGGGTTATTTATGTAAGGGAGATAATCTACTCTCTAAATGACTTACTTGGGTTGTCAGGGTGATTCAATGTAAGGGAGATAATCTACTGTCTAGATGACTTACTTGGGTTGTCAGGGTTATTTAATGTATGGGAGATTATCTACTCTCTAGATGTCTTACTTGGGTTGTCTGGGTTATTTATGTAAGGGAGATAATCTACTCTCTAAATGACTTACTTGGGTTGTCAGGGTGATTCAATGTACGGGAGATAATCTACACTCTAGATGACTTACTTGGGTTGTCTGGGTTATTTATGTAAGGGAGATAATCTACTCTCTAAATGACTTACTTGGGTTGTCTGGGTTATTCAAAATCAAAATTTTATTTTTCTTGAGCTCTTTTTCTTCCAAAAACTGTAAAATCAAATCATTACAAAAAAGTATTTAAAATCATCGTCTTGTTGTCTCAGAAATCTGAAATCCTAGAATAA
Organism: Tegillarca granosa; assembly: GCA_029721355.1. NCBI lineage: Eukaryota > Metazoa > Mollusca > Bivalvia > Arcoida > Arcidae > Tegillarca > Tegillarca granosa. Next base: position 93,596 of record JARBDR010000712.1, on the reverse strand, counting down.
ACATCAATATAATTTACTGATATAAGGAATCAGATAGTGTTATATAAGTACCAAGATACACCTCCTACCTTCTGATACAAGTACTCATGTATCCTAGTATTTTGTGGGTAAAAGATGTATCCAGATTCATCTCTTTATCATTTTATTTTGTCACAATCACTAACTATAACTATAATTATAAAGAACAATGATTTTATGCTTTTCTGATTGGCTGATTATATCTATCATTATTATTCTGATTGGATGATTATAGATATCGTTATTATTCTGATTGGCTGATTATATCTATCATTATTATTCTAATTGGATGATTATAGATATTGTTTTTATTCTGATTGGCTGATCATATCTATCATAATTATTCTGATTGGATGATTTAAATATTGTTATTATTCTGATTGGCTGATTATATCTATCATTATTATTCTGATTGGCTGATCATATCTATCATTATTATTCTGATTGGATGATTATAGATATTAACTCCTACAGCCTAAATAAATATTATTTTTCTGATGTTGATAAAATTCTATGTCTACCTCATCAAATGTTAATAATTTTATTAATTGTTTCCATTACTTGTAAAAAAAGAATTAATTTTGTTTTCTTTATCTAATTTGTTAAAATTTCCTACATTTTGTCCTTTTTATAATAATTTTTTTTAATCTGTGGCCATATTGTATTGTAGTTAGTAAAAAGGTAAAAAGTCTTTATCCATTTCATCAAACGCTAATTACTAGTTAAAACAGATGACTGAAACATTTTGATAAGTTAGGTTAGACTTTCATTTCAAATACTGGGCAACTGAAAGCAGCTACAAGGTTTTCTCCGATATTAAACTAATATAAGTATTAAGACATACCGACTTTAACATTTTAGGTGTTATTTTCCATTCACTGTCAAGACTGGTTTCTATGACATGTGGATTGTGGTGAGCCAGTCTGGCTTGTGGTTTATAAGTTGTCCATGAAGGAGAGATAACTAGTACATCTAAAAAAAAACAATAATGAAATAAATAAAAAGAAGATAAACCTTGAACAAAAACCAACAAGGAAAAATTAAGAGAAAACTAAAAATTAACTAATTTTGTTAATAACAATTCTTTACATAGAGGTTGAAAGGAAGGGACTCAGCTGAGTTCTGATCAGTTCTTTACATAGAAATTATACAGGAAGGGACTCAGCTGATCAATCCTTTAGAGAGAGGTTATACAGGGAGGGACTCAGCTGAGTTCTGATCAGTTCTTTACAGAGAAATTATAAAGGAAGGGACTCAGCTGAGTTCTGAGTAATTCTTTACAGAGAAATTATAAAGGAAGGGACTCAGCTGAGTTCTGAGTAGTTCTTTACAGAGAAATTATAAAGGAAGGGACTCAGCTGAGTTCTGATCAATCCTTTACAGAGAGGTTTTACAGGGAGGGACTCAGCTGAGTTCTGATCAGTTCTTTACATAGAGGTTTTAAAGGAAGGCACTCAGCTGAGTTCTTATCAGTTCTTTACAGAGAGGTTATACAGGGAGGGACTCAGCTGAGTTCTGATCAGTTCTTTACAGAGAGGTTATACAGGAAAGCACTCAGCTGAGTTCTGATCAGTTCTTTACAGAGAGGTTATACAGGAAGGGACTCAGCTGAGTTCTGTTCAGGTCTTCACAGAGAGGTTATAGTTTTTCATTGTTTTTTTTTCTTACCTCCCTGAAATATATTTAGCAACAAGAAAACCAGTTCCTTACTGCCAGGACCGACGATAATATCATCCATGTCTGACTTAATTCCATCATAAGTTTCGTGAAACTTGCTTATGGCTTGTCGTAACTCCGGAATTCCTGTCAGAAATACAGTAATACTGTGTGTATATTTTAATATATTATAATTATAATATTGTATATGCTATAGAATTGAATTCTGAAAAAATAACATTAAACAAGAGGCCCATGGGCCTTAACGCTCACCTGAGGAAATATCCAAAAACTTACAAAGAACTTAAATACAAAAAGTTCAAAAAATTCCTCAAGTTTGGAAAATCCTGCAATAATTAATCAGAAATGTCTAGTCACATTTCATTTATAATAGCTAATATGCACCATTTAACTATAGTACAATAGATAATTTCCAAATCATTAACCTTATGGTTATGCAGCCATGATTTTGACCTTTGAACATGTAAACTTGTACCTTATATCAAAATGGTCTTAATATCAATACGTACAATATTCTAATAAACATGCTTGTACAAAATGTTTATAGTTTTCAAGATAATAAGAAAATTTAAGTCTTCTTTTGCAACTGTGACCTTGGCCTTTCAACATATGACCTTGTACCATATATCAAAATGATTGTTATCCCAATACCTACAATATTCTAATACATATTCCTATACAAAAAGTTAATAGTTTTCAAGATAATTAGCAATTTAACTCTTCTTTTGCAGCTGTGACCTTGACCTTCAATATATGACCTTGTACCATATATCAAAATGATCATTGTCGCAATACCTACAATATTCTAATATACATGCCTATACAAAAAATTAATAGTTTTCAAGATAATAAGCAATTTAAGTCTTCTTTTGCAGCTGTGACCTTGACCTTTCAACATATGACCTTGTACCATATATCAAAATGATCGTCATGTCAATACTACAATATTCTAATATACATGCCTATACAAAAAGTTAACAGTTTTCAAGATAATTCACAATTTCTGTACATGTATGCAGCTATGACCTTGACCTTTCAACATATGACCTTGAACCATATATCTAAATGATTTTCATATTAATACCTACAATATTCTAATATACATGCCTATACAAAAAGCTTAAAGTTTTCAAGCCATTGGACAATTTTAGTATTCATAAGCCAAAAATAAAATTTGAGGGGCAACAACTCATACATGGATTATCATATAGTTATGAAACTTGGTACCTTTTTCAATTTTGTCATGGGGAACATTTTAATAATGTTTTGAATTCATATATCTCTTACAATTTGCAAGAAAATTGCCTAAAACTGCATAAATCACAAATTAGGTCATGACCTTGATTTGTGACCTTGACCCTATTTTAAAGGTCATTTCAAGAAAAAGTCAAAACTGAAAACACCATGTCATTATCTGTTCAAATAGTCAAGTTATAATAATTTTAAGCCATTTTACGAATTTTTTAAAATTAAACGCAAAAAACGCGTAACCCATTTTTCGACCAAATTTCACAAAATGAACAAACTATAGGCTTAAGACCCTAGAGAAGCCAAATATCACATCAGATTTTTTCTCTCATCATCGGTTTTAGAGAAGAAGATTTTTAAAGATTTTTGGACCCCTAGGTCACCTGGACCTAGTTTTGGTAGCCATGGCAATGCCATGAACAAATCTGAATTGCACCGGCCCATATATGCTTTTGACCAAGTATCATTGAAATCTGTCCAGCAGTTTTGGAGGAGAAGTCGAAAATAGGTGTTAACGACGCACGCACATACGCACACACGCACACACGCACGCACGCACGCACATACACACGCCGCGCCATGCCATAAGCTCACATGACCTTTCGGTCAGGTGAGCTAAAAATCTGTGATGTTAGAATCGGGTTTTGGGCAAAGTTATCGATACGTAAGAATTTGTGTTAACCTTGCTTATAATAAAAACATAAATAATGTTTGAAAAAAAAAATAAAAAACAAACAAAACAAAACAAAAACAAATAGCTTGACATCAAAGTCATTGTGTCCTTGACCTATATGACATACCGGTAGGACATTTATGTCACACACAAAGTCGGTAATGATACACCCGTGATCAAACGTCAACTTGGAAGTTTTTATCAAAGATTTATCTACCAAACAATTATCTTACACCAAATATTACTTCGGATATGCAAGTGGGCTCAGGACAATATACATGGAGTGTTCTTAAGCATGCTTACCACAACAAGCGACAGTTTTTTATAGGTCTCCGAGTTCCAAAGGACCCTGTGACTATTACATTTACATGCTTAGCACTTGGTTATAGAACAGCCACTGTACACTATCCATTTTGAAACATCTGCAAAATCTAGTCGGGGTACAAACTCAAGACTTCCAAATGCCGAGTGATTGAGAGCTCTACCAACTTAACTATTGTGGTGGTAAATATTTTTATGCAAGGAACTAGTACGCTTGATGTATGAAATTCAAATCACAAGTCTCATAAAATTTACTTAAATTGTATAAATTCATTTTAAAAAACATACAGTTGATTTTAAAGTCAAAATCCATACGAACTCAAAAAACATTTTATTTTCGTTTGCCTTCTGGAATTCCCATAGCTGCAAGCTTGTGAGCCATTGCGTTCATATTGACTATGAACGACAAAAACCTTGTCACTCCATGTGTGAATACATATAAAATGCGATACACAATCTAAAACTACATTACCATCTAGTTAAATAAACATGGCTGCTTTGTCTCTTTTATTTATATTCGAGACAAAGGGGCGGCGTGACCTGCGTAGTAGCGTACCAAAATAGGGACCACGTGACCCGCGTAGTAGCTAACCAACATATGGACCAAGTGACGTGCGTAGTAGCGTACCAACATAAGGACGACGGGACGACGCGACCTGCGTAGTAACGTATCAACATAGGGACGACGTGACCTGCGTAGTAACGTATCAACATGGGGACGACGGGACGACGTGACCTGCGTAGTAACGTATCAACATAGGGACGACGTGACCTGCGTATTAACGTACACGTATCAACATAGGGACGACGTAACCTGCGTAGTAGCGTACCAACAAAGGGACGACGTGACCTGCGTAGTAACGTATCAACATAGGGACGACGTGACCTGCGTAGTAACGTACACGTATCAACATAGGGACGACGTGACCTGCGTAGTAACGTACATGTATCAACATAGGGACGACGCGACCTGCGTGGTAACGTACACGTATCAACATAGGGACGACGTGACCTGCGTAGTAACGTACATGTATCAACATAGGTACGACGCGACCTGCGTGGTAACGTACATGTATCAACATAGGGACGACGTGACCTGCGTAGTAACGTACATGTATCAACATAGGGACGACGCGACCTGCGTGGTAACGTACACGTATCAACATAGGGACAATGTGACCTGCGTAGTAACGTACATGTATCAACATAGGGACGACGTGACCTGCGTAGTAACGTACATGTATCAACATAGGGACGACGCGACCTGCGTGGTAACGTACATGTATCAACATAGGGACGACGCGACCTGCGTGGTAACGTACACGTATCAATATAGGGACGACGTGACCTGCGTGGTAACGTACATGTATCAACATAGGGACGACGCGACCTGCGTGGTAACGTACATGTATCAACATTGGGACGACGTGACCTGCGTGGTAACGTACATGTATCAACATAGGGACGACGCGACCTGCGTGGTAACGTACACGTATCAACATAGGGACGACGTGACCTGCGTAGTAACGTACATGTATCAACATAGGGACGACGTGACCTGCGTAGTAACGTACATGTATCAACATAGGGACGACGTGACCTGCGTAGTAACGTACATGTATCAACATAGGGACGACGCGACCTGCGTGGTAACGTACACGTATCAACATAGGGACGACGTGACCTGCGTAGTAGTGTACCAACATAGGGACGACGGTTACACAAGTGACGTATATTTATCGCCAGTTCTGCTTAACATCCAGGGAAGTAGCTCTTTCACAATATTAAGAAGTGTTTAAATCTATGGCAATGTTCGCTCTCTCTCTCTCTCTCTCTCTCTCTCTCTCTCTCTCTCTCTCTCTCTCTCTCTCTCTCTCTCTCTCTCTCTCTCTCAACATCATCACCATTAATACCAAAATCATCACCACCTCCACCACCATCACTACAACAAACGACATTATTACATCAACATTATCACCACAAAAATCATCATCACCACTAACAACAACATTAACATCACCACTAACACCACCACCAACATTATATCTACTACCAACATCTTCACAACCTCCTTCACCACTAACATCATCATCATTACAACATCAATATCAACATCATCACAACCCCCGCTACCACCAACATCATCACAACCTCCACCACCACTAACATCATCATTACAACATCAATATCGTCAATCATCAGAACCTCGACCACCATCAACATCATCACAACCAGCAACAACATGATCACAACATTATCTCTACCACCAACATCACCACAAACTCCAACACCACTAACATCATCATCATTACAACAAACATCCCCACCAACAACAACAACATCACAACAAACATCCCCGCAACCAACACCACCAACAACACACAACATTATCTCTACCAGTAACAACACCGCCACCAACAACAACAACAACATCACAACAAACATCACCGCAACCAACACCACCAACAACACACAACATTATCTCTACCAGTAACAACACCGCCACCAACAACAACATTAACACCACCTACAAAAACAATTAGCAGCAAAGTAGTAGTACGGAACGTAATGGGAATCGAACCTGACTCCTTGCTTATAGACTTCAGATCTCGCCAACTGAGCTACCTATCCCAGACAATCGCCAAATGAGCTACCTATCCCAGACAATCGCCAAATGAGCTACCTATCCCAGACAATCAAGCCGTTATTTTTTTTAGGTTCCCATGTAATATTAATCTAACCCAAATGCATGTATCCTCGGATTGATTTTAAATTATTATTATTATTACATTATTTATTATTATTATTATTACATTATTTATTATTATTATTATTATTATTATTATTATTATTATTATTACATTATTTATTATTATAATTATTATTATTATATCAGCGACATCAAATTAAACCCACGTTGACTTGTCGCTATACCTTACTAACCTGCAACAGGGAGATAAGCGTTCTCTCCAGCATGCTCCTTTAGAGCCTCAACGGCCGTCTCTAATACAGGGAACGGCGATTGTCCAAATGCAAAATGATAAATACATTTTCCACTTTTGATTAAATGCCTTATTTTCTCATTTAACGATAAATTTGATGCAGGCGTATAATTGGAGAGATCCGACCTGACTAGTGATTCCATTGTTATCGTGTTATTACGGCTATTACAAGTCAGGTCACGTGACTATTGATAGTCAGACTTCAGGATTGAATCGTACATTACACTGCTATCTCATACATATAAATGAACTATAATCATAAATCATTTAAAACAATATTGCTGTGAAAGTTATAATACATCGGGTACCTAGCAGTATATAGTTGGACTTTTGACCTTTTATCTATCGAGCGTTTAAGGTCAAATAGAAAATTTAACTAAATATACACGCCCCTTAAAGAGTAAGGTGTAGATTATCCCCTCCCACTCTCCGAGTTGTCACTTTATTTTTAGCATTTATTTCACAGATAACTCAGAAGTACAGATGTCGTTTCAAAATAATTTAGTTTCAAAACACCTTTTTAAAAGAAATATTTTACTAAACCTTTTCATGATATGTAGTTTAATGTAAAAAATTTTGTTATTTTGCGATGGAAATTTTACATGTGATGTGCGAGTTCAGCGGGCGCTGTGGTTTTGTTTGCCTAAAATTACTACTGAATAAAGGTAGTTTCCCCTTGAGAAATAAGACTAAAATTTCCCAATTTGACAACTTAAATTCCCCAAAAGGCAACAGTGACATACAATCAAATACTTTAAGTTAAATCCATTTGTCCAAAACTGTTCTGACAGACAAAACATGTTAGATATTGTCACAATATAAAATCTTTGCAATGAATTTAAAAATTCTGAGCGTAATATGTGACATAAAAAAGGGTCCAAATTTTCCCAATCTGAAAGGTAAAAGGTAGTTTTTAAAAACCATAGCAAAATCTCTGATTCCATTCAAATGATTTTTAAAAATTCTAATATGACAGAAATCCTTCACACAGAGACTGGTGTCATAATTTTTTTTTAATTTTCTGATTGAAATATTCAAAAATAAATAAATAAATAAATAAATAATAAATAAATAAAAATAAAAAATTGAAGAAAAATATTCCATTACGGAACCCGAAATTAATGGCTTTTATATGTTATGTACAGACACGTTATGTCGGAATATAAATGCCGCTACATCAGGCCCCAGTTTCACAATCATTCACTCAATTGAGTGTACTCAACTCAACTCAAATTCGGGAACATTTCAATGGCAATTTCTAAGACATTACACAGTTAAAAATGAATATCTAATGTAATAGTTACATTGCTTAGTGAATGTTTGTTGAACAAAACAAAATGTTCTCTTATAAAACTTAAAATTTTTAAAATATTGATGAGAGAAAATGAGAATATTTGTGTACACTCAGCTGAGTGAATTATTGTGAAACTGGGACCAGAGAATTAGTCTATGTGTTGTAAATAAACAACCATTTATAACAAAGGAATGACCTAGTATCAAAGTGACAAATTAACTTTTACTTCATAAAACGGAGGACGTTAAAGGAACTTGGGCGTTACATACTACAGGGTTAATATGTTTAAAAGAAAACTTGAATATATGTCATGTTTAGCTGTATATGTCAATGACCGAAGGATGCATAAAGTTTGTCACACGAAATAAAGGCAATTAATAAAAACCTTGTACCTGACAACACACAGGTGAGGAAACCAAGAACGATTACATAACGTTAATTTAAACTCTCGCGGGACTCAGTTGATTACAAAAAATTAAATAAAATATATTATAAAAAGAAACGAAAATTTGTGTTCTGTATCGTAAATTTTTAGACATTTAAACGAAATTGACTTATACTTGGCACTGAGCCACTATACCATGGAGCACCTATACAACCCCCACCCACACCCTGTCCCGCCGGTAGGGCTTTTTTGCCGCTATGATCTTTCTTATGTACTGATTCTTGCATTTCAAGAAAAAAAAACGAAAAATAAAAGAAAAAAACACCACCACCACCACCACCGCCAACAACAACAACAACTTTGTTTGCAGCTTAGGCAACGGGGCTGTAAATAGATATAAGGCCTCAAAATTGCTCACCTGGTAAATTATCAGGTGTATATATAGAACCATGCTTACGCATCTTATCCTGATATATAGCTTCACTTGCTGGAGATGGATGGAACATAAATGTTGGCGCCGTGAGATCTGGAATATGATTGAACAAAGGAAAACAACTTGTGGACATTTTAGTCATGAAAGTGTTGATGAAAATGACAACGACGAGGCTTGCGAGAGTGACGATGAAATGGATAATCTAGCAAATGAGATATCGGACGACAGTGACAACGATGATTAAAGAAATGTGTCGATCTCAAAGTCTTGATTTATTGTTTACCTGGACTTTGAATATATTAATAACAAAATATAGTTACCAACCAGTTTTAATATTGCTTGAACCTTATATTTGTTTATTGTTATACTCATTATCTACAATTAATTATTAACAAAAACGAAAACGTATGTGTTCAGTATTGGTTCATTCTTTAGATCAATTAATCACTGAAGAACAAAATTTCGCTACTAAAAATTACTATAGTAGCCCATTTGGTAAAGCACCTGCTTTGCAGGAGGTTGGAGTTTTGAACCAGGATTGGTTTAAGAACTGAAAATAGGCCATGTTTGTTCTGTCGTCAAACACTCGGTGTCTATATATGAACGTAACAGGTCATGTTGGTATCCTAATTATACACAACTGCACATTATTTAAACGCCCGAAAGGTTTGCATTACCGCCACTACATCTAAAGCTGGTGATGTTTTGATTTAAGTGAAACAACACTTTAGACATTACAGTTCAATCAATCAATCAATCAATCAATCAATCAATCAATCAATCAGTCAGTCAATCAATCGATCAATCAATACCATTTATCACGGGAATTTAGCGTTTATGATTAAATTCACTCATGACGTCATATCAACGTGATATAACGTCATACCCTTTTTAATCTATTTTTGAGCAGTACTATAAGTATTCTCAGAAGTCCATGAATTACTTGAAGTGTGTAAGTCTCTATATACCCCTTTACATCGCGTTGCTTCCTTTCTGTGTCGATTTTAGAATGATGTGACGTATAGGGTATCTAAATAGCGCCCTCCCACGGCAAATTTCTGAACTAATTTTCTTCACTGGAGAACTGCATTATGGGTAATTCAAATATATTCTGAACGCCTCGGGCATTTAAACACCTAGGGGAAAACTCCAAAGAAGTTCCGGGTGTCAAAATCAGCTGAAAACTGTCAAATATACTACGATTAGAGTAATTTAGACGTACTTTTCAAAATGGAAAAATTGACTAGAAGCACACAGTGTAATTTATTTCTTCTCAACCGAACAATGTTGAAAGAAAATGGAGTTAATTGTAGCCTGACAAATAACTTGAAAACAAAACAGGAAGATGTTCAAATGTTGGAACTCAATGCGGTGGTTTTTCTGACCAGAAACATGCAAATTTTTTCTTCTCAAATCAGTTGAGAATAAAATGTTAGTAATGGTCACAAATTGATCCCCATTTCTTTCTCAATCTCATATTGTCAATATTTCCCTGTTTATCGTGAACACAATTTATTTATTTATTGAGGCGTATTTATGTCTATATGTTACTTTGTTTATGATTTTGTAATGTATTTTTTTTTTTTTTTTTTTGTTATTTAAAAAGAACAAATTAAATACAGAAAAAAATCGCTTTATATTTTTTATAAAAAAGAAGTAGTAATTCAAGTTTTGAGATACATTCTAAAGTTGAAATGTCTCTTAATTTAACATTGCAATTTTTAACAAGAAATTAGATATTGAAATTTCCTTGCATGGTCATTATTCAGTTCAATAATATTTATTTAGATTATTTGCAAGTTGATAAATTCTGTTTTATTTTAAAAAATCTCATCTTCACTGCTCTCTCTCACCAAATACAAAAATTATCAAAAATCAATTGTTTGAACTGGGTTTTATGTACCAGTCATAATTTTTTCACTTATATCAAAAATCATTAACCACATTTTCATATTAAAATAAAAGTTGTTAATCTGAAGCAGTTTTTCTTTCTTAATATTTTAAGATGATTAGTGACAGAAATATATACCTTTTCAGCGTGATTAGGATGAATTATATTAATTCAATTTTTTGCAAACATATTTCTTTTTTTTTTTATTAAAACTCAAATGATTAAATTATTGTTCTCACAATAAATTATGAGATTATTTTTTGGGTTATTTGTCTTTGCCAAAAAGTTGAGAGAGAGAGAGAGAGAGAGAGAGAGAGAGAGAGAGAGAGAGAGAGAGAGATATCTTGTTATTTGCTAACAAAAGCAAATGCAGACTATCCTTTTTCTTTTTTATATTTTTATTTTATATTATTATTTATTTATATTTATAATTTTTTTTTTAAATCTTTAATCCCAATAATATCAATAACAGTATGGCAATGGTAAAGAAAACTTAAGTTCTTCTTTTTTATTAGTGAAGTTGTTAAAATGAATTCTTAGTTAATTAGTTATATAATTAACAAATTCTCAGGTCGTAAGTTGACACCTTTGAAGTTCATAAACTCCTAGTCAGTAAGGAAATCATATCTTTGATTTTAATAAATTCTCAGGTAAAAAGTTGGCACCTTTGAATTTACATCTTTTCTAGATTTTGTTGATCAGGTGTATATTCCCAATTAATTAGTTTTTTCTGGGAATTTGCAACTTATAATTACATTACATACTGATATTATTTTCACATCTAGCATACAAAAGGAAGTTGTTTTATTATCCTTGATTATAATCAAAGTTTAATTACTTTTAATATACAACTGAAAAGTGATAGACTTTCAATCTCAATCGACTACCCCACAGGTATTTTTACCAATTACAAGTGATAACTTTTTAATTTACAATATTAAAAGTCTTTAACAATGAAATGGTACAGTCATCGAGAAAATTAGCTGATAACGATGCATATCCATAATTTACACAAAACCTTGGATAATACAAAGGCTTGTGCCATTATGTCACAATTCGTCACATTGACAGTTTAAATTACCGGTAATTCTTCTATGTATTCGGTCAGATTTTAATAATTTCATTTTCAAGTGTCCGGGAATTTAAAGTAAATTTGAAAATTAAATATCTTGAAAATTGGGGGGGGGGGGGGGGGGGGTGTCCAAATATTTAGAGTGTTTGAAAATATAAGAGACATTTTGGAGCCGATTTTGGGACCCGGTTACCTCTCGGTATTTTAACACATCAACAGTGATATCCACGCATAAATCAATAATAAAGTAAAATTTTAAATAAAATACAAGTAAAAGTTACTTTTGTGTTGTTTATTTTATTAATTATTATTTTTTAAAGTGTTTGTTGATCAAAAATTATGATTCTGTAAGTAATACACATCGAGTTTACAAGTAAACGTGTCTTTTTCTTTTTTTTTTTTTAAATTAAATCCCATCGTTTGAGGTGCACCAACATGCCGCTTTCTATTTGTAATTGTCTGCCGTCAAATTATTATTATTCATCGTGTGTTGCAATAATTGTCAGTCAAGTTCAGAGAATTTCGTTCCAATCAAACAATCAATATTTTACCTCGCATAGGTCTCCGTGTATGTGTGTACATTTTAAGAAATGGCAATGCAAAGTTGGAAATGTCCCGACTCCCGCAAATAAAATGTTAAAAATTAAATTATTTTAAATCATATTTCAAACATATTTTAATCACAATAATTCTCATCTTGAAAAACAGTTTTTTACATGGTCGTTTCGGGAGTTCCAATAACAAACATAAAATTAGAGTAAGTGAAAAACGTCACTGCCTGTTTTCATAAGAAAAAATGTGTTTGATGTTAAATTATTGTACCGACAAGATGCTGTCTTACACGAATTTCTCGGCAGTGAAATCATTGTAATGCGTCCCGGTCACAGGTACTTGGGGACGGGTAACCCCCCCCCCCCCCTTTTCCCGGATTATTGTTTTCTGGACGATTTAATAAAATTATCTAGACTTTTTTACTTTTAAATATTTCCTGATGATGTATCAACTATAATACAACACTTTTTACCCGAGTACGATCCGTTTTAAGAAAGTCGAAAAAATCGACCATATCATATCATAAAAAAGACAAGGTATCTCACTTCTTGTGAAAAAATTTCCACCTCGCGAGGGAATCCCAACTTATACTCGATAAATATTTGTTTATTTTTTAAAATGTTGGTGTCGTTCGATTCGTCTAAGATTGTTCTCTTTGTCCATCAACACAATTCACGACCAAACGTCGTCTGCTCGACGATACATCATCAGGAAATATTTAAAAGTAAAAAAGTCTAGATAATTTTATTAAATCGTCCAGAAAACAATAATCCGGGAAAAGGGGGGGGGGGGGGTTACCCGTCCCCAAGTACCTGTGATCGAACGTTGAAATAGTACAATTAAGTTACACGACATTTTTGAAGCGTTGTAGAGCGATTTGCCGTGATTAAGGGACTGAGTCGTTAGAGGAAGGGCCAGTGCTCTGATTATACAAGTCATGCACATTGGTTAAGATAAGGCAACAAAATGTAGTTTAGCTAAGCGCCTTAGTTTCACATGGAGATATGGCGACAGTTCCAGGAGCGGACACTCGCACGTTACATCGAGACGTTAAGAGACATACGTCCCTCCTACCACCGTAACTGGGTTCAGACGGCGATATATGAATGAATTTCGGTAAATTGTACTGAAATCTAACAATGGCAAATCGAAATTTTCGAAATGGCCGCGATTACTTAGAATGCCACCCTGAAGTCCAAGTTCCTGTTCTATAATTCAAAGTTCCTGTTCTATAATTCACTCGGACATCAGCGAAGCTGGTACAACATATACCATAACTATATTTACAAAAGTATGGTCTAGTTATTAAACGAATTTTTAATTAATGATAATAATGATAATAATAAATATAGTAATAAAATAAACAAGAGGCCCAAGATGGCCCTAATTTGCTCACCTGAGTTTAAATGTAACTGGTATGTCTTGATAATACCTGGTTAAGTCATAACATGTTGCATAACATGGTTTCAGATAACATTATTTTTGTTTTGGTTTTTAGCTATATAGGTCACTGTGACCTACTTTTGGTAGCCAAAGTGACCAGAAACACAAATGAGAATGGCAATGGTTTTAAGGTGCTATTGACTAATATGAATGAAATGTGACCAGTAGTGTCTGAGAAGAAGTCTTTTGATGGATGTATGGATGGATGGCAGAGTTCCTATCCATAACAAAAGCTCACATGAGCAATTTTCAGATCCGGATTTAAGACTTTACAGATTTGACACATTTATTAAAATATTTTTTTAAAAATTGTAAAATTCAACTGCAAATTATTTTTAAAAAATTGTTCAATTAATTCAAATAATGTCACAATGATTTTGTAAAAAAAAAAAAAAAAAAAAAAAAAAAAAAAAAAAAAAAAAAAAAGGTTTTAGCTAAATCTACATATCAGTATCACATGTATATCAAAAATAATAATTCACTAAAAAGTAAAAATTCATAACATCTCTTCCATGCACCATTGTAAGTCATAAAATTCAGAAATTAAAAAAAAAAAAGAAAAGGTGGCCTTACTGGTATTTGAACCCTCGACCCCTGGGTTGCTAGAATTGAAAAAGAATAAGGTAAAAAAAAAAGCGACTTGTATTTTACAGAATTTCATGAAAATTGTTAAACATATATTTCTTCACATAAGAAAATGATGTTTGGAAAAAGAATTCACCTAAATTTATAAATATTGTAATTTTGGTAAAAAAAAAGTACTATTTACAATGTATAAAAAATAAACGCAAAAACACGTAACCTAATTTTTATCAAAATTGTCGGAATTCACAAACTTGGTTTAAAAGATGCTTTAGATGCCAAATATCACATCAAATTTTATCTCAGTGAAGTGGTTTTGGAGAAGAAAATTTTTTTCGGTTTTCAACTATTCAGGTCAATGTATCTATGGCAACCTAAAAAGTAAAAAATCATAAAAATTCTTCCACGCACCATTGTAAGTCATAAATATTCAGAAAAAAAAAAAAAAAAAAAAAAAAAAAAAAAGTGGCTCCACTGGTATTTGAACCCTCGACCCTTGGGTTGCAGTATCACATGTATTTCAAAAAAAATAATTACACTAAAAAGTAAAAATTCATAAAATCTCTTCCATGCACCATTGTAAGTCAAAAAATTTAGACATTAAAAAAAAAAATTAAAACAAGAGTTCCGCATGGCAGAGCATGATACGCCCGTCAAATCTGCAAGTCATTTATGTGGATATTTTGTTTATTATGAACTGTAAAGGGACTTATACAGTTCATATGAGCTGTTCATAATCAATAAGTCAATTCAATTATTCATCACAATGATACAAAATGCAGTGCACAAGTCAACAAGTACAATAAAAAACAATAGTAATTATTGAGATTTTGGTATTATTTTCAGTAACAAAATAGACTTACCACCAGCCACACCATTTATATAATTTTACCATCATGTTCTTGTAACCTTCATAACAAAATTGAGGTAATCTCTAGTATACTGGGTTGTTTCAAAGACAGCAAGTTCTTCAGCCTACAACTCTATGTGTATCTGCTCCCTGGTAGAATAAATTAAGGAAGCTAGAGTTACGGTTCCTGAGCACTGCACTTCGGATCATCGTGGTATGTAAGCATACCAAGTTTCAAGTCATTCTGACCATAGATGTCAGAGTTATGGGCCAGACAAACCCGCCGCGTACTCTGGCAGCACACAAAGGGGAATAACTCAAAAATTAAGGAAGCTAGAGTTACGGTTCCTGTGCACTGCACTTGACATCATCGTGGTAAGTAAGCATACCAAGTTTCAAGTCATTCTGACCATAGATGTCAAAGTTATGATCCGGACAAACATGCTAACAGCATTCAAAGGGGAATAACTAAAAATTAAGGAAGCTAGAGTTACGGTTCCTGAGCACTGCACTTCGCATCATTGTGGTAAGTAAGCATACCAAGTTTCAAGTCATTCTGACCATAGATGTCAGAGTTATGGGCCGGACAAACCCGCCGCCAGTACGCCCGCCCGCCCATCGGCCCGCCCGGACGCCCGCCAAGGGTGATCCCATAATACGCCCCGTCTTTGACGGGCGTATAAAAATTAAAACAAGGGCCCATGGGCCTTAACGCTCACCTGAGTATATGTCCAAAATTGTTTGCAAAGCGCAAAATATATTAGGTAAAGAAACTTTACAAGTTTTCTCAAGTTAAGAACTCCCACAAAACTTAATCAGAAATATATCCACTCACATTTCATTTATAAGTAGCTTATATAATATGCATGAAGTAACTGTAATGCAATGAATAATTTCCAAATCATTCACAAATTTCAGTATACTTATGCAACTATGTCCTTGACCTTGAACATATTTGACCTTGAACCATATATGATCGCCATGTCAATACCTACAACATTCTAATATACATGCCTATACAAAAAGTTAATAGTTTTCAAGATAATAAGCAATTTAAGGCGTCTTTTGCAGCTGTGACCTTGACCTTTGAACATATGACCTTGAACCATATATCAAAATGATCATCATATGAATACCTACAACATTCTCATATACATGTCTATACAAAAAGTTAACAGTTTTCAAGATAATTAGCAATTTTTGTCTTCATTTACAGCTGTGACTTTGACATTTGAACATATGACCTTGAACCATCTATCAAAATGATCATCATATCAATACTTACAATATTCTCATATACATGCCTATAGAAAAAGTTAATAGTTTTCAAGATAATAAGCAATTTAAGGCTTCTTTTGCAGCTGTGACCTTGACCTTTGAACATATGACCTTGAACCATATATCAAAATGATCATCATATCAATACCTACAATATTCTAATATACATGTCTATACAAAAAGTTAACAGTTTTCAAGATAATTAGCAATTTTTGTCTTCTTTTACAGCTGTGACCTTGACATTTGAACATATGACCTTGAATCATATATCAAAATGATCATCATATCAATACTTACAATATTTTCATATACATGCCTTTACAAAAAGTTAACAGTTTTCAAGATAATTAGCAATTTAAGTCTTCTTTTGCTGCTGTGACCTTGACCTTTGAACATATGACCTTGAACCATATATCAAAATGATCGTCATATCAATACTTACAATATTCTTATATACATGCCTATACAAAAAGTTAATAGTTTTCAAGATAATTAGCAATTTTTGTCTTCTTTTACAGCTGTGACTTTGACATTTGAACATATGACCTTGAACCATCTATCAAAATGATCATCATATCAATACTTACAATATTTTACAATATTCTCATATACATGCCTATAGAAAAAGTTAATAGTTTTCAAGATAATAAGCAATTTAAGGCTTCTTTTGCAGCTGTGACCTTGACCTTTGAACAAATGACCTTGAACCATATATCAAAATGATCATCATATCAATACCTACAATATTCTAATATACATGTCTATACAAAAAGTTAACAGTTTTCAAGATAATAAGCAATTTAAGTCTTTTTTTGCAGCTGTGACCTTGACTTTTGTACATATGACCTTGAACCATATATCAAAATGATCATCATATCAATACCTACAACATTCTCATATACATGCCTATACAAAAAGTTAACAGTTTTCAAGATAATAAGCAATTTAAGTCTTCTTTTGCAGCTGTGACCTTTGAACATATGACCTTGAACCATATATCAAAATGATCGTCATATCAATACCTACAATATTCTAATATACATGCCTATACAAAAAGTTAACAGTTTTCAAGATAATTAGCAATTTTAGTTTTTATATGCTAAAAATAACATTTCAGGGGCAACAACTCCTACATGGATTATCATATAGTTACGAAACTTGGTACCTTTTTAAATTTTGTCATGCTGAACATTTTTACAATGTTTTGATTTCATATTTCTCTTAATATTTGCAAGAAAATTGCCTAAAACTGCATAAATCACAAATTAGGTCATGACCTTGATTTGCGACCTTGACCCTATTTTAAAGGTCATTTCAAGAAAAAGTCAAAACTGAAAACCCCATGTCATTATCTGTTCAAATAGTCAAGTTATAACAATTTTAAGCCATTTTACGAAATTTTTTAAATTAAACACAAAAACGTGTAACCCATTTTTCGACCAAATTTCACAAAATGAACAAACTATAGGCTTAAGACCCTAGACAAGCCAAATATCACATCAGATTTTTTCTCCCATCATTACTTTCAGAGAAGAAGATTTTTTACGATTTTTGGACCCCTAGGTCACCTTGACCTAGTTTTTGTAGCCATGTCAACGCCATGAACAAATCTGAATTGCACCGACCCATATATGCTTCTGACTAAGTATCATTGAAATCTGTCCAGCAGTTTTGGAGGAGAAGTCGAAAATAGGTGTTAACGACACACACATGCACGCACGCACACATGCACGCACATACACACGCTGCGCCATGCCATAAGCTCACATGACCTTTCGGTCAGGTGAGCTAAAAAAAATGTGGCCCCAGTGGGATTTGAACCCCTGACCCTTGGGTTGCTGGAATTGAAAATGAAAAAGGTAGCTATGGCAACCAAAAACAAAAATCTGAAAGGCAATGTTCTATAGATGCTTTTGACCAAGTTTAAACAAAATGTGACCAGAAGTTTCTGAGAAGTCGTTTGAAGCAATTGTTGACGGATGGTCGACGGAGGGTCTGCCTCTATTGATACCAATAGCTCACATGAGCACTTTGTGCTCAAGTGAGCTAAAAACAAAAACAATACATAAACTTGATTTATTATGTTTTGTAACCGGAAACTGGAGTCGATTAATGGCATTTTGTACTTCAGTCAAGAGACTTTCATTTATATCGAGATGGTCAGTTTTGGGTTTGTGAGGAAAACCGGAATACCCGGAGAAAACCACCGACGTCCAGCACGCGAACCGACAAACTTCCTTACACTTGGATCTACTGGAGGGGGATTTGAACCAAGCGGTTAGAGCCACGTTTATCTTTAAATGCGCACTTAAGACCATGTGTCAACCGAATTCTCCTCCCCTCCCCCTCCCACACAATTTAATTCGTTAACTTCTCTTTATATATAAACAGCTTGATAAGCAGAGCAGATAATTAAGAAACTGAGTCTGTTCATACCAACAAGTCCCTACAAGCCCATCTTTCATCCAAACCCTAATTAGATAATAGAATGTTTTTGATGCAAGCTGCAAAGAGAATATAATACTACTTGATGGTTTAGACCAAGATTTTTGATTTTTGATAAAGATACAAGGTCAATAGGTTTGTTGTCAATACTTCTTTTAGCCACTCGTAGATCGCCAATATTTGACAGAATTTATGCAGTTTGTTTTATACAGATAAAGCTTGTTTGTTTGTTATCACACAAAATGGATCTTTAGATGAAATTATTACCCCTTTATGCTCACGAGAAAGAAGACTGGTTGTAGCAAGATTGAGTTAAAAGTCTGGATCAGTTCTTTACAAACACGGGTCCTGATGTCAATTTTAGTTGTCCAAAGAATAATGTTGATCATAGTGCCCAAACACTCTAACCTGGATATTAAAGAATTAGTTGAACACAGCATTTTTTCTACCCCCATACCCCACCTAAGGGTTCTTTCACTATTATTAAAGGGATCAGTTTGATGATGACAGCAAGACCGATTGATTGATTTAACGTCCAAGTCAAGAATATTTCACTTATATCAAGATGTCACCAGCAATAGTTTAAGAACCAAAAAATTTGATCTTCCAAGTGCCCTTCAGGAAATGTGCAGGAGGGTTTTTTAACATGTGCAG
Organism: Tegillarca granosa; assembly: GCA_029721355.1. Taxonomy (NCBI): domain Eukaryota; kingdom Metazoa; phylum Mollusca; class Bivalvia; order Arcoida; family Arcidae; genus Tegillarca; species Tegillarca granosa. The sequence goes on along the minus strand of JARBDR010000712.1, from coordinate 73,778 downwards.
GAGGGTTCTTTAACATGCCATGACACGGGACATCAGTTTTTCAGGTCTCATCTGAAAGACCAAATGACAACAAGAGTACCACTGACTGCTAATGAACTGACAAACTATCTCACAATGAGATCTGCAAAAGCAGGATTCAAGTCTTAGATCTGCTTTGATATGTGTGTGTGTGAATAAGTCTTTTTGGTCACCGAGGCTTGATAAGGTCCGAGAAAGGAAAAAATAAAACGAGATGTACAGTAACTGAACAGATGTTCTAACAAACAGCAGGTTTTTTATTTCTTTCTTACTCTTATACTTGGGAAGAATAAACTACAAATAGGCTTTCATGTTTAATAAATTTTTTATTGAAATTATTTAATGAGCTGTAAAAATCCCTGCATAAAAAATGACATTTGTAAATATCAAATACAATGAGTAGAAGAAATACAAACCTTCATGGGAAATAACCCTGATCAAAGGGAAATAACCCAACCTGATCAAGGGAACATAATCCTATTCTGATCAAGGTAATGATTAAAGGGTAAATAACCTGATATAATAATTTACTCTTATCAATGGGGAACAACCAATTTTTTATATAATAATCATGATTCCGTTCATAATTTTGGATTTAATCCCAAATGAAATGATAAAAAAAATACAGAGAATTTTTAATGTTCTTTAGAAGAACATCTACAAGCCTCATTCATATCCATCTATTTTCAACACTGGTTCAGAATTAGTACTATTTGTAAAGCACAAAAAACCTACAAAGTTTTAAAAATGAAAACTTGGTATTTTTATTTTTAATTCATTTTCCTAACTTGATTTTTTATCATCATATTTCTATTTAAGTTAAAAAAGTCTACACTATCACAACAATGATAGAGTCCTCCATGTTTCTATATATTTATATTTTGTTGACCAGTTCCAATTTTCGTAAGTTAATGTAGATCTACTGCAGCATTAGCTTCCACTGACTAAACCTCAAACAAATTTCTTTTCCACACCACTAGTGTTTTTTTCTTGGGTTTTTATTCACATTCATTGGGTCAGAGAAACCTTTAAAATTCTGAATATCTATAAAAAGAACAAGATCTGAACACTGTCTGACAATAAGTCAAAGACACACAGACTGAGTTCAGTGATAACATATAGAGCAAGTTCACTTTTGTGACAGGGGTCTTTGTCATCAAATTTATTATCTCCCTTTACAATGGAGTCTTCATATATTTACATTTCATTCCAACATGCATTTAGGATCAGTCTAAGTTACACTATCAAAGCCATCCTTAAATATTTTGAGATCAATCTAAGAACATTTTACTCATCTTCTTTTTTAATCCTTAATTATCCTCTTCTTCAGATTCTAAAAATAGATTTAAATAAACAATAAAATTAATCGAGATTTATATGTAAGGCTACAAAATTCTTACACAAACAAAACAAAACAATCAAAAACAAATTTTCATTGTAAACAAACTGTTACCTTACCTTATTCAACCCTCCTACCCGAAGTACAACTATGGAATCAAGTAGAGTGAAGATTTTTTTTGATTATATTTTGTGCTTAGTTTAGGGTTGATGAGGAAACCTGAGTGCCCCCCCCCCCAAAAAAAAAAAATCTACCAAGTGCAATTCAAACCAAGGTATTCAAAGGTCATGTGATCTGTTACAATAGACCATTATTTCAAATAGTTGAAAAATTGCTGACGTAATGTTAAACCATATTACAACCACAAGATCTATAACAGAACCTTTTGAACTAAAATGTCAACTATCCTTATTTATTTCAAGGACAATATTGCACATGAATCTTGTTTACAAAAACTTTTTAAAAGTTTAACTAGATGAGAGAAAATTGCTCCATTATATAGAGGGAAGGGAATGAAGTAGACTAGAGTAATAGTGCCTCAGTCAAGATTTTTTTTCAATTTTTTCGAGGCAGACAGTTCTTGGACACTTGAGGAAACTGGACTGCCTGGAGGAAACCACCGTCCTTCGGCAAGCAAACTGACAAACTTTCTCACACTGGGATCTGTCCAGAACCCAGGCCACCGGTGAGAGGCGCTGTCATCCATAAAGCACATTTTAGACCACTCACGACCTGAGTGAGGGACCAGAGCTCTATACCTTCTTCAGCATTCTCCAACCATTCTACAAATTTCTTCATCTGTTCCAGAAATACACTCTTTCCTTTGGATGAATGGGCTTCTTTATACCATTTTAATACAATATCTTCACTCAATACTTCAGCTAAAAGTAAAAAAGATTTACTCAAAGTAAAACTTCAATCAGGAATATTTCAGACAGACACAATTTCTACAATTATGTTTTATTTAAAAATCTATATCCTCTTCACCTAAAGCAAGAATTTAAGATTACAGCGCCTCTCACTGCCTGGGTTTGAATCCCACTTGTGCAGATTCTAGTGTTAGAAAGTTTGTCAGTTTGCTTGCCAAGTGTCATGGTTTTCCCTGGGCAATCCAGTTCCCTTCCAACATCTAGAAATATTCGCCTCAATACAAGTGAAAGATTCTTAGCTGGGGCATAAAACACCATTACTCAAATCCTCTTTTCAACTTTTTTTAACCTAAAATTAACATGGCAGGTATAAATGCTTTGCTTGGGGAGACATTACTGTTACACATTAAAATGTTCAAGGAAAGAACACCTAATTATAATACAGGCTGACAAAGCTTGAAGATGATGGAAACAAAAGTCACTGTGTAAAGCTATGGAGTTAAGTCAAATATCAAACAAAAGTCACTGTGTAAAGCTAAAGAGTTAGGTCAAATACCAAACAAAAGTCACTGTGTAAAGCTATGGAGTTAGGTCAAATACCAAACAAAAGTCACTGTGTAAAGCTATGGAGTTAGGTCAAATACCAAACTAAAGTCACTGTGTAAAGCTAAAGAGTTAGGTCAAATACCAAACTAAAGTCACTGTGTAAAGCTAAAGAGTTAGGTCAAATACCAAACAAAAGTCACTGTGTAAAGCTATGGAGTTAGGTCAAATACCAAACAAAAGTCACTGTGTAAAGCTAAAGAGTTAGGTCAAATACCAAACAAAAGTCACTGTGTCAAGCTATGGAGTTAGGTCAAATACCAAACAAAAGTCACTGTGTAAAGCTAAAGAGTAAGGTCAAATACCAAACTAAAGTCACTGTGTAAAGCTAAAGAGTTAGGTCAAATACCAAACAAAAGTCACTGTGTAAAGCTATGGAGTTAGGTCAAATACCAAACAAAAGTCACTGTGTAAAGCTAAAGAGTTAGGTCAAATACCAAACAAAAGTCACTGTGTCAAGCTATGGAGTTAGGTCAAATACCAAACAAAAGTCACTGTGTAAAGCTAAAGAGTAAGGTCAAATACCAAACTAAAGTCACTGTGTAAAGCTAAAGAGTTAGGTCAAATACCAAACAAAAGTCACTGTGTAAAGCTATGGAGTTAGGTCAAATACCAAACTAAAGTCACTGTGTAAAGCTATGGAGGTTAGGTCAAATACCAAACAAAAGTCACTGTGTAAAGCTAAAGAGTTAGGTCAAATACCAAACAAAGTCACTGTGTAGAGCTAAAGAGTTAGGTCAAATACCAAACAAAAGTCACTGTGTAAAGCTAAAGAGTAAGGTCCAAATACAAAACAAAGTCACTGTGTAAAGCTAAAGAGTTTAGGTCAAATACCAAACAAAAGTCACTGTGTAAAGCTAAAGAGTAAGGTCAAATACCAAAACAAAAGTCACTGTGTAAAGCTGAAGAGTTAGTCAAATACCAAACAAAAGTCACTGTGTAAAGTTAAAGAGTTAGGTCAAATACCAAACAAAAGCACTGTGTAAAGCTGAAGAGTTAGGTCAAATACCAAACAAAAGTCACTGTGTAAGCTAAAGAGTTAGGTCAAATACCAAACTAAAGTCACTGTGTAAGCTAAAGAGTAGGTCAATCAAATACCAAACAAAAGTCACTGTGTAAAGCTAAAGAGTTAGGTCAAATACCAAACAAAAGTCACTGTGTAAAGCTGAAGAGTTAGGTCAAATACCAAACAAAAGTCACTGTGTAAAGCTAAAGAGTTAGGTCAAATACCAAACAAAAGTCACTGTGTAAAGCTGAAGAGTTAGGTCAAATACCAAACAAAAGTCACTGTGTAAAGCTAAAGAGTTAGGTCAAATACCAAACAAAAGTCACTGTGTAAAGCTAAAGAGTTAGGTCAAATACCAAACAAAAGTCACTGTGTAAAGCTAAAGAGTTAGGTCAAATACCAAACAAAAGTCACTGTGTAAAGCTAAAGAGTTAGGTCAAATACCAAACAAAAGTCACTGTGTAAAGCTAAAGAGTAAGGTCAAATACCAAACAAAAGTCACTGTGTAAAGCTAAAGAGTTAGGTCAAATACCAAACAAAAGTCACTGTGTAAAGCTAAAGAGTTAGGTCAAATACCAAACAAAAGTCACTGTGTAAAGCTGAAGAGTTAGGTCAAATACCAAACAAAAGTCACTGTGTAAAGCTGAAGAGTTAGGTCAAATACCAAACAAAAGTCACTGTGTAAAGCTAAAGAGTTAGGTCAAATACCAAACAAAAGTCACTGTGTCAAGCTATGGAGTTAGGTCAAATACCAAACAAAAGTCACTGTGTAAAGCTGAAGAGTTAGGTCAAATACCAAACAAAAGTCACTGTGTAAAGCTGAAGAGTTAGGTCAAATACCAAACAAAAGTCACTGTGTAAAGCTAAAGAGTTAGGTCAAATACCAAACAAAAGTAACCATGAACTTTGATGTGATAGCCACCCCCCCCCCCCCCAAAAAAAAAAAAAAAAAAAAAAAAAAAAAAAATTCCAAGCAAAATATTATCAATATGTTTCTATATGCAAAGTTATACATTTAAAAAGTGTCAGTAAATGTTTTCAGTTTTCATCTCTCAACAACTTTTACACTGCCTGTCTGCCTTCATATTCAACTTTCAATAAGCTAACACCAGGGTTTCTACAAATAAAACATAAAATCTTCCCACCTGCCCCATAGTTTGTCAAACCTGGATAAGAATCTAACAATAAAGTTGTATTGGCCTTACTTTTGTACAGGAGTATTACTATCTTCTGAAACGATTTCATGAAGTTCATGTTGTCATAGCAATATTCTTGTATTTTGACAAGCAAAGCCAATTCTGACTTTCCTGTTTTGGCCACTGCATGCAGGAGTGGACAGTAAACCTTCAGATGTTTTAAAGCTTGTTCTGCTATCAAGTCCTCTTTTTTGTTCCATTCCACTGCCCCCATAATAACATTCCACACCTACAAAATAAGAACATAAAACATAATTATCATTCCACTGCCCCATAATAACATTCCACAACTACAAAATCAGGAAATAAAAAAAAATCATACAGCTTTCAAAAATCAACTTGATGGCGAGTCGTGTGTTGTAACAAAGAGTTCACAAAGGCTCATCCATCAAGAACTTGTGTTGATACTGATGCTACATTTACAAAAACCTCTATGACTAAACTTACTAAAAAACCAAACTAAAAATAACGATGAAACAAATTCCAGACTTTTTTCATGGTAGTCTATAAAAATTTAGTGGCTACCTCTTACCAATGAGGTGACTTGTTCAGCCACAGAGGTGACTTGTTCAGCCAATGGAGAGACTTATTTATTTAGCCCATTAAAAATCTTATTCAGCCACTGAAGAGATTCATTCAGTCACTAAGGTGACTTGTTCAGCCACTGAGGTGACTTGTTCAGCCACTGAAGAGATTCATTCAGTCACTGAGGTGAATTGTTCAGCCACTGAGGTGACTTGTTCAGCCACTGAAGAGATTCATTCAGTCAATGAGGTGACTTGTTCAGCCACTGTGGTGACTTGTTCAGCCACTGAAGAGATTCATTCAGTCACTGAGGTGACTTGTTCAGCCACTGAAGAGATTCATTCAGTCACTGAGGTGACTTGTTCAGCCACTGAGGTGACTTGTTCAGCCACTGAAGAGATTCATTCAGTCACTGAGGTGAATTGTTCAGCCACTGTGGTGACTTGTTCAGCCACTGAAGAGATTCATTCAGTCACTGAGGTGAATTGTTCAGCCACTGAGGTGACTTGTTCAGCCACTGAAGAGATTCATTCAGTCAATGAGGTGACTTGTTCAGCCACTGAAGAGATTCATTCAGTCACTGAGGTGACTTGTTCAGCCACTGAAGAGTTTCATTCAGCCACTGAGGTGACTTGTTCAGCCAATGGAGAGACTTATTTATTTAGCCCTTTAAGAATCTTATTCAGCCACTGAAGAGATTCATTCAGTCACTGAGGTGACTTGTTCAGCCACTATAGAGATTCATTCAGTCATTGAGGTGACTTGTTCAGCCACTGAAGAGATTCATTCAGTCAATGAGGTGACTTGTTCAGCCACTGAGTTGACTTATTTAGCCACTATGGTACAAGGTCAGTCAATCTGGGTTACTGTATACTTACTAAAATTGTGACTTCTTGATCTCCAAGGTTATTCTTTTGCATATGGTCAGTCACATAGGAAATTATCTGTAAAAAATAAAAAACAGGAATTTTAACACATTACATGTTACACAAAGGGCAAAGTTTCACCCCCCCCCCCCCTTCCAAAATAGTAGAATGTTACAAACTTACAGAAGTATTAATAATCAGAGGAAGAAAAGTTAAAACATTAGTTTTAAGGTCTATTCTTATTATGATAATCAGAAATTTCAAAGTACCTTGAGAGAAATTTGTGTTCATATCGAAATATATTTCTTTTTTGGTTTTGCTATTTGAATTAATGGGGTAGTATACTTACAATCTTTGGAGATTCCTCATCTTTGACCATCTCAAACCTAATGGCCCAGATGATAGCTCTTATTACAACAGGCTGAACACCATCATATCATACTTACACTCTTTGGAGATTCCTCATCTCCAAATCATCTCAAACCTAATGGCCCAGATCATAACTGTAATTACGACAGAATGAAAACTGTTATATTATACTTACACTCTTTGGAGATTCCTCATCTTTGACCATCTCAAACCTAATGGGCCAGATCATAGCTCTAATTACGGCAGACTGAACACCATTATATCATACTTACACTCTTTGGAGATTCCTCATCCCCAAATCATCTCAAACCTAATGGCCCAGATGATAGCTCTAATTACGGCAGACTGAACACCATTATATCATACTTACACTCTTTGGAGATTCCTCATCCCCAAATCATCTCAAACCTAATGGCCCAGATCATAGCTCTAATTACGGCAGACTGAACACCATTATATCATACTTACACTCTTTAGAGATTCCTCATCCCCAAATCATCTCAAACCTAATGGCCCAGATGATAGCTCTTATTACAGCAGACTGAACACCATTATATCATACTTACACTCTTTGGTGATTCCTCATCTCCAAATCATCTCAAACCTAATGGCCAAGATCATAGCTCTAATTACGGCAGACTGAACACCATTATATCATACCTACACTCTTTGGAGATTCCTCATCCCAAAATCATCTCAAACCTAAAGGCCCAGATCATAGCTCTAATTACAGCAGACTGAACACCATTATATCATACTTACACTCTTTAGAGATTCCTCATCCCCAAATCAACTCAAACCTAATGGCCCAGATGATAGCTCTTATTACGGCAGACTGAACACCATTATATCATACTTACACTCTTTGGAGATTCCTCATCCCCAAATCATCTCAAACCTAATAGCCCAGATCATAGCTCTTATTATGGCAGACTGAACACCATTATATCATACTTACACTCTTTAGAGATTCCTCATCTTTGACCATCTCAAACCTAATGGCCCAGATCATAGCTCTAATTACGGCAGACTGAACACCATTATATCATACTTACACTCTTTAGAGATTCCTCATCCCGAAATCATCCCAACCCTAATGGCCCAGGTCATAGCTCTAATTACGGCAGACTGAACACCATTATATCATACTTACACTCTTTAGAGATTCCTCATCCCTGACCATCTCAAACCTAATGGGCCAGATCATAGCTCTAATTACGGCAGACTGAACACCATTATATCATACTTACACTCTTTAGAGATTCCTCATCTCCTAATCATCTCAAACCTAATGGCCTACATCATAGCTCTAATTACGGCAGACTGAACACTATTATATCATACTTACACTCTTTAGAAATTCCTCATCCCGAAATCATCTCAAACCCTATGGCCCAGATCATAGCTCTTATTACGGCAGACTGAACACCATTATATCATACTTACACTCTTTAGAGATTCCTCATCTTTGACCATCTCAAACCTAATGGCCCAGATCATAGCTCTAATTACGGCAGACTGAACACCATTATATCATACTTACACTCTTTAGAGATTCCTCATCCCCAAATCATCTCAAACCAATGGCCCAGATCATAGCTCTTATTACGGCAGACTGAACACCATTATATCATACTTACACTCTTTGGAGATTCCTCATCTTTGATCATCTCTTTAAGCTGTTTCTGGAGTTCCTTTTTCACCTCTACAGTATTTTGAGCTTTCTAGAAAATGTATCAAAATTTAAAATCAAATCAATAATTTTTCCTATAATATAATAAAGAAATGTTTCACATAAATACTTCTTCTAAAAGGTAAATACTCACAAAGGACAAAGGACCCCAAAGCCAAAGTTGCCTTATTTAGTAAATCTGTGTGTGGCAAGACCATGAAGGTGGTTCAGTGGGAGAGTATTCACCTCGAAGCAGGAGGTCATTGCTATGAACCCTGACTAGGTTATAAATAAGACTTTAAAAACTGAAATACAGCTTCCCCACTTGAGTGTTAGCACTGATTGCATTTAAAATCTACTGGCTCACTGGACTTCGGGATAATGACTTTAGGAGTGGAATACCTGCTCTGTAAGGTAGAAAGTTAGTCACTTCAAGTGTGCACTACTGCCAAATATGATACATACCAAAAGTTATTCTTGTAAATCTCGTGTATACACAAACTTGTTCTTTGATTAACTGTTAGAAATTAATTAACTTGTTCTTGTCTATTTTAGTTGAAACATTGCTGGTGAGTGATTATCAACAATGCTTCAACTGCCACACTTAGGAAGATACTAGTGAGTGAAAGTTTGTTACTTCACTTGCCGAAGTTAGCGGTTTTCTCGTTACACTTTGGTTTCCTACACCATCCCAAAACCAGCTGTCTCAAAATAATTTAAAGAATCTCGACTGGGGCATAAAACACCATTAATCTAAATCTAATCTAATCTTACCAGGTGATGTTATCATGTAATAACTTTGTCTTTCATTCAAGGAATGTTTTGTATATAATCTAGGGGAGATAATTATGAAGTTTGTCGCTTACCTGATAATTTGCTATAGATGGCAATCCTTCTTTCTCAAAATGTGAGGTAAATGCCTCATGACTTCTTTTATTGACAGGAAAAAGCTCCTGAAATGTTAAAATAAATTATTTAAATAATGTACAATAGTTCCAGTTACATGTGAGGTAAGGACCAACCATTGTGAGGAGAAAATCTTACTATTCTGTTTATCAAAAGAAAATTCCTGCCCAAACATTGAGGTAAAAACATTATTTATTTGTGTATTGAGACAGAATTCCTGTGTAAAAGTTTTACTTCACATTGCTGTTAATAGACAGATAATTCCTGCCAAATGAAAGGTGAAAACTTTACCATTTTTTTTAGGGTCAGAGAAAAGTGAAAAAATCTGTTACTCGACATATAATGTTTTAATCATATAAATAGTTTGTGAAAAGATTGTGATGGCAGAAATTTTATTAACATAGACAATACTAAACTATATAAACAGGTAATAACTGTACATCAGTACACTCAAGTCTTGATTAATTCATTGTAACTACCCTCATATTAAAATAAACTCCTCATAACAGACATGACATATATGTACATTTACTAAGAGCTAAAAACTGGTTAACAGAAAAAAACTCAGAATTGTTGAAAAGCCCTTTTTTTCTCAATATTAGTAATATATCTTAGTTGTTTGATATTCCTTCATTTTTTTAGATGTTGGGTTTCTCAAAGCCACATCAGTTTCCACATTGTTCTAACCGTGACCATCTAACTCAGTGTAATGATTAAATAAATGTGTATATTATCTTACCAATAGTCTGGGTTCTAATTGGGCTTTTTTCAGGGTTTGCCATACAGAGCCAATGTCTTTTTCCTCAAGCCATGATCGGAACATTATGGTGGCAAACTGGAGAGATATTCCTGAAAAAACACCATGAAATTTTTATTTCAAATGTGAGGCAATTTATTTATTTATTTTTTTTTTTTTGACAAATATTGGGAAATGCTAAAACAATTGTTTTAATAACAAAACATGTTACATAAATTATGTAACTTGGAGTTGAGTTGAGTAATGGTGTTTAACCTCCCAGTCAAGAATATTTCAATGATATCGAGACATTACAAGCTATAGGCGAAGTGCAGAAATTTTGCCTGTGTGTTGCGCTGATGGCATTATACAACAGGTTTCTTTATCGTGCCAAGCTGTGACATGGGACCTCGTTTATTTTAAGTTCCCATCTGAAATAACCTTGACTTTCATTTCGTAATGCCGAGTGCTTGGCGAAAGAACAGTCACTACCCGCTTTCAAGTCTTGGGTCAGACCCGGCCGGGGTTCGAACCCACAACCTTCCACTTACAGAGCGAGCACTCTACCAACTGAGCTACCGCAGTGGCCTTTATGTAACTTGGTATGACCCACTCTTGCCACCTATGACATAACACATTTGTTTAACAACTGAACCCTTCAGTGACAATCTTCAAACAAACTTCATTGATAAAACCACACTTGTTCATTCATGATTAGTGATAATCTTTAATAAACTTTTTATTTATAAGATAAACCAGTTATGGTCTATTCTGTGGCTTCCAGTAAATTTGATGATACCAACATGCAGATTTTTTAGTTTGATGTTACCAGCATGCAGATTTTTTAACTGAAAATTTTTCTTTAAAACCAGCAATTTTTGCCTTAATTTTGCCATTGCTCAAGCCATGCTCTATGTACAGATTATCGCTCAAATCATCAGTACATGTAAATATCCAGGTATGAATTGCATGAATCATCAAAATATGGTCAAAAATCTGAAAAAAAGTTCTCATTTATGGATTCAGACCTGTAATTTGTTTTTGCTGTATCTGTGATATATAAGACAAAATATTTTTAATTCTCTTGTATAACGTACCATCTTTAACCAAATGGTCATCAAATATTCCTGACAGTACATGAGCTGTACAGAATCCAGTACCCAGGAAAATCCCAGTAATAATGGCCAGTTTACGTCTCTCATCATCTTTAAAACCTTTCATAAAAACAATTATCTGAAAAAGAAATCAAAGTACTATAAGTGCTGATTCATCATCACACAACCATTTACCGTTTTTGTTTTGTGTTTGGATTAGTATTTTTTCCAAATTTTCTTGTACATTATAAGCTGAATAATGTTCAATTATACCTAAAATAGCATAATTGGAAAATGCAAAAACAATACCCTCTCCCGATTCTATCAGCCGGGGATAATAATGTTGAGCAATACCTAAGAAAGCATGGACAGAAAATGCCAAAATAATACCCTCGCCTGATTCCATCAGCCGAGGATAAAAATGTCCAGTAATACCTTAAATAGCATGGACAGACAATGCAAAAATAATACCCTCTCCGGATTCCATTGGCTGGGGATAATTATGTTGAGTAATACCTAAAATAGCATAGACAGACAATGCCAAAATAATACCCTCTCCTGATTCTATCGGCCCGGGAAGCATGGACAGACAATGCCAAAATAATACCCTCTCCTGATTCTATTAGCCGGGGATAATAATGTTGAGTAATACCTGAAAAAGCATGGACAGACAATGCCAAAATAATACCCTCGCCTGATTCCATCAGCCGAGGATAAATATGTCCAGTAATACCTAAAATAGCATGGACAGACAATGCCAAAATAATACCCTCTCCTGATTCCATTGGCTGGTGATAATTATGTCGAGTAATACCTATAATAGCAACCTTCTGTATATAAATTGATTAATTGAATAGAGTTTACGTTCCAGTCAAGAAAATTTCACCAGCTATAAGTGAATTGGCAGAAATTTGAACCATTGCAATGCACTCAGGGCAATATACAGGGAAGGTTCTTTAGTGTGCCATGCCTGCCTTAACACAGGACACGGGTTTTAAAGGTCTTATCTGAAGAACAACTTGACTTTCAATTGTAAATGCCAAGTGCTAAGCACAGCCTATTTACAAGTCTTGGTTAGACCTGACCAAGGTTTGAACCCTGACCTCCCACATATGGTGAGCACTCAACCGAGTTACAGTAATGGTTCATCTATAAATACCACATGCCTATAAAGTTTTTTTTTCTTGGGTACTATTGGTGTCTTTTACATCTTTATTTTTTAGGCACAGGTACATGTTTATCAATTTTGAAGCTTTAAAGGTAGGATTGTATCAGTATTAGAAACATCTTACTTACCTTTTTAAGTGCATCCTGGAAGGACTTCTCAAGATATTTGTAACGTCTGATTAGTTTAACAAAGACCTGAAAAAAAAAAAAAAAAAAAAAAAAAAAAAAAAATCAAAAAAGTTCAATGAATCATATAATAGTACTCAGCATAAAGCTTACTTCACTGATAAATATAATCAAAAATAAGAGATCTGAAATTCATTATAACATCATTTTCAAAACCTTATAAATAATTTTGGAGAATTAATCTGGGCAAGAAATTTTGATTAAAAATTTAAGAGCAAAAGCTCCAAACAAACTCAATATTAATAATAATAATTTTCTTGTCAATGATGATATTGTCCACCAAATTATGTGAAGTATTTAATACACTCTGGACAATAATTTCAAATTAATATCATCAAGGACAATAACTAAAAACAATTGTCAAACTCGGGTTAAAATGTACAATACATATAGCTGTTCATACTGTCCACCATATCAACAAATAAGTGAAAATTCATTTAATCAAAGAAAACTGTTCCTAATTTATATCTATATGTGTTGAGCTTTAACCCTGGCTGGTCCATACAGAGGACTTCTAATTTATATCTATATGTGTTAGGCTTTAACCCTGACTGGTCCATACAGAGGACTTCTAATTTATATCTATATGTGTTGAGCTTTAACCCTGACTGGTCCATACAGAGGACTTCTAATTTATATCTATATGTGTTGGGCTTAACCCTGACTGGTCCATACAGAGGACTTCTAATTTATATCTATATGTGTTGGGCTTTAACCCTGACTGGTCCATACAGAGGACTTCTAATTTATATCTATATGTGTTGGGCTTTAAACCCTGGCTAGTCCATACAGAGGACTTCTAATTTATATCTATATGTGTTGAGCTTTAACCCTGACTGGTCCATACAGAGGACTTCTAATTTATATCTATATGTGTTAGGCTTTAACCCTGGCTGGTCCATACAGAGGACTTCTAATTTATATCTATATGTGTTAGGCTTTAACCCTGACTGGTCCATACAGAGGACTTCTAATTTATATCTATATGTGTTGGGCTTTAACCCTGGCTGGTCCATACAGAGGACTTCTAATTTATATCTATATGTGTTGGGCTTTAACCCTGACTGGTCTATACAGAGGACTTCTAATTTATATCTATATGTGTTGGGCTTTAACCCTGACTGGTCCATACAGAGGACTTCTAATTTATATCTATATGTGTTGGGCTTTAACCCTGGCTGGTCCATACAGAGGACTTCTAATTTATATCTATATGTGTTAGGCTTTAACCCTGACTGGTCCATACAGAGGACTTCTAATTTATATCTATATGTGTTGGGCTTTAACCCTGACTGGTCCATACAGAGGACTTCTAATTTATATCTATATGTGTTAGGCTTTAACCCTGGCTGGTCCATACAGAGGACTTCTAATTTATATCTATATGTGTTAGGCTTTAACCCTGGCTGGTCCATACAGAGGACTTCTAATTTATATCTATATGTGTTGGGCTTTAACCCTGACTGGTCCATACAGAGGACTTCTAATTTATATCTATATGTGTTAGGCTTTAACCCTGGCTGGTCCATACAGAGGACTTCTAATTTATATCTATATGTGTTAGGCTTTAACCCCGACTGGTCCATACAGAGGACTTCTAATTTATATCTATATGTGTTAGGCTTTAACCCTGGCTGGTCCATACAGAGGACTTCTAATTTATATCTATATGTGTTAGGCTTTAACCCTGACTGGTCCATACAGAGGACTTCTAATTTATATCTATATGTGTTGGGCTTTAACCCTGGCTGGTCCATACAGAGGACTTCTAATTTATATCTATATGTGTTGAGCTTTAACCCTGGCTGGTCCATACAGAGGACTTCTAATTTATATCTATATGTGTTAGGCTTTAACCCTGGCTAGTCCATACAGAGGACTTCTAATTTATATCTATATGTGTTGGGCTTTAACCCTGACTGGTCCATACAGAGGACTTCTAATTTATATCTATATGTGTTAGGCTTTAACCCTGACTGGTCCATACAGAGGACTTCTAATTTATATCTATATGTGTTAGGCTTTAACCCTGGCTGGTCCATACAGAGGACTTCTAATTTATATCTATATGTGTTAGGCTTTAACCCTGGCTGGTCCATACAGAGGACTTCTAATTTATATCTATATGTGTTGGGCTTTAACCCTGACTGGTCCATACAGAGGACTTCTAATTTATATCTATATGTGTTAGGCTTTAACCCTGACTGGTCCATACAGAGGACTTCTAATTTATATCTATATGTGTTAGGCTTTAACCCTGGCTGGTCCATACAGAGGACTTCTAATTTATATCTATATGTGTTAGGCTTTAACCCTGGCTGGTCCATACAGAGGACTTCTAATTTATATCTATATGTGTTAGGCTTTAACCCTGACTGGTCCATACAGAGGACTTCTAATTTATATCTATATGTGTTGAGCTTTAACCCTGGCTGGTCCATACAGAGGACTTCTAATTTATATCTATATGTGTTGGGCTTTAACCCTGGCTGGTCCATACAGAGGACTTCTAATTTATATCTTTATGTGTTGGGCTTTAACCCTGACTGGTCCATACAGAGGACTTCTAAGTGTGTGATACTACCTCCTTTGGCTTTTGGCATTTAGATGAGATTCATCATGGGTCAAAATAAAGAGACTGGGAGGAGGGAGGTATGCTTGTCTGCAGCATTCTGACTTGATCAGCCAGCACCTTAACAATATAAACTTGCTCTTGTCATGAACAGCTAGAAAATTGCTGAAGCAACATTAAAACTAACCACTCACTCAATCTTGTCTACAATATTAACCACCACCAAAAACTAGTGTAAACCAAGTTAGATGAAATTTATGTTAAATTAATAACTCCTTGTATATTTATGATAACCATTTATTTTTTCAGACTGTTTTATCAACTGATTAGTCCTATTTTTTTCAGACTGTTCTATCAGCTAATTAGTTCTATTTTTTCAGACTGTTCTATCAGCTGATTAGTTCTATTTTTTTTCAGACTGTTCCATCAGCTGATTAGTTCTATTTTTTTCAGACTGTTCCATCAGCTGATTAGTTCTATTTTTTTCAGACTGCTCCATCAGCTGATTAGTTCTATTTTTTTCAGACTGTTCTATCAGCTGATTAGTTCTATTTTTTCAGACTGTTCAATCAGCTGATTAGTTCTATTTTTTTCAGACTGTTCTATCAGCTGATTAGTTCTATTTTTTTCAGACTGTTCTATCAGCTGATTAGTTCTATTTTTTTCAGACTGTTTATCAGCTGATTAGTTCTATTTTTTTTTCAGACTGTTCTATCAGCTGATTAGTTCTATTTTTTTCAGACTGTTCAATCAGCTGATTAGTTCTATTTTTTTTCAGACTGTTCTATCAGCTGATTAGTTCTATTTTTTCAGACTGTTCTATCAGCTGATTAGTTCTATTTTTTCAGACTGTTCTATCAGCTGATTAGTTCTATTTTTTACAGACTGTTCTATCAGCTGATTAGTTCTATTTTTTCAGACTGTTCTATCAGCTGATCAGTTCCAAACATTTGTTATTTCAGTGCTTTAAGTGTTTTTTTTTAAAATGGTAGCCAAATGGTGGCCAATCCTTGTTAATCTCTTTCTAATCTGGTTGTAATAATGTAAAATCTAATCAAGTACAATTAGGCATTTTACTAAGATACCTCCTTTGTTTCTGATACTATTGACGAGATGGCTAAATTTCAGAGTCAGTCTTGAACAAAATTTTCAAATGTCCTAATTTTTACAATGACCAAACTAAAAAAAAAAATTGCCATAATAGCAACCAAATGACAATTTGTTTTTGCAAATTTTGAGTTTTTTCAAGGCTATATATTCTCATGGAGTATATTAATGAACTAAACACAGACAGTGACCCAAGTTAGAGTTCAGTCAATCCAGATATCCTGTATGTTTGCAACACAACTGAATTCTTATCCATCAATTAAAATCTAACTCATTTATATATACCTCATAGAATGCTCGTATTTTCTCCCGTGAATCGCCTGTTCCAAAAACACAAACATCGGTTCTAGAGACTTTGGTGGGATCTGGATCTTCAACAATAGAGCCACCAGGAGCTGTAATTACATAATAATAATAATAATAATAATAACAACAGCATAATGACTGGAGTTTTTATAATTATTTACAGCAATTTTTCAGCTATCAATATATCATCATTAATACATTAACTCTCCATAATTAGCTTTGTGTTTGTCAAGGTTAACCACAGCACAATGTGCCAACGATAAACAAATGATTTGTAAAATGACTAATTATATATTTACATTTTGACACACTTCAATTAGAAAGGTTTAGAGAAAAAAAAGTGTTGGTTTGCTTTGGGTACTTTGGTTTCCTCCATCATTCCAGATCTGGTGACATCTACATGTGCATATAAATATCTTTAATGATCTTGTCTGGGGCAAAAAACATCATTACTACAATCAGTACAAAATTGGATTCTAATTGGTCTCAAACTTTGGAGATTTATCTCTTCGGAATTGAAGGAACATTATGATATGTAGGGCAAAACGTCTGACAGAGTCAAGTTACCAAGCTCCAGCCCGACCCCCCCTCGACCAAGCTCCAGCCCGACCCCCCCCCCTCGACCAAGCTCCAACCCGTCCCCCCCCTCGACCAAACTCCAGCCCGACCCCCCCTCGACCAAGCTCCAGCCCGACCCCCCCTCGACCAAGCTCCAGCCCGACCCGCCCCCTCCTCGACCCTTTTAAACACTACTTAGCTCAACTTTTTTCAAAATTTTACCTAATTGTCCACCAGCAAACAGGATGTCAAACAAAACATCAGAATATCGGCGATAATCAAGTTTACTTCCTGCAATGTCTAAAAACTTGGAAACCTAAAAGTCAACAAATAAATATGTAAAAAAAATACATTTTAATTTTGATGTGCCATATGTGCACATTTCGAAAATTCATTCCTCATCAGTGACACAAGGGGCTGAAAAGTTTGATAGATAAAAAACATAAGCCAAACAGTTAAAAATTAATGAATCTTAAGTTTCAAAATTATATAAATCCAAATCCAGCTAAGGAATGCTTTGCACGAGGTAACAAACCTTAGTTTTAAATAAATTTTAAAATTTAAGACAGCTGAATATTTTGATAAATGGTACATTTTCTGACAGTACAAAGTACTGCCTACTGAGTTATGGATTCCCTCAGGGAGTTTTACTCCACCAGAATAAATATCAGAATAACTAATTAGTAGTAAAGATAAAATATTTACATCTTAAAGGTATCATAACATCCTTAGGTATTATTTGTAGGTATTGAGATGCTGGTCAAGCTTTTGGCCAGGGGTGGCCTTCAACAGAACCAAGAGTAAATACTATGTAACATTTAAATACAAACTGAGGTGTTGCAATCATGTTGAAATTAACTGTCATATAATAGAAATAACAACAAAAATAATAATATGTATACAGTTTATAATCAAGAAATGAAAACTAAAATGATTTAATTTCTAAATTCTGTTATATCATATTGCAATACAAACACAACATAAATGCATGTGCACTACACGCATTATGAAGTGTGCACACCATTTTTCATGTTATGGCTCAATACTTGTTAGACACAAGTTATTCTTTAAATGATTAAATGTTCGGAGTTTGATAAAATATCAAGCGGTCAACATTAGTCTTAATATGGTCCAATCTTCAACATTGATCCATTAATTTTATCATCACTAAGATACTCCATGTCGGTAATATACAGATACCAAACTACAGCTATAAATATAGATACCATACTACAGCTATAAATATAGATACCATACTACAGCTATGAATACAGATACCATACTACAGCTATGAATATAGATATCATACTACAGCTATAAATACAGATACCATACTACAGCTATAAATATAGATACCATACTACAGCTATAAATATAGATACCATACTACAGCTATAAATATAGATATCATACTACAGCTATAAAAATAGATATCATACTACAGCTATAAATATAGATATCATACTACAGCTATAAATATAGATATCATACTACAGCTATAAATATAGATACCATACTACAGCTATAAATATAGATACCATACTACAGCTATAAATACAGATATCATTCTACAGCTATAATATAGATACCATACTACAGCTATAAATATAGATATCATACTACAGCTATAAATATAGATACCATACTACAGCTATAAATATAGATATCATACTACAGCTATAAATATAGATATCATACTACAGCTATAAATATAGATATCATACAACAGCTATAAATATAGATATCATACTACAGCTATAAATATAGATACCATACTACAGCTATAAATATAGATATCATACTACAGCTATAAATATAGATATCGATATCATACTACAGCTATAAATATAGATATCATACTACAGCTATAAATATAGATATCATACAACAGCTATAAATATAGATACCATACTACAGCTATAAATATAGATATCATACTACAGCTATAAATATAGATACCATACTACAGCTATAAATACAGATATCATACTACAGCTATAAATATAGATATCATACTACAGCTATAAATATAGATATCATACTACAGCTATAAATATAGATATCATACTACAGCTATAAATATAGATATCATACAACAGCTATAAATATAGATATCATACTACAGCTATAAATATAGATATCATACAACAGCTATAAATATAGATATCATACTACAGCTATAATATAGATATCATACTACAGCTATAAATATAGATATCATACAACAGCTATAAATATAGATACCATACTACAGCTATAAATATAGATATCATACTACAGCTATAAATATAGATATCATACAACAGCTATAAATATAGATATCATACAACAGCTATAAATATAGATATCATACTACAGCTATAAATATAGATATCATACTACAGCTATAAATATAGATATCATACAACAGCTATAAATATAGATATCATACAACAGCTATAAATATAGATACCATACTACAGCTATAAATATAGATATCATACTACAGCTATAAATATAGATATCATACAACAGCTATAAATATAGATATCATACAACAGCTATAAATATAGATATCATACAACAGCTATAAATATAGATATCATACTACAGCTATAAATATAGATATCATACAACAGCTATAAATATAGATATCATACTACAGCTATAAATATAGATATCATACAACAGCTATAAATATAGATATCATACTACAGCTATAAATATAGATATCATACTACAGCTATAAATATAGATATCATACAACAGCTATAAATATAGATACCATACTACAGCTATAAATATAGATATCATACTACAGCTATAAATATAGATATCATACAACAGCTATAAATATAGATATCATACAACAGCTATAAATATAGATATCATACTACAGCTATAAATACAGATATCATACTACAGCTATAAATATAGATACCATACTACAGCTATAAATATAGATATCATACTACAGCTATAAATATAGATATCATACTACAGCTATAAATATAGATATCATACTACAGCTATAAATATAGATATCATACAACAGCTATAAATATAGATACCATACTACAGCTATAAATATAGATATCATACTACAGCTATAAATATAGATACCATACTACAGCTATAAATATAGATACCATAATACAGCTATAAATATAGATATCATACTACAGCTATAAATATAGATATCATACTACAGCTATAAATACAGATATCATACTACAGCTATAAATATAGATACCATACTACAGCTATAAATATAGATACCATACTACAGCTATAAATATAGATACCATACTACAGCTATAAATACAGATATCATACTACAGCTATAAATATAGATACCAAACTACAGCTATAAATATAGATATCATACTACAGCTATGAATATAGATATCATACTACAGCTATAAATACAGATATCATACTACAGCTATAAATATAGATACCATACTACAGCTATAAATATAGATACCATACTACAGCTATAAATATAGATACCATACTACAGCTATAAATATAGATACCATACTACAGCTATAAATACAGATATCATACTACAGCTATAAATACAGATACCAAACTACAGCTATAAATATAGATATCATACTACAGCTATAAATATAGATATCATACTACAGCTATAAATATAGATACCATACTACAGCTATAAATACAGATACCAAACTACAGCTATAAATATAGATATCATACTACAGCTATAAATATAGATATCATACTACAGCTATAAATATAGATATCATACTACAGCTATAAATATAGATACCATACTACAGCTATAAATACAGATATCATACTACAGCTATAAATATAGATATCATACAACAGCTATAAATATAGATACCAAACTACAGCTATAAATATAGATATCATACTACAGCTATAAATATAGATACCATACTACAGCTATAAATATAGATACCATACTACAGCTATAAATATAGATACCATACTACAGCTATAAATACAGATATCATACTACAGCTATAAATATAGATATCATACTACAGCTATAAATATAGATACCATACTACAGCTATAAATACAGATATCATACTACAGCTATAAATATAGATACCAAACTACAGCTATAAATATGGATATCATACTACAGCTATAAATATAGATACCATACTACAGCTATAAATATAGATATCATACTACAGCTATAAATATAGATATCATACTACAGCTATAAATACAGATACCATACTACAGCTATAAATATAGATATCATACTACAGCTATAAATACAGATACCATACTACAGCTATAAATATAGATATCATACTACAGCTATAAATACAGATACCATACTACAGCTATAAATATAGATACCATACTACAGCTATAAATATAGATATAACATGTCCAGAAATCTACTTTGTATATACCAAATTTGAACCAACTTGATTATTTCAATTATATGTTTTATAGGCTTTTAAAATCAACCTGAAATCAAATCAGATATTTCTCTAGAACCAATGACCTCTTGCATTAGCAATAAACTGGTCTTTTAAACTATCAACAAATTTGAATGAAATTCATTTGTTCAGAACCATAATATACCAAAAGTTACTGTTGTTATCTTGTTAGTAGGCATCCAAACACAACATACATGTGCACAACTCCATTACACTCCCACTCCCATGACACGCCCAATTCCATGACACACCCACTCCAGTGACTTACCTGTTCTAAATCAGCTTCTGTTTCATTAAGGTCTTTGATAATTGCATCACGAAACGACACAGGGTCGTATTTTTCTTTTTCATCTGTTGACAAACAATAGAAATTAGACTTATTACTACCATAGCTGAAAACAGTCATCATTACTACCACAGCTGAATACAGTCATTATTACTACCATAGCTGAATACAGTCATTATTACTACCATAACTGTATACAGTCATTATTACTACCATAGCTGAATACAGTCATTATTACTACCATAGCTTAATACAGTCATTATTACTACCATAGCTGAATACAGTCATCAATACTACCACAGCTGAATACAGTCATTATTACTACCACAGCTGTATACAGTCATTATTACTACCACAGCTGAATACAGTCATCATTACTACCACAGCTGAATACAGTCATTATTACTACCAAAGCTGAATACAGTCATCATTACTACCACAGCTGAATACAGTCATTATTACTACCATAGCTGAATACAGTCATTATTACTACCATAGCTGAATACAGTCATCATTACTACCACAGCTGAATACAGTCATTATTACTACCATAGCTGTATACAGTCATTATTACTACCATAGCTGAATACAGTCATCATTACTACCACAGCTGAATACAGTCATTATTACTACCATAGCTGTATACAGTCATTATTACTACCATAGCTGAAAACTGTCATTATTACTACCATAGCTGTATACAGTCATTATTACTACCATAGCTGTATACAGTCATTATTACTACCATAGCTGAAAACTGTCATTATTACTACCATAGCTGTATACAGTCATTATTACTACCATAGCTGAAAACTGTCATTATTACTACCATAGCTGTATACAGTCATTATTACTACCATAGCTGAAAACTGTCATTATTACTACCATAGCTGTATACAGTCATTATTACTACCATAGCTGAAAACTGTCATTATTACTACCATAGCTGTATACAGTCATTATTACTACCATAGCTGTATACAGTCATTATTACTACCATAGCTGAAAACTGTCATTATTACTACCATAGCTGTATACAGTCATTATTACTATGATAGCTGAAAACTGTTATTATTACCACCATAGCTGAATACAGTCATTATTACTACGATAGCTGAAAACTGTCATTATTACTACCATAGCTGTATACAGTCATTATTACTACCATAGGTGTATACAGTCATTATTACTACCATAGCTGTATACAGTCAATATTACTATGATAGCTGAAAACTGTCATTATTACTACCATAGCTGTATACAGTCATTATTACTACCATAGCTGAATACAGTCATTTTTACAACTGTATCTGAATACAGTCATTATTACTACCATAGCTGTATACAGTCATTATTACAACTGTAGCTGAATACAGTTATTATTACTACCATAGCTGAATACAGTCATTATTACTATCGTAGCTGAATACAGTCATTATTACTACCATAGCTGAATACAGTCATTATTACTACCATAGCTGAATACAGTCATTATTACTATCGTAGCTGAATACAATCATTATTACTACCATAGCTGAATACAGTCATTATTACTAACATAGCTGAATACAGTCATTATTACTACGATAGCTGAATACAGTCATTATTACTACGATAGCTGTATACAGTCATTATTACTACGATAGCTGTATACAGTCATTATTACTACGATGGCTGTATAAAGTCATTATTACTACCATAGCTGAATACAGTCATTATTACTACCATAGCTGAATACAGTCATTATTACTATCGTAGCTGAATACAATCATTATTACTACCATAGCTGAATACAGTCATTATTACTAACATAGCTGAATACAGTCATTATTACTACGATAGCTGAATACAGTCATTATTACTACGATAGCTGTATACAGTCATTATTACTACGATAGCTGTATACAGTCATTATTACTACGATGGCTGTATAAAGTCATTATTACTACGATAGCTGAAAACTGTCATTATTACTACCAGAGCTGAAAAACGTCATTATTACTATCATAGCTGAATACAGTCATTATTACTGCCATAGCTGAATACAGTCATTATTACTATCATAGCTGAATACAGTCATTATTACTCAAGCTCAAGTGGATACGTGAATTTCCACCCGCCGCGGTGGACAAGGTTGCCGATTAGAGGGGATTAAATTTCCACCGCGGTCCACCGTGATTCACCGCGGTCCACCGCGAATGAAGAGAAAAGGGATTAGGAATATTTTTGCCGCGGTGGACAGCAAAATCGTCCACCGGCAGAAAAAAAACTCCACCACGATGATTATTGAAAATGAAATACATTTAATCCTTAATGTGTACTCAGAGGCATAAATATCTTGACCATACGACGAATGTTTACATGGATGATTGATTTAGTTGTTGATCGGTGTTGTCCGTTATTAGATAAAAATTAAAGCACAAGACTTCGGACAATAAAGAATCCTGTCACAAAAAAATAAATAGATAAATAAAAAATATATAAATAAATAAAAAAAAAACCCACGGATTTTTCAAAGATTTTTTTTCCACGTAAGTTTTTTAAACAGTTAAAGCAGGAGATCATTTTTACAAAATAATTTACCTGAAATTGTTAGTCAAATGTGTATCAAAATCTAATCCATAAATATAAATAAATCCCGGTTTTAAGAAGACCTGTATCGTAGATTTACTAATTCCAAAAAAAACATTTGGAGTGAAACAACATCTTCACTGATTGCTTTTAGTATATATGACTTTACAATAAGTTTTGACTTCAAGCAAAATACAACCACGAGTTTCATTGCACGTGCCTTTACCAGTTAACCTTTACAAATGTTTTGACAGCTAGGTCAGCTATAATTAACCTGTTAACATGGTTATCATTTTCATGAGGCCCGAGAATCAGTCCCGTTTTTCTTTCTTTCATTTTTTAATTATAATTTATTTATTAATTTATTTTATTTTATTTTTTTTTGGTGAGAAATAAAACCCGTCCCGGGAAAACCATTTCCTCTCTCCAATAATTTTGGACTCGGAAGATATGAAGTGTACAGTGATACAGTGGACAGTGATGACGATCGAATGTTACCGACAAACTTATTAACTAATTAACAGTGATGAGATCGGGAACGGAAACGCTAATTAATTAATAGGTTCTTATTTTTAATCACCTGTAATATGATCATCACATCTTGAGAGGTTTTCACGTGTTCGTCTTCAAATAATGTCTGCAGTCGTGACCTGGTAGCAAATTGAGACGGGACAAGTAGTACTTTATACACAGATAATTTATAGAATAAAACTTATCGTTTGGGATGCGAGAAGTACTTTGCTTTATGGAATATTTTAAATAACTGTTTTGTTTACACCATCCTATATTTAGATCGCCGCGAACCGACACGAGATCACGTGTTTGTAACATTTTCTACCAATCTAGATCTTTATTATTTTCAGTGAAGAGTTTGAATATAATGCATATATTTTTTTCAAAAATTAAAATGTAGAAATTTTCAATGCAAAAATAAATAAATAAATAAAAAACGCCAATTATTCAGAATATACACGTACGACAAAACTTGGGTATTTAGTGTCAAGGAGAGAGAGAGAGAGAGAGAGAGAGAGAGAGAGAGAGAGAGAGAGAGAGAGGTCAATTATCAGGACGGTTTAGTTCCCCTTTCTCTTTTATAAGAAGTAGTTTTGCTGTCTCATCACTTGACTAAGTTTTCGGGTTAAGCTTGTTGTTACCTTGTCTACGTGACATGAAGTTTCCAGATTAAAATTGATGCGGTTTTAGAAGCCTTGGATTTATTTCTTGAATTTGTATTTTAACAGATAAAAATAACAAAGCTGTTTTAATTTGATGTTTTATTTATATATTTTTATGTATAATACTCTATAAAACGGCATAAAGAAATAAGTAAAAAAAATAAACAAGCATCGACATTTTCTCCTTAGTGAATCCTGAAACAACTACTAATTAAGACCGATAACGGTTTGCAAATTTCGATTACACATATTTAATCCTCAAAACCGATGGTCGCGGTGGACGATCTGGTGGACTAATCATACTATGAGATGTCCACCGGCAAAACCGTCCACCGCGAATTGCGGTGGACAGAATATTTCCACCGGCATCCACCGCGGATTTTACTGCTGCAGATTAAAAAAAACACCGCAGCGGGTGGATTCACGTATCCACTTGAGCTGTACTGTAGCTGTATACAGTCATTATTACTACCATAGCTGAATACAGTCATTTTTACAACTGTATCTGAATACAGTCATTATTACTACCATAGCTGTATACAGTCATTATTACAACTGTAGCTGAATACAGTTATTATTACTACTGTAGCTGAATACAGTCATTATTAATATCATAGCTGAATACAGTCATTATTACAACTGTAGCTGAATACAATCATTATTACTACCCAAGCTGAATACAGTCATTATTACAACTGTATCTGAATACAGTCATTATTACTACCACAGCTGAATACAGTCATTATTACAACTGAAGCTGAATACAGTCATTATTACTACCATAGCTGAATACAGTCATTATTACTGCCATAGCTGAATACAGTCATTATTACTACCATAGCTGAATACAGTCATTATTACTACCATAGCTGTATACAGTCATTATTACTACCATAGCTGAATACAGTCATTTTTACAACTGTATCTGAATACAGTCATTATTACTACCATAGCTGTATACAGTCATTATTACAACTGTAGCTGAATACAGTTATTATTACTACCTAGCTGAATACAGTCATTATTACTATCATAGCTGAATACAATCATTATTACTACCGTAGCTGAATACAGTCATTATTACTACAGTACCTGAATACAGTCATTATTACAACTGTAGCTGAATACAGTCATTTTACTACCGTAGCTGAAAATAGTCATTATTACTACCGTAGCTGAATACAGTCATTATTACTATCGTAGCTGAATACAGTCATTATTACAACTGTAGCTGAATACAATCATTATTACTACCCCAGCTGAATACAGTCATTATTACTTATAGTGTAACCATATGTTGGACTAAGTTCACTGCAAAGTGAATTAATTTCTGTCACTTTCAAAAAGTTGGTGAGGTCCTGATAGAAGTGACAAGAACATAAAAACTAATTTAATTAATCAATCATAACACTATAATTACAAGCATGTAAATCATTAATAATTTTTATTTTTCCTTGAAAATATTAGCAGTTGCAAAAAATTCCCTTAAACAGCTATTTAAAAACTTACCCCTTTTTCTCGTTTTCAGACGCTGGCCTGATAGCGAGGGTTTTTCTGCCTTTTGACTCATAAAACTTCTGCAAAATTAAGTAGAGGTATTTTCAATTAATTTAGAATTTAAAGTTAGGAGAACCTTACTGATGCATACATAATGAGGAACATTTTCATATCTCAATTCTAGATTTAAAGTAACTTTAAATGAGTGAAAATTACTGGACTTATCAATAGGCTTCTTGTTTCTTTCTGAAGAAAGTCTGTAGCTGTCCAGTCAGGGGTTCAAAATTATATTTCACAATGACAGGTCCAGGACCTTTTGTCTTCATTTTTGGTAGGTCTCAAATTAAGATTGGAAGGTCCCATCAAACAAAATCGAATAAACTCATGTTGATCAACTTCTTTATTATATTCTTGATCAAACAAATATATCATATACCGTACAACTTACAATCACTGTTGTCAAAGCACCTGCATATTATATACTGTACAACTTACAATCACTGTTGTCAAAGCACCTGCATATTATATACTGTACAACTTACAATCACTGTTGTCAAAGCACCTGCATATTATTATATTTTCATTTCTAGAAATGATTGGACAAGTCTGTCAGACTTTTCTGAAAAATTTGCAAGGGTCCAAAAGTAAAATCAAAAGGTCCCAAACCTCAGAACCAGGGAATTTTGAACACCTGTTCAGTGGTTTGAGTTAGCCTTCAGACAAAAAATGAGTCACCCACCTCTTTGGGTTTGACAGTCACCTTCATCAAACCAAAAGTGAGAAAGAGATTCCCATGTAACAGAACTTTAATGGTTAGTGATGTGCCCAGGGATAGGGTAATTGTAATCTGTAAGCGTAATTGATTGTAATCGATTAAAATTTTTCAGGTAATCGACAGTAATCTGTAATCGTTCAAATTTTCGATTACATGTAATCGTAATTTAATCAATTACAACAAAAAAAATGCAGTTATCATCGATTACTTTTCGATTACTATGGCAAAAAAAAGTCTTACGCACATTGAGGCTTCTTTACTTTTTTAATCAAATGAAAGATTATGACTTTCAGTGTTGACAGTTTTTTCTAGATGGAAACTGATACCCTTCATTCTAAAATAAAACTGAGTTAAGTTCTTTATTCTATAACAAAATGATAACCTCAATTCTCAATCTCAAAACCTTGATAGTATTAAAATTGTTTCGACTAATTACAAATAAATGACAGATTTTTTCCCTCGTTATTATTTTTTTACACCTTTAATACCATTATCCCTTTAGGGCTTTTTCATACTTAAATAAATTTACTTGGAAGAACTGTGTTCACCTCCTTGTGTGTTGATTTGAATTGATTATGAAATTTGCTTATGAAAGTGAGCATTTTTCTGAATAAGTACTTGGAAGACACAGTCACCAGTTGGTTATGTCTTGGAGAGAACATTATGAAATTCCTTCAGATTTTCCATCTGTTGGAACAGTTAAAATTAAATGCAAATACTGCAATGCACTCATATCTGGGAATGCTCAAACCCATAATGATTAAATGCAACTCTTGATTTTTGACTTAACTGATGCTTTGAATGATCTTTCTGTAACAAAATTATCCTTATACATAAGTTGAGCTGCATAATTGTGTTGATCTTTCAATTGCTGTAAGCGTATGTAATCGAAAGTAATCGAAAAGTAATTGTAATTACATTTGCTAAAGTAATCGATTACATATTAAATTGAGAGTAATCAATTAATAATCGATTACACAGAAATTCTTCAAGTAATCAATTATTAATCGATTAAATTTGACAGTAATCGTTCCCATCCCTGGATGTGCCAGTCAAATATAATTACAAGTCTGTGGTGTTTATCTGATGGTGAAGTGATGGAGTTTTTAATCATAGTCAAGATTTTTCAGTTAACAGAAAGTTAAGGCAGAAGTTCAGAATGGTAGGAACTAAACAGTGTGTTCCAAAAACTCTACTGATCAGTAGGAAAACTGACTAAATTCCTCATACATCTGCTAGTATCTTAAAACATGGCAACAAGAGAGTGCTATTGGGGTTCTTTTTTATATCATTGGACATCAATAAATAATAGTATCCAACTAACTGTTATATTTTACTACTTAAATTCAACTGATTAAAAATTCTGTGCGCGTTTTGAATCACCTATGTTTAGAAAGATTTAGGTTGATGTTTTACATTCCCTTTCAATTATATTCATCTTAGTTACACACACACACACACACACACACACACACACACACACACACACAAGCACACACATTTTCTTGGAAACATGAAACTAATTTCATCTGGAATAGCTGTATAACTGTTTGAGTCACCATGTTTGTGACAAACCAGTCCAGTTAGTATGGGTCAATATAACTACTGTCTGAGTCACTGCATTTGAAACAGTGAATTATGCAAAATTTTTATTGAAAATCCAGTTAACTTAAGTCTAGTTGTAACTGAAATTTACAATTTGTATTCATGAATAACATAACTATTTCTGTAGAAAAGAGAACATTAATAAATATTGCCAATATGAGAATTTTACATGTTGAAAAACAAGGACAATTGTGGAATCTTTAGCACTTGCGTCATTAAAACATCCCTATCGGTGTAATTTTCACCACTTTGAAATGTAACATAATTTTCTTTCTACAGATTTTTTGTTTTCTTCATACATATTTTTTTAACTAAGATGCACATGCCACATGACTATATTTAGTTATAGCTAGACTCGAACAAGTGAGAAAATACCAAATTTAGTTTAAAATTTATCAGATTTTTAATGAAAATTTTGCATGGTTCAGTATCACAATCACAGTGACTAAGACAGGTTTAGTATTTCTATATGTGTATTTTTCTAATTCATAAACATAGAATCACTGTAAGTACATTCAGAAAAGCTGTATTAGATTTTTTTTTCTGTATATTATTAAACCAATTCATTCTGTAAATCATTTAGTGCTTCAAAATCAGTCATGCTCTTTAAGCTGCATTAAGTTTACCAAATTTCTGAATTTTCTTTGATTTTCTAAAAATATATTTTTTTAAAAGTAGATATCTTCTAACCACGATCTGTGACATTCATTTTCTAAAATTTCATTTCTTTTAGCTGTAAATAAACGGAATCTTCTGACCAGTTGGTCAGTGTTCTATGATGGTAATGTTGAGCTTGGAGCATGCGCACGGATGTACGGAAAAGCCTAGAATCGAAAGTGAAACATGACAGAATGCATTAATTGTCCTTCTTTTATATCCAGATGTATTTGAAATGGTGTTATTTTTCCCTTACTAAGTCACAAAAGTCAAATTCAACGAAGTTCTGTGTTTAATTTATAGTATTTCAACATTTTGAAAGTTGTGTTTAAATGACCCGGGTTTAGATGACGTAACCATGTTCTAATATTAGATCCCAAATGCTGCATCTCGCTGGGTAAATACTGTAATTTCTGTATTTATTCGAGCTTTTATCGTTGAACCAAATGTAACATTGTTCATTAGGAACATCATTTATTAGATAAGCACTGTTTTATTTTTTTCTTTGGAAAACTTAATGCAGCTTTAAATTATCCAAATTTTTTCCAAGAAACTGTGTGAAATTTATTACGGGTGAAAAGTTAAAAATGAAAATGTCAATGTAGGAAGCAAGCAATTATATATATATTTATAGGCACATGTGAAAATAAGGTGAAAAATCGTTGTTTTTACTATTTCCCTCTTTTCTCAATCCTAAAGTGGCGTTTAAAATTCGCCTAAACAAAATTCAAATTAACAGCGATGAATCATCTGTCAGTACCTCGAATACGTAGGTCCTCCATTTGAAGTTTCTAACTGGTAAAACCGTTTTTATAATCAAAGATATTTTTTCGTTTTATAAACCTGAACTTAATCATGTAATATTTAAAGAATTAAAACTTTAAAACAATCAGCCTTTTCAAATTGTTTTTAGAAAGGAAAGTTATCAAAAACTTAAAAATTAGAAAAAATAAAATGGCATCCTCGCAAAAAATACGAAAATTACACGTGATGAAAATTAAATAATTTTGTGAAAAGTACGACGAATTTTCAAAATAAAAATCTAAATATTTACAGAGCGTGTGTTTGTCAAATGCTTGTAATCTTTATCTGAATATATTTTGTGGAAGTTATTGCTTAATTTCTCCTTCTAAAGCCGGTTACCTTGTACCTTCCTGGTCTTCTTTATGTCTACCAAGAGAAAGATTTATTGCTAAATTTAGACGTGATCACGTTTATAATCTCGTCAGGTGCACGATAACGTTGTTTAATTACCTACCCTTTATTTCCAAGTTCGACTTATTTTTTCAGTTAGGATTAACCCGCATGAACCGTCATTACAACGACCTCAACCAAGCATGAGTTGAAAAGAGAACGTTTTAAAAGAAAATTATGGCAGCAATACGCACTCTTCGGCCTTCTTGTGATGTTATCAAGGTCAAGTAAATTATTGGTTGTTAAATCTTGCCCCTCATTATTTAGAAACACTAGGGAAAATCCCACATGATGTCGGTTTTTGCAGATGATTCGGCAAAATTTATGCCGTTTCCTTCAAACTAACAGGAGGATCAGACTTGGGATCGAACACGATACCACACACTCTACATACAAGTTCACCTCAAATTGAGCTACCACAGTACTTGTCTCGTCTTTTTCATTTTCAAGTATCCCATGGGAAACGCTTGGATTCACTAAGCTGAACTTTCATGTTGCCTCAGGTGCAAGAAGGAAAAAAAGGCAGTGCTAGACCTTGGATCTAACCCTAGACCTCCCACTTTAGGCAATTGCTCTAACAGCTTAGCTACTTGCAGTGTGCAAAATTAGCCATGGACCGATGGCCCGAGTCTATGATAAATACTGTCGGTCTAGATTACTCAAAAATGAAGAAGACTGATAGTCTATGACAAATACTAAGTCTGTATTATATATTAAAAAGATAAAGGTATATTTCTCTTGCTACTTTATGACTTTTGCTACATTGATTCAAAACATAATCATAATAACTAATCATAGTTATGTATACGCTTGCTGTAAATAAGTGAACCGAGAACAATCAAACATGATTTAGTTCTGGGTGATACTTTATTGTGTCGTCCAGTGAGAAAAGGTGTCATCCAAGTTTGCTTGGAAAAGTTTGTTCCATGAAATCGTCAATCAGAAAAAAATATTGTACCATTTTTTTTAAAACTAAAGTATATTCATAATTTTTTTATGATTCCTGGTGTACATTCAAAATTTCATAAACTTTGGTGCTCTGCAAAACTGGCAGGACGAAGTCAAAAAAAAGTTGTAACTTGGACGACACAATTTCTCGCTGGACAACACAAATTATTACCACCCTTTAATTCTACAACATGGCCAAACTGCTGTTGTCGGGTGAAAAACAAATAAAAAAATTTTGTTTTTTTTTTCACATCTTGCATATTGAGAATTTTACTGAAATGGGGTCTGAAATTGCTTCTGAGGCTTTCTAAATTTCAAAATTTTCCTGAACCCCCACCGACGACACCCTCACGCACTCTCCCCAGCGCTGATGTTGGCCACACGATCTCCCCTTTGTGGCGCTCACTGCTTGGTCTATAAAACACATGTCAGGTCTATGGTGACTTCATATTCTATGGACCCATTGTTGATGATATGCTTAAAACTAGTTTCACACACTGTACTTGACTGTTAAGATACTTAAGACAGATGGAAATCATAAAATAAAAAAATGTATGTACATGCATCAGAATTACAGTTTGTGATAGCAAATTATGCAAAATTTTTATATATATCCAATTATCTTGAATTATGTATGGTTTTTTCACTGATTTAAATCATCATAATTGAAAATCCATGATTACTAGATAATATTTCTGTAGAAAGGAAACATTACATGTAAAAATGGTGATGTTTACACTGGAATGGATGGTTTTGGTGACACTTTATTTCTTATGTGCAAAAGAATCCACTATTTGCTTGGTTTTCAATTTCTGTAGAAGCAAAAATTTACTTACCACAGAAATATAGGTAATTACAGAAGTGAATAGCATTTTTCAGTTACAACTAGATTCAAGTAAGTGAAAAATACCAAATTTAATTCAAGTTCATTGGATTTTCTTTGAAAATTTTGCATAATTCACTGTTTCAAATACATCATCTGCAACAGCAGTACAGTCTCATTTCTTCCTGTCTCATGTTTGTTCTTGATTGTTTAGCCCTAGGTTGATTAACATCTGGATTTGAGATATTAGGCTCTACTTTTCCCAGCTGTTGCATGGTACTGACATTTCATTTTCTTTTGATTTTAACAATCACTTGCATGTTATTTTTTTCATAGAAATATTTTATTATTCCATCATGCTGGTACATGTATTAAAATTTAAAAGATAATTTTTTTATTACCATTTTTATGAACATCAATCCACATTGGCAGCGATGCTAGCTTAACTGACTTGCAAACATATGTATTTAAATTAAAAATGAAATTTTGATGAACAAAAACAATCAGCGTTTTTATAAATTTTATAAATTTTAACTCTCTGTCAAAAGTTAGGGAATGTATATATCTCGTTTTTTGTCGAGACTTAGGTGTTACTTTTCTGGTGACGGGCGTGTCAAAATGTGAAGTTTATGTTAAAATGATGTATTTTCTACTGGGTCAAAAACTAACAAGCTGAGACATTTAAATCTATGGAATTCTTGCTAAATTTGTGCACAGAATGTATACAGAATTAGAAGTTCATTAAGGAATCACATTATGAAATTATATTCACTAGCGTTTTCATGCCTGCTGGCAATCATCAGGTGAATGACGGGTAACGTTACTTTGTTACTGTGACATCATAATAAAGAGTGGGAGAATGACGTCATGTAGATTATTAAAATTAATTTACCCAAGTCCTACATTAAGTTTGGGTTCAGTTTTAGCTTAACTGGCTAATAAAATTTACCCATGTCCTACATTAAGTTTTGGTTCAGTTTTTAGCTTAACTGGCTAAAGCCAGCTGAGCTTATGGCATGGCGAAACGTGCATGCATGTGTGCATGCGTAAACTTTCGTCTTCTGCTTTGAAACCACTTGGTCAATTGGAACCAAATTTTGTGTGGCTGATCCCTACTTCGGCCTGACTAAAGTTTGTACCAGACAACCCTGCCGACATCCAAAATGGCCTCTGTTACTGTAAATAGAAAAAACACAAAAATGGCCATTGTGGATCCATTTTTTCCACCGATTTAGCTCAATATATATAACATATTTTTCCGAGGTCTTTTTTGTTGACCCAATTTTCATGAATTATGCAAATTAGGTACAATATTTTGTGAAATCTTCGAAAATCTTCTCCTCTGAAACCACTGGGCCAATTTGAATGAAATTTTGTGTGGAAAGTCCCTACGTCGGCCTGACTAAAGGTTGTTCCAGGCAACCCTGCCTGACATCCAAGATGGTCGCCGTAACTAAAAATAGAAAAAAAAACCAAAAATGGCCATTGTGGATCCTTTTTTCCACTGATTGAGCTCAAATTTATATATAGAAAGTATACTGTGTGGGATTCAAAATATATAACAGGTTTTTTTCTGAGAAAATTTTATTGACCCAATTTTCAAGGAAAAATGCAAATTAGGTGTAATATTTAGTAAAAGTCTTCTCCTGTAAAATAACTGGACAAATTGGAACCAAATTTCATGTGGAAGGTTCCTACATCAACCTGAAGAAAGTTTGTACCAGTCCAAGATGCCCATTGTCACTAGATACAAAACAAAAACAACAAAAATAGCCATTGTGGATCCATTTTAAGCTCAACTGGCTAAACCCAGCTGAGTTTATGGCATGGCGAAGCATACCTGCATGTGTGTGTTGCAAAGTAGTCTTCAATGAAGCAAAAATGGTCATAAGCTCAATTTATTTCCCATCTTTAGCTGATGGACCAATTATGGTAACCACATCACATTGTCTTACAGGGGCCACAGTGGCAGAGTGGTCTTAAGCATTGATGTTACGGATCACAGCGCCTCTCACCCCTTTAATTGTGCATTAACGTCCCAGTGGCACTAGCACTTCATCTTTGAAAGTTTGTCAGTTAACTTGCTGCTTGGTCCTGGTTTTCTCTGATACTCCAGTGTCCTCCACCATTTCCAAAACTGACTGTCTCTGTATAAGTGAAATATTCTTGAGTTGAACGTTAAACAGCACTACAAAACAAAAACAAACATTGTCTTACATATGCAGCCAGTTGAGCATCACAGGCCCTATTGGGCCTCTTGTTTTGAATTAAAGATGTTTCCTTGCTTGAAAATTTGATACTATCTGTTTCCATCAGTTTATAAAAAGAAAACACAGGAAAAAATCCATTTCTTTGTAAAATATATCCGTTGTGATTACAGTTTGATTTTTATCTCAACGGATATCTAAGAAAAGTAATTTAGTTTTACTGGTTCCTATTGTAAACTTAATGATTGGATGAAAATTATTCAATACTGCTTCAAATTCTTTTAACAAATCTTTGGATTTGTTCCAAATTAAAAAGTAATCATCTAGATATTGCTCCCAGTAATTTTAAATCATCTATGCATCTATCATCATGTATAGCTGAAAATTGCTGATCATGTCTGATGTGACATTTAACAGAATCAACGAACCAGATATGAATGTGATGGCCTGAGCTTTTACAGATGACAAACCTAGACTTACCAATTACAATGTAAACAAGAAACACCTTCTGAATGACGAAAAGCATTGAATCAGAGGTAACAGTCATTTTGTTATGTAGATTAAGGTCATGAGTTCAAAGGTCAAGGTATTTAATAAGGAAATCTATATAAAATAAAGGAAATGTTTATAAATCTTTTAAGCAAGATTTAAAAAAATAAAAATAAACCCACTCTCATCAGTAATATATACCTTGTCTGGATAAGCATACATATACATACACATTTATGTTTGAAATATTTTATTACATTTATGTGACCTTTGAGGCTCACTTTGGGGTCTACAATTGCTTTTTTTTTTTACTGGCCTCTTTAAATGTTTTCTAGCTAAATCAAAATGTTACTTGCCACATATTTTTGGCAATAATGTACAGTAAAACCTGTTTAGAGAGGCCACTAATGGGACAGGACAAAAGTGGCTGCTTAAGACAGGTGACCTTTAAATCCAGGTTGTTTTCCAAAAGATATGTGTGAAGAAATTTGACCCAATTTCATCATTTACCTATATTAAATATTTCATATCTCAAAATAGTACAACCACTGCTTAAATTACTTAACTTGCTTCAAATGGATCAAAAGTTTAAACAAAATAAACTCAACTCGGGATTTGCCTTTCTACACACATCACAATACATGGTTTGATCACTGTAATCGAACAGTAACCAAGAAAAATCAGACTTCCAAGATTCTTCGACCGATCGTTTTGTGTTTTCTTATAGGGTCATCACTTGTACTCACAGTTATAACCTCTTCTTCAGGGTCATTGGCAACTGTAATTGGTGCCTTCAGACTGCTGAAAGGTATGTAATCACGATCTGGATTTTTTATTTGTAGTTGGGCTTGAAAATTGGAGAAATCTGCCAATGTTGTTTACCAATCAGCCACAAAATAGAGACTAAAAATCATGGTAACTCAAAAGCTATACGTCAAATAAATCCTTTGCAGTGTATTGATAGAGATGCTGCAAAAGAGAGTATTTTCGCAATTGAAAATAAAAGGAAAAATTTATATTGGACTTTTTATGATACTCATCCACAGGCAAATGAAAAAAATGGAACCACTTGTGGTAACAACTCACAAATACAAGCATTTAACTCCCACTGTAGAGCTCTGCTGGGTCTCTTGTTGTTGATGTTTTATTTTAATTCATCCTTTTCAACAGGAGCAATATCATATTGTATGAGTAATCAGACATTGTTTATTGTCAGTGTTTTATTTAAATCCCTCCTTTTTACAGGGGCACCATCAGATTGTAAGACTAACTTGACAGGTTGTTTATTGTCATTGTTTTATTTAAGATCCCCCCTTTTTACAGGGACACTATCAGATTGTAAGACTTATCAGACAAGGTTTATTGTCAATGTTTTATTATAGATCCCTCCTTTTTACAGGGGCACTATCAGATTGTAAGACTTACCGGACAGGTTGTATTATCAATGTTTAATTATAGATCCCTCCTTTTTACAGGGGCACCATCAGATTGTAAGACTTACCGGACAGGTTGTATTATCAATGTTTAATTATAGATCCCTCCTTTTTACAGGGACACTATCAGATTGTAAGACTTACCGGACAGGTTGTATTATCAATGTTTAATTATAGATCCCTCCTTTTTACAGGGACACTATCAGATTGTAAGACTTACCGGACAGGTTGTATTATCATCGTTTATTATAGATCCCTCCTTTTTACAAGGGCACCATCAGATTGTAAGACTTACCGGACAGGTTGTATTATCAATGTTTAATTATAGATCCCTCCTTTTTACAGGGGCACTATCAGATTGTAAGACTTACCGGACAGGTTGTATTATCAATGTTTAATTATAGATCCCTCCTTTTTACAGGGGCACTATCAGATTGTAAGACTTATCAGACAAGGTTTATTATCATCGTTTATTATAGATCCCTCCTTTTTACAAGGGCACCATCAGATTGTAAGACTTACCGGACAGGTTGTATTATCAATGTTTAATTATAGATCCCTCCTTTTTACAGGGACACTATCAGATTGTAAGACTAACTGGACAAGTTGTATTATCAATGTTTTATTATACATCCCTCCTTTAACAGGGACACCATCAGATTGTAAGACTTACCGGACAGGTTGTATTATCAATGTTTAATTATAGACTCCTCCTTTTTACAGGGGCACCATCAGATTGTAAGACTTACCGGACAGGTTGTATTATCAATGTTTTATTATACATCCCTCCTTTTTACAGGGGCACCATCAGATTGTAAGACTTATCAGACAAGGATTATTGTCAGTGTTTTATTATACATCCCTCCTTTTACAGGGACACTATCAGATTGTAAGACTTATCAGACAAGGTTTATTGTCAGTGTTTAATTATAGATCCCTCCTTTTTACAGGGACACTATCAGATTGTAAGACTTATCAGACAAGGTTTATTGTCAGTGTTTTATTATACATCCCTCCTTTTTACAGGGGCGCCATCAGATTGTAAGACTTATCAGACAAGGTTTATTGTCAATGTTTTATTATAGATCCCTCCTTTTTACAGGGACACTATCAGATTGTAAGACTTATCAGACAAGGTTTATTGTCAGTGTTTTATTATACATCTCTCCTTTTTACTGGGACACTATCAGATTGTAAGACTTATCAGACAAGGTTTATTGTCAATGTTTTATTATAGATCCCTCCTTTTTAAAGGGACACTATCAGATTGTAAGACTTATCAGACAAGGTTTATTGTCAATGTTTTATTATAGATCCCTCCTTTTTACAGGGACACTATCAGATTGTAAGACTTATCAGACAAGGTTTATTGTCAATGATTTATTATACATCCTTCCTTTTTACAGGGGCGCCATCAGATTGTAAGACTTATCAGACAAGGTTTATTGTCAATGTTTTATTATAGATCCCTCCTTTTTACAGGGACACTATCAGATTGTAAGACTTATCAGACAAGGTTATTTGTCAATGATTTATTATACATCCTTCCTTTTTACAGGGGCGCCATCAGATTGTAAGACTTATCAGACAAGGTTTATTGTCAATGTTTTATTATAGATCCCTCCTTTTTACAGGGGCACTATCAGATTGTAAGACTTATCAGACAAGGTTTATTGTCAATGATTTATTATACATCTCTCCTTTTTACTGGGACACTATCAGATTGTAAGACTTATCAGACAAGGTTTATTGTCAATGTTTTATTATAGATCCCTCCTTTTTACAGGGACACTATCAGATTGTAAGACTTATCAGACAAGGTTATTTGTCAATGATTTATTATACATCCTTCCTTTTTACAGGGGCGCCATCAGATTGTAAGACTTATCAGACAAGGTTTATTGTCAATGTTTTATTATAGATCCCTCCTTTTTACAGGGGCACTATCAGATTGTAAGACTTATCAGACAAGGTTTATTGTCAATGATTTATTATACATCTCTCCTTTTTACTGGGACACTATCAGATTGTAAGACTTATCAGACAAGGTTTATTGTCAATGTTTTATTATAGATCCCTCCTTTTTACAGGGACACTATCAGATTGTAAGACTTATCAGACAAGGTTTATTGTCAATGATTTATTATACATCCTTCCTTTTTACAGGGGCGCTATCAGATTGTAAGACTTATCAGACAAGGTTTATTGTCAATGTTTTATTATAGATCCCTCCTTTTTACAGGGGCACCATCAGATTGTAAGACTTATCAGACAAGGATTAATGTCAATGTTTAATTAT
This sequence comes from Tegillarca granosa, assembly GCA_029721355.1. Taxonomy (NCBI): domain Eukaryota; kingdom Metazoa; phylum Mollusca; class Bivalvia; order Arcoida; family Arcidae; genus Tegillarca; species Tegillarca granosa. The sequence continues at coordinate 34,288 of JARBDR010000712.1, read as the reverse complement.
ACATCCCTCCTTTTTACAGGGACACCATCAGATTGTAAGACTTATCAGACAAGGTTTATTGTCAATGTTTTATTATACATCCCTCCTTTCTACAGGGGCACCATCAGATTGTAAGACTTATCACACAAGGTTTATTGTCAGTGTTTTATTATACATCCCTCCTTTTTACAGGGACACTATCAGATTGTAAGACTTACCGGACAAGGTTTATTGTCAATGTATTATTATAGATCCCTCCTTTTTACAGGGACACTATCAGATTGTAAGACTTATCAGACAAGGATTATTGTCAATGTTTAATTATAGATCCCTCCTTTTTACAGGGACACCATCAGATTGTAAGACTTATCAGACAAGTTTTATTGTCAATGTTTTATTATACATCCCTCCTTTTTACAGGGACACTATCAGATTGTAAGACTTACCAGACAAGGTTTATTGTCAATGTTTAATTATAGATCCCTCCTTTTTACAGGGGCACTATCAGATTGTAAGACTTACCGGACAGGTTGTATTATCAATGTTTAATTATACATCCCTCCTTTTTACAGGGGCACCATCAGATTGTAAGACTTACCGGACAGGTTGTATTATCAATGTTTAATTATAGATCCCTCATTTTTACAGGGGCACTATCAGATTGTAAGACTTACCGGACAGGTTGTATTATCAATGTTTAATTATACATCCCTCCTTTTACAGGGGCACCACCAGATTGTAAGACTTACCGGACAAGGTTTATTATCAATGTTTAATTATAGACTCCTCCTTTTTACAGGGGCACCATCAGATTGTAAGACTTACCGGACAGGTTGTATTATCAATGTTTAATTATAGATCCCTCATTTTTACAGGGGCACTATCAGATTGTAAGACTTACCGGACAGGTTGTATTATCAATGTTTAATTATACATCCCTCCTTTTTACAGGGGCACCATCAGATTGTAAGACTTACCGGACAGGGTTTATTGTCAATGTTTAATTATAGACTCCTCCTTTTTACAGGGGCACCATCAGATTGTAAGACTTACCGGACAGGTTGTATTATCAATGTTTAATTATAGACTCCTCCTTTTTACAGGGGCACCATCAGATTGTAAGACTTACCGGACAAGGTTTATTGTCAGTGTTTTATTATACATCCCTCCTTTTTACAGGGACACTATCAGATTGTAAGACTTATCAGACAAGGTTTATTGTCAGTGTTTTATTATACATCCCTCCTTTTTACAGGGACACTATCAGATTGTAAGACTTATCAGACAAGGATTATTGTCAATGTTAATTATACATCCCTCCTTGATACAGGGACACCATCAGATTGTAAGACTTATCAGACAAGTTTTATTGTCAATGTTTTATTATACATCCCTCCTTTTTACAGGGGCACCATCAGATTGTAAGACTTATCAGACAAAGTTTATTGTCAATGTTTAATTAAGATCCCTCCTTTTTACAGGGGCACCATCAGATTGTAAGACTTACCGGACAAGGTTTATTGTCAATGTTTAATTATAGACTCCTCCTTTTTACAGGGGCACCATCAGATTGTAAGACTTATCAGACAAGGTTTATTGTCAATGTTTAATTATACATCCTTCCTTTTTACAGGGGCACCATCAGATTGTAAGACTTATCGGACAAGGTTTATTGTCAATGTTTTATTATAGACTCCTCCTTTTTACAGGGGCACCATCAGATTGTAAGACTTACCGGACAGGTTGTATTATCAATGTTTAATTATACATCCCTCCTTTTTACAGGGTCACTATCAGATTGTAAGACTAACTGGACAGGTTGTATTATCAATGTTTAATTATAGTTCCCTCCTTTTTACAGGGACACTATTAGATTGTAAGATTTACCGGACAGGTTGTATTATCAATGTTTAATTATAGATCCCTCCTTTTTACAGGGGCACCACCAGATTGTAAGACTTACCGGACAGGTTGTATTATCAATGTTTAATTATAGATCCCTCCTTTTTACAGGGGCACCATCAGATTGTAAGACTTACCGGACAAGGTTTATTGTCAATGTTTTATTATACATCCCTCCTTTTTACAGGGGCACCATCAGATTGTTAGACCTATCAGACAAGGTTTGTTGTCAGTGTTTTATTATACATCCCTCCTTTTTACTGGGACACCATCAGATTGTAAGACTTATCAGACAAGGTTTATTGTCAGTGTTTTATTATACATCCCTCCTTTTTACAGGGGCACTATCAGATTGGAAGACTTATCAGACAAGGTTTATTGTCAGTGTTTTATTATACATCTCTCCTTTTTACTGGGACACTATCAGATTGTAAGACGTATCAGACAAGGTTTATTGTCAATGTTTTATTAAACATTCCTCCTTTTTACAGGGTCACTATCAGATTGTAAGACTAACTGGACAGGTTGTATTATCAATGTTTAATTATAGATCCCTCCTTTTTACAGGGACACTATTAGATTGTAAGATTTACCGGACAGGTTGTATTATCAATGTTTAATTATAGATCCCTCCTTTTTACAGGGGCACCACCAGATTGTAAGACTTACCGGACAGGTTGTATTATCAATGTTTAATTATAGATCCCTCCTTTTTACAGGGACACCATCAGATTGTAAGACTTACCGGACAAGGTTTATTGTCAATGTTTTATTATACATCCCTCCTTTTTTACAGGGGCACCATCAGATTGTTAGACCTATCAGACAAGGTTTATTGTCAGTGTTTATTATACATCCCTCCTTTTTACTGGGACACCATCAGATTGTAAGACTTATCAGACAAGGTTTATTGTCAGTGTTTTATTATACATCCCTCCTTTTTACAGGGGCACTATCAGATTGGAAGACTTATCAGACAAGGTTTATTGTCAGTGTTTTATTATACATCTCTCCTTTTTACTGGGACACTATCAGATTGTAAGACGTATCAGACAAGGTTTATTGTCAATGTTTTATTAAACATTCCTCCTTTTTACAGGGGCACTATCAGATTGTAAGACTTATCAGACAAGGTTTATTGTCAATGTTTTATTATAAATCCCTCCTTTTACAGGGACACCATCAGATTGTAAGACTTACCGGACAGGTTGTATTATCAATGTTTAATTATAGATCCCTCCTTTTTACAGGGGCACTATCAGATTGTAAGACTTACTGGACAGGTTGTAGTATTAATGTTTAATTATACATCCCTCCTTTTAACAGGGGCACCATCAGATTGTAAGACTTATCAGACAAGGTTTATTGTCAATGTATTATTATAGATCCCTCTTTTTTACAGGTATACTATCAGAATGTAAGACTTATCAGACAAGGTTTATTGTCAGTGTTTTATTATACATCCCTCCTTTTTACAGGGACACTATCAGATTGTAAGACTTACCGGACAAGGTTTATTGTCAATGTTTAATTATAGACTCCTCCTTTTTACAGGGGCACTATCAGATTGTAAGACTTATCAGACAAGGTTTATTGTCAATGTTTTATTATACATCCCTCCTTTTTACAGGGGCACTATCAGATTGTAAGACTTATCAGACAAGGTTTATTGTCAGTGTTTTATTATAAATCCCTCCTTTTACAGGGACACTATCAGATTGTAAGACTTACCGGGCAGTTTTTATTATCAATGTTTAATTATAGATCCCTCTTTTTTACAGGGGCACCATCAGATTGTAAGACTTATCAGACAAGGTTTATTGTCAATGTTTTATTATAGATCCCTCCTTTTTACAGGGGCACCATCAGATTGTAAGACTTATCAGACAAGGTTTATTGTCAATGTTTAATTATAGATCCCTCCTTTTAACAGGGGCACCATCAGATTGTAAGACTTATCAGACAAGGTTTATTGTCAATGTTTTATTATAGATCCCTCCTTTTAACAGGGGCGCCATCAGATTGTAAGACTTATCAGACAAGGTTTATTGTCAATGTTTTATTATAAATCCCTCCTTTTACAGGGACACCATCAGATTGTAAGACTTACCGGACAGGTTGTATTATCAATGTTTAATTATAGATCCCTCCTTTTTACAGGGGCACTATCAGATTGTAAGACTTACTGGACAGGTTGTAGTATTAATGTTTAATTATACATCCCTCCTTTTAACAGGGGCACCATCAGATTGTAAGACTTATCAGACAAGGTTTATTGTCAATGTATTATTATAGATCCCTCTTTTTTACAGGTATACTATCAGAATGTAAGACTTATCAGACAAGGTTTATTGTCAGTGTTTTATTATACATCCCTCCTTTTTACAGGGACACTATCAGATTGTAAGACTTACCGGACAAGGTTTATTGTCAATGTTTAATTATAGACTCCTCCTTTTTACAGGGGCACTATCAGATTGTAAGACTTATCAGACAAGGTTTATTGTCAATGTTTTATTATACATCCCTCCTTTTTACAGGGGCACTATCAGATTGTAAGACTTATCAGACAAGGTTTATTGTCAGTGTTTTATTATAAATCCCTCCTTTTACAGGGACACTATCAGATTGTAAGACTTACCGGGCAGTTTTTATTATCAATGTTTAATTATAGATCCCTCTTTTTTACAAGGGCACCATCAGATTGTAAGACTTATCAGACAAGGTTTATTGTCAATGTTTTATTATAGATCCCTCTTTTTTACAGGGGCACCATCAGATTGTAAGACTTATCAGACAAGGTTTATTGTCAATGTTTAATTATAGATCCCTCCTTTTAACAGGGGCACCATCAGATTGTAAGACTTATCAGACAAGGTTTATTGTCAATGTTTTATTATAGATCCCTCCTTTTAACAGGGGCGCCATCAGATTGTAAGACTTATCAGACAAGGTTTATTGTCAATGTTTAATTATAGATCCCTCCTTTTTACAGGGGCACTATCAGATTGTAAGACTTATCAGACAAGGATTATTGTCAGTGTTTTATTATACATCCTTCCTTTTTACAGGGGCACCATCAGATTGTAAGACTTATCAGAGAAGGATTATTGTCAATGTTTAATTAAGATCCCTCCTTTTTACAGGGACACCATCAGATTGTAAGACTTATCAGACAAGGATTATTGTCAATGTTTAATTAAGATCCCTCCTTTTTACAGGGGCACCATCAGATTGTAAGACTTATCAGACAAGGTTTATTGTCAATGTTTTATTATAGATCCCTCCTTTTTACAGGGACACTATCAGATTGTAAGACTTATCAGACAAGGTTTATTGTCAATGATTTATTATACATCCCTCCTTTTTACAGGGGCACCATCAGATTGTAAGACTTATCAGACAAGGTTTATTGTCAATGTTTAATTATAGATCCCTCCTTTTTACAGGGGCACTATCAGATTGTAAGACTTATCAGACAAGGATTATTGTCAGTGTTTTATTATACATCCTTCCTTTTTACAGGGGCACCATCAGATTGTAAGACTTATCAGAGAAGGATTATTGTCCATGTTTAATTAAGATCCCTCCTTTTTACAGGGACACCATCAGATTGTAAGACTTATCAGACAAGGATTATTGTCAATGTTTAATTAAGATCCCTCCTTTTTACAGGGGCACCATCAGATTGTAAGACTTATCAGACAAGGTTTATTGTCAATGTTTTATTATAGATCCCTCCTTTTTACAGGGACACTATCAGATTGTAAGACTTATCAGACAAGGTTTATTGTCAATGATTTATTATACATCCTTCCTTTTTACAGGGGCACCATCAGATTGTAAGACTTATCAGACAAGGATTATTGTCAATGTTTTATTATAAATCCCTCCTTTTACAGGGACACCATCAGATTGTAAGACTTACCGGACAGGTTGTATTATCAATGTTTAATTAAGATCCCTCCTTTTTACAGGGACACCATCAGATTGTAAGACTTATCAGACAAGGTTTATTGTCAATGTTTAATTAAGATCCCTCCTTTTTACAGGGACACCATCAGATTGTAAGACTTATCAGACAAAGTTTATTGTCAATGTTTTACTATACATCCCTCCTTTTTACAGGGGCACCATCAGATTGTAAGACTTATCAGACAAGGTTTATTGTCAATGTTTAATTATAGATCCCTCCTTTTACAGGGGCACTATCAGATTGTAAGACTTATCAGACAAGGTTTATTGTCAATGTTTTAGTATAGATCCCTCCTTTTTACAGGGACACTATCAGATTGTAAGACTAACTGGACAGGTTGTATTATCAATGTTTAATTATAGATCCCTCCTTTTTACAGGGGCACCATCAGATTGTAAGACTTACCGGACAGGTTGTATTATCAATATTTTATTATAGATCCATCCTTTTTACAGGGACACTATAAGATTGTTAGACTAACTGGACAGGTTAATTATCAATGTTTAATTATAGATCCCTCCTTTTTACAGGGACACTATCAGATTGTAAGACTTATCAGACAGGTTTGTATTATCAAGGTTTAATTATAGATCCCTCCTTTTTACAGGGGCACTATCAGATTGTAAGACTTATCAGACAAGGTTTATTGTCAATGTTTTATTATAAATCCCTCCTTTTACAGGGACACCATCAGATTGTAAGACTTACCGGACAGGTTGTATTATCAATGTTTAATTATAGATCCCTCCTTTTTACAGGGGCACCACCAGATTGAAAGACTTACTGGACAGGTTGTATTATCAATGTTTAATTATAAATCCCTCCTTTTTACAGGGGCACCATCAGATTGTAAGACTTACTAGACAGGTTGTATTATCAATGTTTAATTATAGATCCCTCCTTTTTACAGGGACACTATCAGATTGTAAGACTTACTGGACAGGTTGTAGTATCAATGTTTAATTATACATCCCTCCTTTTAACAGGGGCACCATCAGATTGTAAGACTTATCAGACAAGGTTTATTGTCAGTGTTTTATTATACATCCCTCCTTTTTACAGGGGCACTATCAGATTGTAAGACTTATCAGACAAGGTTTATTGTCAGTGTTTTATTATAAATCCCTCCTTTTACAGGGACACTATCAGATTGTAAGACTTACCGGGCAGTTTTTATTATCAATGTTTAATTATAGATCCCTTCTTTTTACAGGGGCACCATCAGATTGTAAGACTTATCAGACAAGGTTTATTGTCAATGTTTTATTATAGATCCCTCCTTTTTACAGGGACACTATCAGATTGTAAGACTTATCAGACAAGGATTATTGTCAGTGTTTAATTAAGATCCCTCTTTTTTACAGGGGCACCATCAGATTGTAAGACTTATCAGACAAGGTTTATTGTCAATGTTTTATTATAGATCCCTCCTTTTTACAGGGACACTATCAGATTGTAAGACTTATCAGACAAGGTTTATTGTCAATGATTTATTATACATCCTTCCTTTTTACTGGGGCACCATCAGATTGTAAGACTTATCAGACAAGGATTATTGTCAATGTTTAATTAAGATCCCTCCTTTTTACAGGGACACCATCAGATTGTAAGACTTATCAGACAAAGTTTATTGTCAATGTTTTATTATACATCCCTCCTTTTTACAGGGGCACCATCAGATTGTAAGACTTATCAGACAAGGTTTATTGTCAATGTTTTATTATAGATCCCTCCTTTTTACAGGGACACTATCAGATTGTAAGACTTACCGGACAGGTTGTATTATCAATGTTTAATTATCGATCCATCCTTTTTACAGGGACACTATTAGATTGTTAGACTAACTGGACAGGTTTATTATCAATGTTTAATTATAGATCCCTCCTTTTTACAGGGACACTATCAGATTGTAAGACTTATCAGACAGGTTTGTATTATCAAGGTTTAATTATAGATCCCTCCTTTTACAGGGGCACCATCAGATTGTAAGACTTACTGGACAGGTTGTATTATCAATGTTTAATTATAGATCCCTCCTTTTTACAGGGGCACCATCAGATTGTAAGACTTATCAGACAGGTTGTATTATCAATGTTTAATTATAGATCCCTCCTTTTTACAGGGACACTATCAGATTGTAAGGCTAACTTGACAGGTTGTATTATCAATGTTTAATTATAGATCCCTCCTTTTTACAGGGACACTATCAGATTGTAAGACTTATCAGACAAGGTTTATTGTCAGTGTTTTATTATACATCCCTCCTTTTTACAGGGGCACTATCAGATTGTAAGACTTATCAGACAAGGTTTATTGTCAGTGTTTTATTATAAATCCCTCCTTTTACAGGGACACTATCAGATTGTAAGACTTACCGGGCAGTTTTTATTATCAATGTTTAATTATAGATCCCTTCTTTTTACAGGGGCACCATCAGATTGTAAGACTTATCAGACAAGGTTTATTGTCAATGTTTTATTATAGATCCCTCCTTTTTACAGGGACACTATCAGATTGTAAGACTTATCAGACAAGGATTATTGTCAGTGTTTAATTAAGATCCCTCTTTTTTACAGGGGCACCATCAGATTGTAAGACTTATCAGACAAGGTTTATTGTCAATGTTTTATTATAGATCCCTCCTTTTTACAGGGACACTGTCAGATTGTAAGACTTATCAGACAAGGTTTATTGTCAATGATTTATTATACATCCTTCCTTTTTACTGGGGCACCATCAGATTGTAAGACTTATCAGACAAGGATTATTGTCAATGTTTAATTAAGATCCCTCCTTTTTACAGGGACACCATCAGATTGTAAGACTTATCAGACAAAGTTTATTGTCAATGTTTTATTATACATCCCTCCTTTTTACAGGGGCACCATCAGATTGTAAGACTTATCAGACAAGGTTTATTGTCAATGTTTTATTATAGATCCCTCCTTTTTACAGGGACACTATCAGATTGTAAGACTTACCGGACAGGTTGTATTATCAATGTTTAATTATAGATCCATCCTTTTTACAGGGACACTATTAGATTGTTAGACTAACTGGACAGGTTTATTATCAATGTTTAATTATAGATCCCTCCTTTTTACAGGGACACTATCAGATTGTAAGACTTATCAGACAGGTTTGTATTATCAAGGTTTAATTATAGATCCCTCCTTTTTACAGGGGCACTATCAGATTGTAAGACTTACTGGACAGGTTGTATTATCAATGTTTAATTATAGATCCCTCCTTTTTACAGGGGCACCATCAGATTGTAAGACTTATCAGACAGGTTGTATTATCAATGTTTAATTAAAGATCCCTCCTTTTTACAGGGACACCATCAGATTGTAAGACTTATCAGACAGGTTGTATTATCAATGTTTAATTATAGATCCCTCCTTTTTACAGGGACACTATCAGATTGTAAGACTTACCGGACAGGTTGTATTATCAATGTTTAATTATAGATCCCTCCTTTTTACAGGGACACTATCAGATTGTAAGATTAACTTGACAGGTTGTATTATCAATGTTTAATTAAAGATCCCTCCTTTTTACAGGGACACTATCAGATTGTAAGTCTAACTGGACAGGTTGTATTATCAATGTTTAATTATAGATCCCTCCTTTTTACAGAGACACTATAAGATTGTAAGACTAACTGGACAGGTTGTATTATCAATGTTTAATTATAGATCCCTCCTTTTTACAGGGACACCATCAGATTGTAAGACTTATCAGACAGGTTGTATTATCAATGTTTAATTATAGATCCCTCCTTTTTACAGGGACACTATAAGATTGTAAGACTAACTGGACAGGTTGTATTATCAATGTTTAATTATAGATCCCTCCTTTTTACAGGGACACTATCAGATTGTAAGACTTATCAGACAGGTTGTATTATCAATGTTTAATTATAGATCCCTCCTTTTTACAGGGACACTATCAGATTGTAAGACTAACTGGACAGGTTGTATTATCAATGTTTTATTATAGATTTCTCCTTTTTACAGGGACACTATCAGATTGTAAGACTTATCAGATAAGGTTTATTGTCAGTGTTTATTATACATCCCTCCTTTTTACAGGGGCACCATCAGATTGTAAGACTAACTGGACAGGTTGTATTATCAATGTTTAATTATAGATTTCTCCTTTTTACAGGGACACTATCAGATTGTAAGACTTATCAGACAAGGTTTATTGTCAATGTTTAATTATAGATCCCTCCTTTTTACAGGGGTACCATCAGATTGTAAGACTAATTGGACAGGTTGTATTATCAATGTTTGATTATAGATCCCTCCTTTTTACAGGGACACTATCAGATTGTAAGACTAACTGGACAGGTTGTATTATCAATGTTTAATTATAGATCCCTCCTTTTTACAGGGACACTATCAGATTGTAAGACTAACTGGACAGGTTGTATTATTAATGTTTAATTATAGATCCCTCATTTTACAGGGACACTATCAGATTGTAAGACTTATCAGACAGGTTGTATTATCAATGTTTAATTATAGATCCCTCCTTTTTACAGGGACACTATCAGATTGTAAGACTTATCAGACAGGTTGTATTATCAATGTTTAATTATAGATCCCTCCTTTTTACAGGGACACTATCAGATTGTAAGACTAACTAGACAGGTTGTATTATCAATGTTTAATTATAGATCCCTCCTTTTTACAGGTACACTATCAGATTGTAAGACTTACCGGACAGGTTGTATTATCAATGTTTAATTATAGATCCATCCTTTTTACAGGGACACTATTAGATTGTTAGACTAACTGGACAGGTTTATTATCAATGTTTAATTATAGATCCCTCCTTTTTACAGGGACACTATCAGATTGTAAGACTTATCAGACAGGTTTGTATTATCAAGGTTTAATTATAGATCCCTCCTTTTTACAGGGGCACTATCAGATTGTAAGACTTACTGGACAGGTTGTATTATCAATGTTTAATTATAGATCCCTCCTTTTTACAGGGGCACCATCAGATTGTAAGACTTATCAGACAGGTTGTATTATCAATGTTTAATTAAAGATCCCTCCTTTTTACAGGGACACCATCAGATTGTAAGACTTATCAGACAGGTTGTATTATCAATGTTTAATTATAGATCCCTCCTTTTTACAGGGACACTATCAGATTGTAAGACTTACCGGACAGGTTGTATTATCAATGTTTAATTATAGATCCCTCCTTTTTACAGGGACACTATCAGATTGTAAGATTAACTTGACAGGTTGTATTATCAATGTTTAATTAAAGATCCCTCCTTTTTACAGGGACACTATCAGATTGTAAGTCTAACTGGACAGGTTGTATTATCAATGTTTAATTATAGATCCCTCCTTTTTACAGAGACACTATAAGATTGTAAGACTAACTGGACAGGTTGTATTATCAATGTTTAATTATAGATCCCTCCTTTTTACAGGGACACCATCAGATTGTAAGACTTATCAGACAGGTTGTATTATCAATGTTTAATTATAGATCCCTCCTTTTTACAGGGACACTATAAGATTGTAAGACTAACTGGACAGGTTGTATTATCAATGTTTAATTATAGATCCCTCCTTTTTACAGGGACACTATCAGATTGTAAGACTTATCAGACAGGTTGTATTATCAATGTTTAATTATAGATCCCTCCTTTTTACAGGGACACTATCAGATTGTAAGACTAACTGGACAGGTTGTATTATCAATGTTTTATTATAGATTTCTCCTTTTTACAGGGACACTATCAGATTGTAAGACTTATCAGATAAGGTTTATTGTCAGTGTTTATTATACATCCCTCCTTTTTACAGGGGCACCATCAGATTGTAAGACTAACTGGACAGGTTGTATTATCAATGTTTAATTATAGATTTCTCCTTTTTACAGGGACACTATCAGATTGTAAGACTTATCAGACAAGGTTTATTGTCAATGTTTAATTATAGATCCCTCCTTTTTACAGGGGTACCATCAGATTGTAAGACTAATTGGACAGGTTGTATTATCAATGTTTGATTATAGATCCCTCCTTTTTACAGGGACACTATCAGATTGTAAGACTAACTGGACAGGTTGTATTATCAATGTTTAATTATAGATCCCTCCTTTTTACAGGGACACTATCAGATTGTAAGACTAACTGGACAGGTTGTATTATTAATGTTTAATTATAGATCCCTCATTTTTACAGGGACACTATCAGATTGTAAGACTTATCAGACAGGTTGTATTATCAATGTTTAATTATAGATCCCTCCTTTTTACAGGGACACTATCAGATTGTAAGACTTATCAGACAGGTTGTATTATCAATGTTTAATTATAGATCCCTCCTTTTTACAGGGACACTATCAGATTGTAAGACTAACTAGACAGGTTGTATTATCAATGTTTAATTATAGATCCCTCCTTTTTACAGGTACACTATCAGATTGTAAGACTTACCGGACAGGTTGTATTATCAATGTTTAATTATAGATCCCTCATTTTTACAGGGACACTATCAGATTGTAAGACTTACCGGACAGGCTGTTTATTGTCAGTGTTTTATTTAAGATCCCTTCACTTCACAGGACACCATTCAACAGGCATGGTTTATTGTTGATGTTTTATTTAAGATCTTTTCTTTTTCAGGGCCACTGCCAAATTTTGAGAATATTCAAGCAAGCACCTGCTTTGTTAAATCAACAGAATATGGGTTATCCTACAGATAAACATTATGATCCAAGATTTAGGAAACAAAGAAGGGAAAAAATTATTAAGGTAAATTTTACTTCCTAAATTGTGCACAAAGAATGTAATGACAGGGACTTGTCCACCTTCATACAAAGGGTTTTTTGGTGGATGCTTTTCAAGTTTGTACTTTTGGTTGCTGTACTCTAATAAGTATGATCTACATTTAAAAATGTTTCAGTACCTTCAGTGCTTTGATTTGTAAATGAAACTTTTTGGCTATTTAATTAAAATCTTTTAGAGATATTTAAATACAGTAATCATAAACATGACAAGATATAAACAAAAGAGCCAGTTTCATAACTAAATTATTGTCCATGTAGAGATTGTTTCCCCTGAATCATCCATGTGTGTGTGTGTGTGTGTGTGAATTTAGAATATTTAGAATATACTTTAGAATATTTTCTTGAAAATGGTTATTGAAAAATAATAACAATTGTAAAAATCCTCAACATAACAAAGTGTAACTGTGTAATATCAAGTTGGTAACTTTATGATCACCTATATGACAAAGTGTAACTGAGTATCAAGTTGGTAACTTTATGATCACCTATATGAAAAACTGTAACTGAGTATCAAGTTGGTAACTTTATGATCACCTATATGACAGAGTGTAACGGAGTATCAAGTTGGTAACTTTATGATCACCTATATGACAAACTGTAACTGAGTATCAAGTTGGTAACTTTATGATCACCTATATGAAAAACTGTAACTGAGTACCAAGTTGGTAACTTTATGATCACCTATATGACAAAGTGTAACTGAGTATAAAGTTGGTAACTTTATGATCACCTATATGACAAAGTGTAACCGAGTATCAAGTTGGTAACTTTATGATCACCTATATGACAGAGTGTAACTGAGTATCAAGTTGGTAACTTTATGATCACCTATATGACAGAGTGTAACCGAGTATCAAGTTGGTAACTTTATGATCACCTATATGACAAAGTGTAACTGAGTATCAAGTTGGTAACTTTATGATCACCTATATGACAAAGTGTAACTGAGTATCAAGTTGGTAACTTCATGATCACCTATATGACAAAGTGTAACTGAGTATCAAGTTGGTAACTTTATGATCACCTACTCGAGTTGGTAACTTTATGATCACCTATATGACAAAGTGTAACTGAGTATCAAGTTGGTAACTTTATGATCACCTATATGAAAAACTGTAACTGAGTATCAAGTTGGTAACTTTATGATCACCTGTATGACAAAGTGTAACTGAGTTTCAAGTTGGTAACTTTATGATCACCTATATGACAAAGTGTAACTGAGTATCAAGTTGGTAACTTTATGATCACCTATATGAAAAACTGTAACTGAGTATCAAGTTGGTAACTTTATGATCACCTATATGACAAAGTGTAACTGAGTATCAAGTTGGTAACTTTATGATCACCTACTCAAGTTGGTAACTTTATGATCACCTGTATGACAAAGTGTAACTGAGTTTCAAGTTGGTAACTTTATGATCACCTATATGACAAAGTGTAACTGAGTATCAAGTTGGTAACTTTATGATCACCTATATGAAAAACTGTAACTGAGTATCAAGTTTGTAACTTTATGATCACCTATATGACAAAGTGTACCTGAGTATCAAGTTGGTAACTTTATGATCACCTACTCAAGTTGGTAACTTTATGATCACCTATATGACAAAGTGTAACTGAGTATCAAGTTGGTAACTTTATGATCACCTTTATTGGATTTGGTGCTCTTGAAATTTCAATTTTGTGGTTAATTTGGCTGCTTTTGAGCATATTCTTAAACGATTTTAAAGACAGATAAAATAAATACCTGCAAAAATATTATATTGAAAAATCTCTGTAAATTCCACATAAATAATCATAACAGTAACAATCTCTGTAAATTCCACATAAATAATCATAACAGTAACAATCTCTGTAAATTCCACATCAATAATCATAACAGTGACAATCTTTGTAAATTCCACATAAATAATCATAACAGTAACAATCTCTGTTAATTCCACATCAATAATCATAACAGTAACAATCTCTGTAAATTCCACATCAATAATCATAACAGTGACAATCTCTGTAAATTCCACATAAATAATCATAACAGTAACAATCTCTGTAAATTCCACATCAATAATCATAACAGTAACAATCTCTGTAAATTCCACATCAATAATCATAACAGTGACAATCTCTGTAAATTCCACATAAATAATCATAACAGTAACAATCTCTGTAAATTCCACATAAATAATCATAACAGTAACAATCTCTGTTAATTCCACATCAATAATCATAACAGTAACAATCTCTGTAAATTCCACATAAATAATCATAACAGTAACAATCTCTGTAAATTCCACATCAATAATCATAACAGTAACAATCTCTGTTAATTTCACATCAATAATCATAACAGTGACAATCTCTGTTAATTCCACATCAATAATCATAACAGTGACAATCTCTAAATTCCACATCAATAATCATAACAGTGACAATCTCTGTTAATTCCACATAAATAATCATAACAGTGACAATCTCTGTAAATTCCACATAAATAATCATAACAGTGACAATCTCTGTAAATTCCACATAAATAATCATAACAGTAACAATCTCTGTTAATTCCACATAAATAATCATAACAGTGACAATCTCTAAATTCCACATAAATAATCATAACAGTAACAATCTCTGTTAATTCCACATAAATATCATAACAGTAACAATCTCTGTAAATTCCACATAAATAATCATAACAGTAACAATCTCTGCAAATTCCACATAAATAATCATAACAGTGACATTCTCTGTAAATTCCACATAAATAATCATAACAGTGACAATCTCTGTAAATTCCACATAAATAATCATAACAGTGACAATCTCTGTAAATTCCACATCAATAATCATAACATTGACAATCTTTGTAAATTTTCTCATAAATAATCATAACAGTAACATTCTCTGTAAATTTCACGTAAATAATCATAACAGTAACATTCTCTGTCAATTCCACATAAAAAATCATAACAGTAACATTCTCTGTAAATTTCACATAAATAATCATAACAGTGACAATCTCTCTAAATTCCACATAAATATCATAACAGTGACAATCTCTGTAAATTCCACATAAATAATCATAACAGTGACAATCTCTGTAAATTCCACATGAACAATCATAACAGTAACATTCTCTGTAAATTCAACATAAATAATCATAACAGTAACATTCTCTGTAAATACCACATCAATAATCATAACAGAGACAATCTCTGTAAATTCCACATAAATAATCATAACAGTAACAATCTCTGTAAATTCCACATTAATAATCATAAGTGACAATCTCTGTTAATTCCACATAAATAATAAAAACAGTGACTATCTCTAAATTCCACATAAATAATCATAACAGTAACAATCTCTGTTAATTCCACATAAATATCATAACAGTAACAATCTCTGTAAATTCCACATAAATAATCATAACAGTAACAATCTGTGTAAATTCCACATAAATAATCATAACAGTAACAATATCTGTTAATTCTACATAAATAATCATAACAGTGACAATCTCTGTAAATTCCACATAAATAATCATAACAGTGACAATCTCTGTATATTCCACATCAATAATCATAACAGTGACATTCTCTGTAAATTCCACATAAATAATCATAACAGTGACAATCTTTATAAATTCCACATAAATAATCATAACAGTGACAATCTCTGTAAATTCCACATGAACAATCATAACAGTAACATTCTCTGTAAATTCACTATAAATAATCATAACAGTGACAATCTCTGTAAATTCCACATAAATAATCATAACAGTAACATTCTCTGTAAATACCACATCAATAATCATAACAGAGACAATCTCTGTAAATTCCACATAAATAATCATAACAGTAACAATCTCTGTAAATTCCACATTAATAATCATAACAGTGACATTCTCTGTAAATTCCACATAAATAATCATAACAGTGACAATCTCTGTAAATTCCACATAAATAATCATAACAGTGACAATCTCTGTAAATTCCACATAAATAATCATAACAGTGACATTCTCTGTAAATTCCACATAAATAATCATAACAGTGACAATCTCTGTAAATTCCACATAAATAATCATAACAGTAACAATCTCTGTAAATTCCACATTAATAATCATAAGTGACAATCTCTGTTAATTCCACATAAATAATAATAACAGTGACAATCTCTAAATTCCACATAAATAATCATAACAGTAACAATCTCTGTTAATTCCACATAAATATCATAACAGTAACAATCTCTGTAAATTCCACATAAATAATCATAACAGTAACAATCTGTGTAAATTCCACATAAATAATCATAACAGTAACAATATCTGTTAATTCTACATAAATAATCGTAACAGTGACAATCTCTGTAAATTCCACATAAATAATCATAACAGTGACAATCTCTGTAAATTCCACATAAATAATCATAACAGTGACAATCTCTGTATATTCCACATCAATAATCATAACAGTGACATTCTCTGTAAATTCCACATAAATAATCATAACAGTGACAATCTTTATAAATTCCACATAAATAATCATAACAGTGACAATCTCTGTAAATTCCACATGAACAATCATAACAGTAACATTCTCTGTAAATTCACTATAAATAATCATAACAGTGACAATCTCTGTAAATTCCACATAAATAATCATAACAGTAACATTCTCTGTAAATACCACATCAATAATCATAACAGAGACAATCTCTGTAAATTCCACATAAATAATCATAACAGTAACAATCTCTGTAAATTCCACATTAATAATCATAACAGTGACAATCTCTGTTAATTCCACATAAATAATCATAACAGTGACAATCTCTAAATTCCACATAAATAATCATAACAGTAACAATCTCTGTTAATTCCACATAAATATCATAACAGTGACAATCTCTGTAAATTCCACATAAATAATCATAACAGTAACAATATCTGTTAATTCTACATAAATAATCGTAACAGTGACAATCTCTGTAAATTCCACATAAATAATCATAACAGTGACAATCTCTGTATATTCCACATCAATAATCATAACAGTGACATTTCCTGTAAATTCCACATAAATAATCATAACAGTGACAATCTCTGTAAATTCCAAATCAATAATCATAACATTGACAATCTTTGTAAATTTCACATCAATAATCATAACAGTGATATTTCCTGTAAATTCCACATAAATAATCATAACAGTGACAGTCTTTGTAAATTCCACATAAATAATCATAACAGTAACATTCTCTGTAAATTTCACATAAATAATCATAACAGTAACATTCTCTGTAAATTCCACATAAATAATCATAACAGTGACAATCTCTGTAAATTCCACATCAATAATCATAACATTGACAATCTTTGTAAATTTCACATCAATAATCATAACAGTGACATTTCCTGTAAATTCCACATAAATAATCAAAACAGTGACAATCTTTGTAAATTCCACATAAATAATCATAACAGTAACATTCTCTGTAAATTCCACATCAATAATCATAACAGTGACAATCTCTGTAAATTCCACATAAATAATCATAACAGTGACAATCTTCGTAAATTTCACATCAATAATCATAACAGTGACATTTCCTGTAAATTCCACATAAATAATCATAACAGTGACAATCTTTGTAAATTCCACATAAATAATCATAACAGTAACATTCTCTGTAAATTCCACATCAATAATCATAACAGAGACAATCTCTGTAAATTCCACATAAATAATCATAACAGTGACAATCTTTGTAAATTCCACATCAATAATCATAACAGTGACATTTCCTGTAAATTCCACATAAATAATCATAACAGTGACAATCTTTGTAAATTCCACATAAATAATCATAACAGTAACATTCTCTGTAAATTCCACATCAATAATCATAACAGAGACAATCTCTGTAAATTCCACATAAATAATCATAACAGTAACAATCTCTGTAAATTCCACATTAATAATCATAACAGTGACAATCTCTGTAAATTCCACATCAATAATCATAACAGTGACAATCTTTGTAAATCCCACATCAATAATCATAACAGTGACAATCTCTTTAAATACCACATCAATAATCATAACAGTGACAATCTCTGTAAATTCCACATCAATAATCATAACAGTGACAATCTCTGTAAATTCCACATCAATAATCATAACAGTGACAATCTCTGTAAATTCCACATAAATAATCATAACAGTGACAATCTCTGTAAATTCCACATCAATAATCATAACAGTGACAATCTCTGTAAATTCCACATCAATAATCATAACAGTGACATTCTCTGTAAATTCCACATCAATAATCATAACAGTGACAATCTCTGTAAATTCCACATCAATAATCATAACAGTGACAATCTCTGTAAATTCCACATAAATAATCATAACAGTAACATTCTCTGTAAATTCCACATCAATAATCATAACAGTGACAATCTCTGTAAATTCCACATCAATAATCATAACAGTGACAATCTCTGTAAATTCCACATCAATAATCATAACAGTGACAATCTCTGTAAATTCTACATCAATAATCATAACAGTGACAATCTCTGTAAATTCCACATCAATAATCATAACAGTGACAATCTCTCTAAATTCCACATAAATATCATAACAGTGACAATCTCTGTAAATTCCACATAAATAATCATAACAGTGACAATCTCTGTAAATTCCACAATGAACAATCATAACAGTAACATTCTCTGTAAATTCAACATAAATAATCATAACAGTGACAATCTCTGTAAATTCCACATAAATAATCATAACAGTAACATTCTCTGTAAATACCACATCAATAATCATAACAGAGACAATCTCTGTAAATTCCACATAAATAATCATATCAGTAACAATCTCTGTAAATTCCACATTAATAATCATAAGTGACAATCTCTGTTAATTCCACATAAATAATAATAACAGTGACAATCTCTAAATTCCACATAAATAATCATAACAGTAACAATCTCTGTTAATTCCACATAAATATCATAACAGTAACAATCTCTGTAAATTCCACATAAATAATCATAACAGTAACAATCTGTGTAAATTCCACATAAATAATCATAACAGTAACAATATCTGTTAATTCTACATAAATAATCGTAACAGTGACAATCTCTGTAAATTCCACATAAATAATCATAACAGTGACAATCTCTGTAAATTCCACATAAATAATCATAACAGTGACAATCTCTGTATATTCCACATCAATAATCATAACAGTGACATTCTCTGTAAATTCCACATAAATAATCATAACAGTGACAATCTTTATAAATTCCACATAAATAATCATAACAGTGACAATCTCTGTAAATTCCACATGAACAATCATAACAGTAACATTCTCTGTAAATTCACTATAAATAATCATAACAGTGACAATCTCTGTAAATTCCACATAAATAATCATAACAGTAACATTCTCTGTAAATACCACATCAATAATCATAACAGAGACAATCTCTGTAAATTCCACATAAATAATCATAACAGTAACAATCTCTGTAAATTCCACATTAATAATCATAACAGTGACAATCTCTGTTAATTCCACATAAATAATCATAACAGTGACAATCTCTAAATTCCACATAAATAATCATAACAGTAACAATCTCTGTTAATTCCACATAAATATCATAACAGTGACAATCTCTGTAAATTCCACATAAATAATCATAACAGTGACAATCTCTGTATATTCCACATCAATAATCATAACAGTGACATTTCCTGTAAATTCCACATAAATAATCATAACAGTGACAATCTCTGTAAATTCCAAATCAATAATCATAACATTGACAATCTTTGTAAATTTCACATCAATAATCATAACAGTGATATTTCCTGTAAATTCCACATAAATAATCATAACAGTGACAGTCTTTGTAAATTCCACATAAATAATCATAACAGTAACATTCTCTGTAAATTTCACATAAATAATCATAACAGTAACATTCTCTGTAAATTCCACATAAATAATCATAACAGTGACAATCTCTGTAAATTCCACATCAATAATCATAACATTGACAATCTTTGTAAATTTCACATCAATAATCATAACAGTGACATTTCCTGTAAATTCCACATAAATAATCAAAACAGTGACAATCTTTGTAAATTCCACATAAATAATCATAACAGTAACATTCTCTGTAAATTCCACATCAATAATCATAACAGTGACAATCTCTGTAAATTCCACATAAATAATCATAACAGTGACAATCTTTGTAAATTTCACATCAATAATCATAACAGTGACATTTCCTGTAAATTCCACATAAATAATCATAACAGTGACAATCTTTGTAAATTCCACATAAATAATCATAACAGTAACATTCTCTGTAAATTCCACATCAATAATCATAACAGAGACAATCTCTGTAAATTCCACATAAATAATCATAACAGTGACAATCTTTGTAAATTCCACATCAATAATCATAACAGTGACATTTCCTGTAAATTCCACATAAATAATCATAACAGTGACAATCTTTGTAAATTCCACATAAATAATCATAACAGTAACATTCTCTGTAAATTCCACATCAATAATCATAACAGAGACAATCTCTGTAAATTCCACATAAATAATCATAACAGTAACAATCTCTGTAAATTCCACATTAATAATCATAACAGTGACAATCTCTGTAAATTCCACATCAATAATCATAACAGTGACAATCTTTGTAAATCCCACATCAATAATCATAACAGTGACAATCTCTTTAAATACCACATCAATAATCATAACAGTGACAATCTCTGTAAATTCCACATCAATAATCATAACAGTGACAATCTCTGTAAATTCCACATCAATAATCATAACAGTGACAATCTCTGTAAATTCCACATCAATAATCATAACAGTGACAATCTCTGTAAATTCCACATCAATAATCATAACAGTGACAATCTCTGTAAATTCCACATCAATAATCATAACAGTGACATTCTCTGTAAATTCCACATCAATAATCATAACAGTGACAATCTCTGTAAATTCCACATCAATAATCATAACAGTGACAATCTCTGTAAATTCCACATAAATAATCATAACAGTAACATTCTCTGTAAATTCCACATCAATAATCATAACAGTGACAATCTCTGTAATTCCACATCAATAATCATAACAGTGACAATCTCTGTAAATTCCACATCAATAATCATAACAGTGACAATCTCTGTAAATTCTACATCAATAATCATAACAGTGACAATCTCTGTAAATTCCACATCAATAATCATAACAGTGACAATCTCTGTAAATTCCACATCAATAATCATAACAGTGACAATGTCTGTAAATTCCACATCAATAATCATAACAGTGACAATTTCTGTAAATTCCACATCATCCTCTCTTTACCCATTAAGTGTAGCCAAAGAAATGAACATTATCTTGTGCACTGTTTTGGGTTAACATAGATTTTGAAATAATTCCAATATTCTGACAATGCCAGATTACATTATAACAATTACAAGCCTGTATCACCAAAAATGACCATGCATGATAACCTACAACAGCAAAAGTGACCAAAGTAGGTCATTTTACTTTTTTGAGAATGAAACTTTTCAGTGATGTGACATATAACATCATGAAAGAACTCAGTCATTTTTGTAGTAAACTATATTTTTTTCACACACAAACTGTTGTTTTTATAATTCCAATTAATGTTGTTGGAAATATTAGATAAAAATGTATATCATATTACACAGTGTGTAGGTACAATCCTTCGTGTAGGGAATTGATATAATGTAATACTTTATTTAATTAATGAGGATTACAAACAGCCATACTGGCTCAATCATACTTTCCTCAAAAGACAAATACAACACACATACACAAATTCACAAAAATTTATACAAAATGTGGCATGTAATAACTATATATCAGAAAAAGTTAATATTCATAAACACATATATTAATTGCATTAAGTAACAAATAACAAAAATAACTGTGTACACTAAGGTGCATGAATTATATAAAAAAAAATGATATTTCAGTTGAACCCTTTGCTAGATTTAATATAAGAAAACACTATATTAAATACCAGTAGTTGCTTATTTTCTTCAAGAGACAAAGATTCTGACCCATGTAAAAATATGTTGCACAAATAATCAGTACAAGTGGAAGTAAGAACTGTGTAACTGGGAATTGGTGTGTTGTGATTGCATATGTATTAAAACTTCCCAATTTTTAAATTAAAATGTAGAAGCTCTCAATATTTAGTAGATCTAATTAAAAGTTATTAAGTTTGGGTGACAGCGATAGAGGGACGCAGTAGAAGTTGTTAAAGGACATAGTGACAATTAACAAGTAGCATTGTAAAAAGGAACATGGTGAGTTGTCATGGAACATAGTGACAGTTGTCAGGGGACATAGTGACGGTTATCATGGGACAAAGTGACAATTAACAAGTAGCATTGTAAAAAGGAACATGGTGAGTTGTCATGGAACATAGTGACAGTTGTCAGGGGACATAGTGACGGTTATCATGGGACAAAGTGACAATTAACAAGTAGCATTGTAAAAAGGAACATGTACGCTAACAGATGTCATGGGACATAGTGACAGTTGTCATGGGACATAGTGACAATTATCAAGTGGCATTGTAAAATAGGAACGGTGACAGTTATCATGGGATATAGTGACAATTAACAAGTAACATTGTAAAAAGGAACATGGTTACAGTTATCATGGGATATAGTGACAGTTGTCATGGGACATAGTGACAATTAACAAGTAACATTGTAAAAAGGAACATGTACGCTAACAGTTGTCATGGGACAAAGTGATAGTTAACGTTGTTATGGGACATAGTGACAATTATCATGGGACATAGTTACAGTTAAAAAATAACATGGGTGTGATGACAGTTTTGATGAGTGTGGTGTCAGTTTTGATGAGTGTGGTGTCAGTTTTGATGGGCGTGGTGTCAGTTTTGAAGGGCATGGAAACTTTTTATGGGTATGGTATCAATTTTTAGATTCATAATGACAGTTTTCATGGATATGGTGACAGTTTTGATGAGCATGGTGTCAGTTTTAATGGTCATGTTTTCAGTTTTTAGGTTTATTGTGACAGTGATAATTGGCATGGTGTAATTTTTTTAGTATTATGGTGACAGTTATAATTGGCATGGTGTCACTGTTTTGGTATTATGGTGACTATTATAATTGGCAGGGTGTCACTTTTTATACGCCCGTCATATGACGGGACGTATTATGTTACGGTGCTGTCCGTCCGGGCGGGCGGGCGGGCGGGCGGGCGGGCGTCTGTTAACAATTTGTATTCCGTTCAATAGAGACCACAAACATTTATGGATTCAAATGAAATTTGGTATACAGCTTTACCATGGTAATACCTTGTGCAAGTTTGAATTACAACTTTTTCGGATTATTTTTGGAGGAGTTATGCCCCTTTTTAACTTAGAAATTTTTGTATGTATGACCATGTGGTTTCCGATCATCAGAGCCTACAACTATTTATGGATTCAAATGAAATTTGGTATACACATTTACGATGTTATTATCTGGTGCAAGTTCGAATTACAACTTTTTCAGATTATTTTTGGAGGAGTTATGCCCCTTTTTTTAACTTAAAACACCTTTTTATCATACTGCACAGATCACGACAACAGTTCAAATTATAATTAAGCTTTATAGATATAAATTATTTCAGGTTGGTTAAAAAAAAGGTTCTCAAAACATTTCAGACAAAAAATGTATTTGTTTCCTAAAATCTTCCTGCATGCAATGCTTAACACATGAAAACACTGCCATGACCTAACATTATATTTTAAACTTCTTCCTTCCTGGAAATGAATATGAATTATATAGCAGTCTACCACTATCCATTTAGCAATATATTTTTACATACATATATCCTAGTTGTACTTATACTTCTCAGTAAAGAATGGAACAATCTAGAGGATTAGTGACGAATTCATTCGGAACATCCTCTGGATGTGAAATGATAAAGGCGACAACTTTCTCCTTTTTAGCAGCATATATTTGCATCTTGGGGACCTTGAAAACTCCTCGATAGATTTTGCTAAAAATTTCTGAGGTTATGGAGTCTAATGCGATCTAGCTATCTAACTTGGTGAAATTTTTGGGAAAAATCGGTATCATACTTAATTTTGGGGTCAAACATGCAAAAAATGAATTTTTCCAAAAAACAATTACGTTTAACGCACTCCTGTTCAATAACAGTTCATTGTACGAAAAAGTCGTCCATTGACCGAAAAATGTTTAAGATCTGACGGAAAAGACGGTATTTTTATATTTTTTCTATCTTTTACATAAAATCCACAATAACTGTTTAAAGTCGGCGCTATCATCCAAAAACAATTTAACGTACCGTTTTGAATTCGTACCCATATTAAAGTAACCAATTCTTTACCAAATTATTGGTAGGTTTGGCACTTATCCGTTAGGTCTGTGTCAAACTTTTGAGTGGCAAGTTCTGTGGATGAGCTCTACTGATAGAAATCCTCTAGATTGTTCCATTCTTTCCCGTGAAACCCCTAAAGGTGTCGCCACACTAATAAATAGTACTACTCAATCAATATAACACGGGCGTATAATGCTACGCTCGGCGGTGCTCTTGTTTAGTATTATGGTGACAGTTATAATTGGCATAGTGTCACTTTTTGGTATTTTGGTGACAGTTATTATTGGCATGGTGTCACTGTTTTGGTATTATGGTGACAGTTATAATCAGCGTGGTGTCACTGTTTTAGTATTTTGGTGACAGTGATAATTGGCATGGTGTCACTTTTTTAGTATTATGGTGACAGTGATAATTGGCACAGTGTCACTTTTTTGGTATTATGGTGACTGTTATAATTGGCATGGTGTCACTATTTTTAGTATTATGGTGACTTTTATAATTGGCATGGTGTCACTGTTTTAGTATTATGGTGACAGTGATAAATGGCATGGTGTCACTGTTTTGGTATTATGGTGACAGTGATAATTGGCATGGTGTTACTTTTTTAGTATTATGGTGACAGTGATAATTGGCATGGTGTCACTGTTTTGGTATTATAATGACAGTGATAATTGGCATGGTGTCACTTTTTTAGTATTATGGTGACTTTTATAATTGGCATGGTGTCACTGTTTTGGTATTTTGGTGACAGTGATAATTGGCATGGTGTCACTTTTTTAGTGTTATGGTGACTTTTATAATTGGCATGGTGTCACTGTTTTGGTATTATGGTGACAGTGATAATTGGCATGGTGTCACTTTTTTGGTATTATGGTGACAGTTATAATCAGCATGGTGTCACTGTTTTGGTATTTTGGTGACAGTGATAATTGGCATGGTGTCACTTTTTAGTATTATGGTGACTGTTATAATTGGCATGGTGTCACTGTTTTGGTATTTTGGTGACAGTGATAATTGGCATGGTGTCTATGTTTTGGTATTATGGTGACAGTGATAATTGGCATGGTGTCACTGTTTTGGTATTATAATGACAGTGATAATTGGCATGGTGTCACTTTTTTAGTATTATGGTGACTTTTATAATTGGCATGGTGTCACTGTTTTGGTATTTTGGTGACAGTGATAATTGGCATGGTGTCACTTTTTTAGTATTATGGTGACTTTTATAATTGGCATGGTGTCACTGTTTTAGTATTATGGTGACAGTGATAAATGGCATGGTGTCACTGTTTTGGTATTATGGTGACAGTGATAATTGGCATGGTGTCACTACATTTAGTATTACGGTGACAGTTATAATTGGCATGGTGTCACTATTTTTAGTATTACGGTGACAGTTATTATTGCAATGGTGTCAGTTTTAATGTTCATGCTGTCAGTTGTTTAAGGCTTATTTTGACAGTTATAATTGGCATGGTGTCACTGTTTTGGTATTATGGTGACAGTGATAATTGGCATGGTGTCACTGTTTTGGTATTATGATGACATTTATAATTGGCATGGTGTCACTACATTTAGTATTACGGTGACAGTTATAATTGGCATGGTGTCACTACATTTAGTATTATGGTGACAGTTATTATTGCAATGGTGTCAGTTTTAATGTTCATGCTGTCATTTGTTTAAGGCTTATTTTGACAGTTATTATTGGCATGGTGTCACTATTTTTAGTATTACGGTGACAGTTATTATTTGCATGGTGTCACTATTTTTAGTATTACGGTGACAGTTATTATTTGCATGGTGTCACTGTTTTTAGTATTACAGTGACAGTTATTATTGGCATGGTGTCTCTATTTTTAGTATAATGGTGACAGTTATTATTGGCATGGTGTCACTATTTTTAGTATTACGGTGACAGTTATAATTGGTATGGTGTCACTTTTTTAGTATTATGGTGACTGTTATAATTGGCATGGTGTCTCTGCTTTGGTATGATGGTGACAGTGATAATTGGCATGGTGTCACTGTTTTGGTATTATGATGACATTAATAATTTGCATGGTGTCACTACATTTAGTATTATGGTGACAGTTATAATTGGCATGGTGTCACTACATTTAGTATTACGGTGACAGTTATTATTGCAATGGTGTCAGTTTTAATGTTCATGCTGTCAGTTGTTTAAGGCTTATTTTGACAGTTATTATTGGCATGGTGTCACTATTTTTAGTATTACGGTGACAGTTATTATTGGCATGGTGTCACTATTTTTAGTATTACGGTGACAGTTATTATTTGCATGGTGTCACTGTTTTTAGTTTTACAGTGACAGTTTTAAGGCTTATTTTGACAGTTATTATTGGCATGGTGTCACTATTTTTAGTATTACGGTGACAGTTATTATTTGCATGGTGTCACTGTTTTTAGTTTTACAGTGACAGTTATTATTGGCATGGTGTCACTATTTTTAGTATAATGGTGAAAGTTATTATTGGCATGGTGTAACTATTTTTAGTATTACGGTGACAGTTATAATTGGCATGGTGTCACTTTTTTAGTATTATGGTGACTGTTATAATTGGCATGGTGTCTCTGCTTTGGTATGATGCTGACAGTTATGATTGGCATTTTGTCACTGTTTTGGTATTATGGTGACAGTTATAATCAGCATGGTGTCACTTTTTTAGTATTATGGTGACTGTTATAATTGGCCTGGTGTCACTGTTTTGGTATTATGGTGACAGTTATAATTGGCATGGTGTCACTACTTTTAGTATTACGGTGACAGTTGTTATTGGCATGGTGTCAGTTTTAATGGTCATGCTGTCAGTTGTTTAAAGCTTATTGTGACAGTTATAATTGGCATGGTGTCACTATTTTTAGTATTACGGTGACAGTTATTATTTGCATGGTGTCACTATTTTTAGTATTACAGTGACAGTTATTATTGGCATTGTGTCACTATTTTTAGTATTACTGTAACAGTTATTATTGGCATGGTGTCAGTTTTTGAGGGTTTTCATCATAACTATGTTTTCTGTTATTTCAGATCGATTTACCTGATTTTGAAAAAGAAAAGAGACACCAAAATATAGGTAATATGACACCTGATGAAATTAGAAAACAGTTCAAAAAATATGGTCTCAAACCATTCAGAAAAGACCAAGACAAACCAATAACTATGACTTGTTCTGGTGAGTACAGAAAGAACATATACACAACATGTTTATTAAAATTTTTCTTGTTTAAATGTTTTCAGCAATTTTTAGCTCACCTCAGCAGGATGAGCCGTCAGAAATCTTGACTGGTCAAGTTGAGCCATCAGAAATCTTGACTGGTCAGGATGAGTTGTCAGAAATCTTGACTGGTCAGGATGAGCCATCAGAAATCTTGACTGGTCAGGATGAGCTGTCGGAAATCTTGACCTGTCAGGATGAGCCAACAGAAATCTTGACTGGTCAGGATGAGCCATCAGAAATCTTGACTGGTCAGGATGAGCTGTCAGAAATCTTGACTGGTCAGGATGAGCTGTCAGAAATCTTGACTTGTCAGGATGAGCTGTCAGAAATCTTGACTGATCAGGATGAGCTGTGAGGAATCTTGACTTGTCAGGTTGAGCCATCAGAAATCTTGTCTGGTCAGGATGAGCTGTGAGAAATATTGATTGGTCTGGATGAGCCGTCAGAAATCCTTTCTGGTCAGGATGAGTTGTCAGAAATCTTGACCTGTCAGGATCAGCCATCAAAAATCTTGACTGGTCATGATGAGCTGTCAGAAATCTTGACTGGTTAGGATGAGTTGTCAGAAATCTTGACTGGTCAGGATGACTTGTCAGAAATCTTGACTGGTCAGGATGAGCTGTGAGGAATCTTGACTTGTCAGGTTGAGCCATCAGAAATCTTGACTGGTCAGGATGAGCTGTGAGAAATCTTGTTTGGTCAGGATGAGCCATCAGAAATCCTTTCTGGTCAGGATGAGCCATCAGAAATGTTGACTAGTCAGGATGAGCCATCAGAAATCTTGACTGGTCAGGATGAGTTGTCAGAAATCTTGACTGGTCAGGATGAGCTGTCAGAAATCTTGACTGGTTATGATGAGCTGTCAGAAATCCTGACTGGGCAAAATGAGTCATCAAAAATCTTGACTGGGCAAAATGAGTTTTCAAAAATCTTAAATGGTTATTGGTTTTAAGGTGTGTAGTTATGATGTTCCACAACCAAGTCAAAATTCTCTCACTTATACGGAGGCAGTAAGTTCTGTGATGGTGGAGGAAATCGGAGTATCTGGAGAAAGTAACAGACTTTACACAAATGAATTGACCTACTTTCTCTAGTCTGACTTAGTAGGATTAAACTGTAGATGGTAAGAAGTAATACAAACATAAGGGGTGCCTCTTAGATGACTTAGCCACAGGGGTTCCTTATACCACTCGGCCACAGGGGACCCTTATACCACTTGGCCACAGGGGATCCTTATACCACTTGGCCACAGGGGTTCCTTATACCACTCGGCCACAGGGGACCCTTATACCACTTGGCCACAGGGGATCCTTATACCACTTGGCCACAGGGGTTCCTTATACCACTCGGCCACAGGGGACCCTTATACCACTTGGCCACAGGGGATCCTTATACCACTTGGCCACAGGGGATCCTTATACCACTTGGCCACAGGGGTTCCTTATACCTCTCAGCCACAGGGGATCCTTATACCACTTGGCCACAGGGGATCCTTATACCACTCGGCTACAGGGGATCCTTATACCACTTGGCCACAGGGGATCCTTATACCAATTGGCCACAGGGGTTCCTTATACCACTTGGCCACAGGGGTTCCTTATACCACTCGGCCATAGGGGATCCTTATACCACTCGGCCACAGGGGATTCTTATACCACTCGGCTACAGGGGATCCTTATACCAATCGGCCACAAGGGACCCTTATACCACTTGGCCACAGGGGTTCCTTATACCACTTGGCCACAGGGGATCCTTATACCACTTGGCTACAGGGAATCCTTATACCACTCGGTCACAGGGGACCCATATACCACTTGGCCACAGGGGTTCCTTATACCACTTGGCCACAGGGGATCCTTATATCACTCAGCCACAGGGTACCCTTAGACAAATCAGCCACTTTCTGTTCTTGTCAAGGGCATTGTAACCTCTTAAACTATATCTTCGTGTAAATCATATCTTAGGTCATCTGGGAAAAATGGAAGTAGAAAATCCTTTATGAATCAGTTCTACATCTATATCTATATCTTTGTGTAAATCATATCTTAGATCATCTGGGAAAAATGGAAGTAGAAAATCCTATATGAATCAGTTCTACAAAGTCATATTATTTTTTCACCACAGGTGATGTTTGGGATCAGTATGTTCCACCTGAGGGAGACGGAAAATCTTCACTTTTATCAGGGGTAAGTCTGACATTTTAATCAGTAGGTCATTTTGTGGATTACTTAATCAGAGGTAAGTCTGGCATTTTTTAATATCAGTAGGTGATTTTTAGAGAGCGATGTAGCTGGTTTGTAGAAAGCTTGTGATTTTGTGAGCGATGTAGCTGGTATGTAAAAAGATTTGTGATTTTGTGAGTGATGTAGCTGGTTAGTCTGATATTTCAATCAGAAGGTCATTTTGTCAGAGGTAAATCTGATATTTTAAATATCATTAGGTGATTTTGAGAGCAATGTAGCTGGTTTGTAGAAAGCTTGTGATTTTGTAAGCGATGTAGCTGGTACAGTCTAACTTGTGTTAGCGGCCAGTTGTCTATAACGGCCATATCTTATTCCCCCGATGAATTTTGTTCTTTATTTCACCTCTATATAGCGGTCACTGTCTTATGCGGCCAGCGGCCACCATTTTTCCAACCCCAAGCTTCAACAGAACTGTCTATAGCGGCCATTTGCAATGTTAACGAAACTTCGTGAATTTCCGGAAATTTCCGGAACCAGTCAACATAAAACAATAAATCCCATAATGCAACACTGTTTATATGTGTCTAAGCGGCCATATTGGGTAAAGCTTACATCCCGATAAGACATTGACATTTTTTTAAATTTTATAACATGCAGTAATATTTGATGTTTTTTCTTTATGTCATAGTAAACGGGATGCATTGACTTTAGAACAGCGAGTAGAATTGTTAAATAAATCTGTATAGGAGAAATTAAGTACTAGGAAACTCGCGGAAGTTATGGTGTTGGACGAACCCAAATCAAAGCTGTGTTATCAGACTATGAAGCAAATGTATCTTGGGAAATAAACCGGTTGTGCTGTTCTACCGCTAACAGACATTAATTTCGTTAGTTTGGAAATCGTACAACGATGCGATATCAAGTCATCTCGGCACCAGTGTAAAAAGTCATTTCGGCAACGATATGATTTTGGCATCAATTTAAATTCAATTCGGCACCGACTTCGATTAAATTCGGCACCCGAAAAAAATACATTATCATTTATTTTATGTTTGTGTACGATTTTTATATTAAAAATTAATAGTTATTTTTAATAAAGATATGCAAATAGTAAATTTGACAGTTACAAATGACACAGATAATTACTACTCTGATCACTAAACAGTGTAATTCATTATGTAACTTCCTTTGAAGTCTGAATTAGCAAGAGTGTGATATGGGTCTGAAGTGACCTAATTATCTTTGTATAGGTGTAAGGAAGCGTGATAAGAATAAAACTTCACTATGCAACACCCCTATAACTAGCAAAAAAAAAAAAGAGAGAGAGAATAGAACATTTAGACATATGAATGTTGCCAGGCCGGTGTGGTGCAAAGGACTTGTAAATTCCTGAAAATATTGAATAAATTGATGTTAAAAAAATTTTTTTTTCTTGGTTAATCTCAAGTTATAAAAGAAACAATTTCTAACAACATGGTTAGCTATATTCAGTTTAATTTTGGTACTAAAATGAATAAAAAAGACGGTTCAGTTATAATTTTTGACGATTGTTGATCAGAGAACTTGTCTATAAAGGCCACCTGTCTATAAAGGCCACTTTGGCCGCATCCCTTGAGTGGCCTTTATAGACAGGTTTCACTGTATTTCCAAAGCTTTATGATTTTGTGAGTGATGTACCTGGTATGTGGAAAGCTTTGTGATTTTGTGAGTGCTGTAGATGGTCGTGGAAAGATTCGTTTTTTTGTGAGCGTTGTAGCTGGTATATAGAAAGCTTTGTGATTTTGTGAGTGATGTAGCTGGTATGTAGAAAGCTTTGTGATTTTGTGAGTGGTGTAGCGGGGATGTAGAAAGCTTTGTGATTTTGTTAGTGATGTAGCTGGTATGTAGAAAGCTTTGTTATTTTGTGAGTGATGTAGCAGGTATGTAGAAAGATTTGTGGTTTTGTGAGTGATGTAGCTGGTATTTAGAAAGCTTTGTGATTTTGTGAGTGGTGTAGCTGGTATGTAGAAAGGTTTGTGATTTTGTGAGTGATGTAGCTGGTATGTACTAGAAAGCTTTGTGATTTTGTGAGTGATGTAGCTGATTTTTAACTATTTTGTGATTCTGTGAGCATTGTAGCTTGTCTTTAGAAAAAAATGTGATTTTGTGAGTGTTACAGCTAGTATTTAGCTTTTTTTGATTTTGTTAGTGATGTACCTGGTATGTAGAAAGATTTGTGATTTTGTGAGTGATGTAGCTGGTATGTACAAAGCTTTGTGATTTTGTGAGCAATGTAGCTGGTATTTAGAAAGCTTTGTGATTTTGTGAGTGGTGTAGCGGGTATGTAGAAAGCTTTGTGATTTTGTGAGTGATGTAGCTGGTATGTAGAAAGCTTTGTGCTTTTGTGAGTGGTGTAGCGGGTATGTAGAAAGCTTTGTGATTTTGTGAGTGATGTAGCTGGTATGTAGAAAGCTTTGTTATTTTGTGAGTGATGTAGCTGGTATGTAGAAAGCTTTGTGATTTTGTTAGTGATGTTGCTGGTATTTAGAAAGCTTTGTGATTTTGTGAGTGATGTAGATGGTATGTAGAAAGCTTTGTGATTTTGTTAGTGATGTAGCTGGTATGTAGATAGCTTTGTGATTAGCTAGTATTTAGAGAGCTTTGTGATTTTGTGAGTGTTGTAGCTGGTTTTTAGCTATTTTGTGATTCTGTGAGCATTGTAGCTTGTCTTTAGAAAAAAATGTGATTTTTTTAGTTACAGCTGGTATTTAGCTTTTTTTTGATTTTGTGAGTGATGTACCTGGTATGTAGAAAGATTTGTGATTTTGTGAGTGTTGTAGCTGGTATTTAGAAAGCTTTGTGATTTTGTGTGTGTTGTAGCTGATATTCAGCTATTTTGTGATTTTGTACCTAGTGAGTAATGTTGCTGGTATGTAGAAAGATTTGTGATTTTGTGAGTGTTGTAGCTGATATTCAGCTATTTTGTGATTTTGTATCTAGAATTAGAAAGTGATTTTGAAGTCATTCTGTTTATTTTTTAATTAAGGCTTACCAGAACCATCAACATTTCAAAGCAGACAGTTATGTCCTAGTATATCTGAAAATCACAAATTTAAAGTTAAAAATACCAAACTTAATTCAAGTAAATTTGATTTTCTATGAAAATGAAGCATAATTCATTATCACAAACACAGCAACTTCTTTGTTTACTTGCTGAAAGCATTGAGTTGTCTCCTGTTGTTTCCTCCACAATTCTAGAAATTCCTCTCTCAGATTTGGAAATAAAACATCATTAGCCTATTCTAAACATCCAAAGTCACATGACATAAATGACAAAAGAGAAATTAAAATAGAATAACCTCAGGTTCAAAATAATTATAAATTTATTTCAACATTTGGATCATTTACAAGACTTACATTGACATATGTAGTCATGATAACTCAAGTATTATAAATTTATCTCAACATTTGGATCATTTACAAGACTTACATTGACATCATGTAGTCATGATAGCTCAAGTATTATAAATTTATCTCAACATTTGGATCATTTACAAGACTTACATTGACATCATGTAGTCATGATAGTTCAAGTATTATTAATTTCTGCGTATTTTGGCCATAGTATTAAAATTGCTAAAATAAAATCGTGAAAATTATTTTTAAAACCTCTTCAATGTTTTACCAGTCAGCGTTATGTGAGTTTTTTAA
>JARBDR010000711.1:0-33034 GCA_029721355.1 Tegillarca granosa | reverse complement strand
TCTGAATCATCTTTAAACACTGCATTATTGTTATTTTACTTGCTAGTACAATGAGGAAGAAAAATCAGAACTGAAAGAAACCAGTCTGTATTGTCTGTACCACAAACATACTGACAACAGATTTCCATATCCCAGGATCAAATATGGGGGTCACTCTTGACACTGTGATCTATAAGTGGAGACATTGGACCACTGGTCCCAGTTTTATAATCATACACTCAGCTGAGTTTACACTCTACTCAAATTAGGGAATATTTCAATGTCAATTTTTAAGACATTACACTGTTAAAATTGAATAATTAATGTAACATTTAAATTTGTTTAGTGTATTTTGTTGAACAAAATAAAACATTGTTTCATAAAACTTAATTTTTTATAAAAAAAAAAAAATTGATGAAAAGAAAATTGGGAAATCTTAAGTTGAGTGTACACTCAATTGAGTGAATTATTGTGAAACTGAGCCCAGATGTCTGTTTCATGTTCTGGGATTGATAACACTAATAATACCAGTGTCACAGTGTTAACCTATCTATTTTATTTAATAATTTGAATGACATATTTTTAATTAAAGTTGTTGAGTTTGACACATGCAAGTGACAATATGCTATATCAAAACATGGGTGACAATTTTTTTCAACTGGATTAATTCTTAGGGATGCTCAGTTACACTTCTGAGCTTACTGACAACACATTGTTAACTGCACATGTAAATAATTTTTTTTCAACCACACTCGGATGTAATTAATTCTTATTTAAATTATATCCACTCATTTTTATATTATGTTGGGCAATATTTTGTAATGACTGTCAAGAGAAACATTTGCAAACAAACTGAATCTGATATTAAAATTTTGAGATAAATTAGAAAAAAATTATATAGAGACAACAACAACAGCAGCAAAGATGGTTCAAACAGTATTCTAGAATATATCATGTGACAATACTGTCTCAAGATGTACATCTCAAACCAATCTGAAGATTTCATTAATTTTTTATTGATTCACAAGGAGTCACTGAAAAAAATTCACTAGAATTGACAAGATAAAATCTCCAACCAAGCTTTTTAATTATTTATTTGAGTCACAATATTTGATTTACCCTTTTTTTTTTTATAAGCAACAAACCAAACAATACTATTATATAATCAGTCTTATGAAACAATGTTTTGTTTTGTTCAACAAAACCTACACTAGATATTCAAGTATAACATCAGACATTCAATTTAACTGTGTAATATCTTAAAATTGACATTGAAATATTCCCCAATTTGAGTTTAGTGTACACTCAAATGAGTGAATGATAGCGAAACTGTGGCCAGGACAAGTTGTCAATAAATTTTTATTGCAAAATATTAAACTGGATAACAAAAACCTCCATGGAACTGGCAAATGATCTACTCATTTACCAAATAAAGAAAAAGTATATTGTGTATTTTCACAATCATTGTGACAATGTCACAATGCAAATTTGTGCCCATGATTTGTGACCCATGTCCTGTTAATAGTCAGCTTTTAGTGAATAATGCAATATGATCCATATTTATATATTGACTAATAACTTTTGTTTCTACCTTGAAATTTAACTTTAACTGGATTTTGCCAAACAATAGATAAGAAAATTTAAAAGAAAATGCGTATTAAATCATACATTTTGAATATTTGAATAAAAAACATATGTTGCAGTATTAAAATATCATACATTATATAAATCAAAATATTTTACTAAGGGCGATAAATAAACTGACCACATTCCTGAGGAAATCTAACTCCGCGTCTGAGTTTGTTTTCTTTGGCATCCCCGTTAAAACAATGTCGATGATGAAGCCAGATGTGCAGTTGTAATTGCCATCAATGTACAGTATTTTTCCTTCAGAGCTTCGGTGAAAGATTTGCCCCCGAAGGTGTTTCGACGCTTTCTTTTTCCTGGTCGATTTTTAATTCCTTCCATTTTCAGCTTATTCCAAAATATTTGACCTTTACTGGGCAGATCATAGATATTATAGCAGAGGGTAATGTTTACATCCTGGCACGTGACCTGTCTTTGTTATGAGCTCTTTCAATAATTTATGCACGCATGCGTAATGACGGTAAGGGGTGGCAAGGTAAACAACATGGCGGACAGCGAAATTTTAAATGTGATTCCTCCGTTAGTGTTACAAGAAGATTGTAAACTTCTCCAAGCAGTAGTACCGCTGATACCCGGTAAAGAAAATGCACCACCATATAACTGTCCTGTGTACATTAGTATTCCACATCCTGGTTTAGATATTGAAAATGTTTCCTTCGACATGATTTACCAATTCATGATTGACAGAAAGAGACAGACGGCAGATACGGGGAATGTTTCAGTGAACTCCTTTAAGGCATTGGATCGTGCAGTTTCACATTTTCAAGCAGGAGATGTGAGCGAAGTTATGGCAGCAGAGGTAACATATTTTATATATCATATCGTTTATGTCTGTGAAACACGTGTTTGTTGTATACAAACAAGTCCCACTGACCTATATATCCAATTATGGACTTGTCACATGATTATCCTACACACTTGTAAACACGGAAGTGTATTTCCTCACGATGCGTTTTCACAAGCGTAAAAAGTAGTTTTCACTTGTAAAAAATACATAAAAATAAATAAATTAATTAATTAATGATTTTTTTTATTATAGACACATTACAGGTTGAGTTTTAATGTTTCAGTAAATCATTTTTTCTCATTTTTAAATCTCAAATGAAAGTATTAATAACATATTTTATGTACTGTGAGAAATTAAAGATAAAATATATCTTTTTTTAAATAGATTGAATGTGGTATCATGTATGTGAAAGCTAGAGTCAAAGCATCCATGAAAAAAAAGCAGTACACTGCATGGATATGTTTCTTGAATGGTAGACCTATCCATGCATATTGTCAGTGTCCTATTGGGTAAAGATTAGATATTAAACTATTATGACTAAACTTTCCACTTCTCTAAGATTCTACCATGCATCTTAATGATCAGATAACTGAAAGTCTGCTTTAAATCTGTAAACACAGTACTTGACTTTTTTCAAACTGGTTTCTAACAAATACTCCGGTAATTACCAATTAAAGTATTCTTGACATATTTATTTTCATTTTCATTAATATACTAGAAAAAATTATGATTTCACAGATCAAGTTATCTTTAAAGTAGTGTATTTTATAGCAGACATTTCACTTTTAACATCACTCAATCGGCAGTTTATTTGCTACAATGTGCATATTCCAAGCAATTCAATGACTGATAAATTAATCATATAATTCATATATTTAGAATTCGAATGGGATTCTGACTAATTATACATGTAATGTATTATTTTTATATTTGACAGACTTGCACAGTGTTGTAGTCATGTTGGTAGCATTCTATTTTTCTTAAATGACTACACTAGACAAAAGAGCCAAATAGATATGCAACTCCCATGCACATCAAAACCAGCAGCTTGGAAAAAACCACGAAAAATGAACCTCGACCCAAAACCCATCAACCAACTTGAATTTAAGAAACCAAAATTATCAGCTGCTGAACCCAAACCTTCATCTTTTGAGTTTGATCCTCGTCACACAAATGACAAAAATTTTAAACCAGACTATTACCAACAAAAGTTGATGGAACTAAAGAAGATATTTCCTAAAACAGGTACTATATTATTTCCTGTTATATATATATATATATATATATATATATATATATATATATATATATATATATATATATATATATATAAAACAATGTGTTGTATACTTAATGTAATACTTAACAAAGTTTGCAATGACTTATTGATTTTGCTTGGATTCTTTCTGTCTTCTCCAGTGAACTTGTCCACAACTTTTCTTGGACACTTTTGCTTAAAATGATTTGAGACTTAGGGATTAATTACTAGGGGACATGAAGATGTGCCTTCTGGTATTGAAATTTTCCAGGTGTCTATTGTGGGTTTGGCAAATGATCATGGTTATTCATTTGGGATAGTTAGTGATGATATCACATTAATACTAAATTTTATGTTGTTATCATATTTTAATAGATTGTACAATAATTGTCATGAGTGGGATGGGACAGCTAGGTGTAGCAGATTTCTTATGACAAATCTAATGTAATATTTGTATTTTAGGAATGAGTCATCTGTGTCAAATTTATGAAGATACCCCACCAGTGGCTAGCATACAAGAAGTAGAAACACTGATAGACCCCATTGACATGGAAATTAATATGATGATACACTCTGCAACAAACAGTATGTATTGACATTGTGTAATACAGGAACCTGAAATTGAAATAACTTTTGAAAATATTTGGTTTTTTTTTTCTTTTTTTTTACCCAAGAAATAAATATGAGGAAATTATAATATAAAACAGACATCTAGTTAAAATTGAAGCAGCTGGGTGTAAATAATATGTTCACAAATCTAAAATATAAATAAGTATGAAGTAATAACTTGAACACTTTTATGTGAATTTAAAATATTTTAGATTTATTTTCTTTCACCATGTTTGATATTTCATGGTTTAACATAGTAAACTGGTTAAATTAACAAGCAACTGGTACAAAATATATAATCATATTACTAACTGCATTGATCTAATTTTCCTTTTAACTTTATAAGTCATGTCAATGATAAATCATATAGTTCCAAATGTAAAATATTTTGTCTTGCACAGAAAAAAAACATGCAAATGTCCAAAATCTAAATTAAATTTTATATTTATGCAAATTTCAAAAGATCACACCAAAAACTCTCAAAACATTTTAAACTTACATGTCAATAAAGATATGTTAATTGCTTGTACAATTTTACAATTCAACCAAAGACAGATAAAAACAATAATCTTTTGCATATTAATGTCATAAATATTAAATATTAAAAATTAATAGGACAAGACAGAACATGTGGAAAGTGTCATCACATTTATACATGTACTCTCGGTTTATACGAAGCATGTAATATGTAAACAAATAAAATTTCCATGTACAACCTACATATACATATGTATATATTGAAAATCAATACAAACTGTTATATGAACATAAAATTGATTGAGAAAACAAATTGTGAAACTATATTTTAATAGGGCCACCACAGCAGATTGGACAAGATCTTGTTGAAGCTATAGAAAAGCGTACAAGAGAACAGAGGAACTGTAGTCTGTGGTTGGATCTTCATAAAGGGAGACTGACTAGTTCCAGATTTGGGGATATTATGTCATCTGGAGAATGCCCAAAAAGTCTTGTATCTGAAATTGTTAATGGATCTTCTCTTGTAAAGTAAGTCATTTTTAACTGAGACTGAAATTGTTTGTTGAAAGTTGCACATGGTAGCTTGTACAAAAAATACCTTTTACATTACTTTTAAAAATTATCAGTAATAATTTTAAGTTGTAAAACAATGATATAAAATGATGGTATTAAAAATTCACTTATAAGACCTGAGTCTAACTTCAGTTGTTAATATTTATTGACAAAAAATCCTGAATGGAAGCTGTTCACCATATTACATTATTCATGAAACAGTCACACTCTGTGTAAAGCATTCATTTAAATTATTTCTTGACGGAACCAAATGGAAACTAGAACTGATGCTTAATTAATCTATATTTAAACATAAGTTTTGATTCTATATTTTGAAGGTATACAAAGATGCCATTAGCTGTTGAATGGGGTATTGCTAATGAAGATATTGCAAGAAGTGAATATTTAAACATGATGGAGCAGTTTGGACACACAATCACAGTAAAAAAATGTGGGTTATTTCTAATCCCGTATGCACCGTACATTGGAGCAAGCTGTGATGGTATTGTCACTGATACATCACTCCCCAAAGATGTTCAAAGAGGTGTATTGGAAATAAAATGCCCCTTTAGTATAAATAAAACAAATATCAATACCATGGATATTCCATCAATAATTGACAATTTCCCATCATTTTATTTGAAAGTTGTTAATGGTGAACCTGAACTTGATCAGTCACATAAATACTATGCACAGGTACAAGGAGAAATGGCAGCAACTGGGCTGACTTGGTGTGATTTTGTTGTGTGGACTGCTTGCAAAAGCAATAACATTTTTATTCAGAGAATACAGTTTGATTCAGAATTTGTATCAAAAATGTTGCCCTGCTTACAGAATTTCTATGCCAAATTCATTGACTGTAAACATTAATAAACCAATCTAACCTTTACAGTGGTAGCATACTTAAATACCATGCTTTATGTTGGCAATGATTTCTAGTTAGTCACAGTTTTTTTTAAACTTTTTTGATGATCAGTATGATTCAGGATACAACTAACATTTGGAGCATCTTTGGTATCAACTCCTGGTTGGACCAAGCACATGCGAGAAAGGGGTTAGTCCTTACTTATAGCTTTGTCAGTATAATGTGACCAAGTGGCATGCAGTGTTAATCTGCGACATTGTATGTCACTGAACTAGCACTATAAAAACATCATCAATACATCTTATGTATTTATTTATCTCACAGGATCATAATGAAAATAGTTTCCCATAGCCAACAGCTGAATGATTGCTGATGAAAAGTAAAATCCCATCCACCAACCCCCACCCAGCTTTGGTATAATATAGCTACAATTTAAACATGAAACCTCCTACATGCAAGTTATATCTGCTTACTAGATATATAGGTTCGAATCTCATTTTGGATTTAACCAACTAATCATGCACTTAAAGGTCTTGTTCATTAGTCAACAATAGGAATATCCAAGTTTGTCAGCCAACACACAACTTTAAAACATTTTGAAGCAACTGGTGCAAGTGATAATGGCATTACCCCATCAAAAATATGAAAATCCTTTACCCTTCCTATCTTCCTTTCTACATGAATTCTTAACTTTGCAATTTCTTGTGTATTAAAGACTTCTTCAACAGAGAACTGATCTTTAGTTTTAAATGGGGGTATATTAAGAGTGCATTTCCTTTCTTTCAGAAGATCAGATATAGTGAAACCTTTATCAGCCATAATATTATCTCCTGGTTCTAACATATCAAGAAAACCACTCTTTATAACCAGCTGACGGTCAGATATTCTTCCACCCCAAGCATCTGAAACAAAGGAAATTACACCGGAAGGAGTAATGCCAATTAAAAACTTCAATGTGTTATGCTGTTTGTAATTGGAAAAAGTTAAATTTTGTGTTATTAGGTTTGATGGTCTTTGGATATAAATTTCTGTACAATCTAAAATAACCCTTAGGTTTTTAAATTTCTTAAATGAAGATGGCATAGTCTGATTAACTAAATCTCTAGATGGATATCTATTAATAATACATTAGTTCTTCATACATAAGGCAAATCCATGTTACAAAAATGTTGGAAAATGTTGATGTTGAAATTAAAAATCTGTCAGCAATATCATGTACGAAAAGACCAACTTTTAAACGCATGAGAACTGCCAGAAACTGATCAATAAGAGGAACACAGGTCTGTAATGGTCTCTGTCTGTCAAATTCAGGGGTACTACTGCCATTCCAATATCTCATATTTTGTGCTTTTGGTAGAAGAAAGCTAGAATTACAAGTAGAAAAATAATAAAATGTAAGAAAGTTACATGGTAATATGAATTGCAATAATTTGTCATCAAACCAATTACAATTATCTCCCTTTGACAAAAAAAAAAATTCAACAGCCATGTACTCCTGGTCCATAATTGTTTGTTACATGTTTTTTTTTCAAAATATTCTTTTAATTCAAAACTTCCCCATGAAAACAGCAGTAAGATTGAATTTAAAAAAATTGACCTAAATAATTTCTAATTTTACATGAAAAAATCTTCTGAGTCATTCTTTACATGAAACATTTTTTTTAACAAAAAGTTGAAATTTGATGACCTCTATTATTCAATTGGCCCTCATCAAAGATTACATAGGGGTATTTTAAGGTTAATAGAGGTCAAAGGAATTAATATGCAAATCAAATTCAAAATAAGTATGAAAAAAAGAAATTGATATCTAAAGATGCAATAATTATGGTTAAAAAAGATATGAATTTTTTTTTCAATTAGAAAAATATGGGAAAGAGCCATAAGCTGATTATTGGCTAGGAATTATAAGTAAATTATTGGGTGTTCATTGTTGTTCATATTTTTCAAGGTCATCATAAATATTCAAATCATGACATCATATCTAATGTTGTAAACTAAGAAGGTGCATAAGGGATATTTTGGACATATTGAATTTGTTATATTGTTGAAAACATTAAAAAACTGTTATTTGCATATAATTAAAAACACTTTTTGAATAAGTCTGATTATTTTTTCTCATTCGGTCAGAAAATTTTACTTAATATTCTTTTATAATTTTGAATAATTTTGTTTAAATATGGAGTTTTAATCACCAAATTTGTATATCAGAAACAAATATGGACTGATAGTGGTATTTTTGTTTGACTTTAACAAAAAAAAAAAAAGTTCAACCAAGATTTTTTTTTTTTTGGATCTAGCTTGATCCCCACTATATTGTAAAAAAAGAGTCATTTATAGTCATTTATTGTTTTATAGTATTACATGTAATAAATGCAATATACATACTTAAACAACCATACAAAAACTGCAAATGATGGCAATCCTGTATATAATCTTGTTGCTTTATCATTATCTTTTATTTTATTTACACTCCATTTCAATTCACTAATCTGACTACGGAGTTCATTGTTTTCTCTTTGAAGACGTAGGTTTTCCTCTATTAAATGATCAGCATCACACTGGACTCCTGCAAAAAATTAAGCATCTAAATTTAGTTCAAAATCTGTTATAGGTACTTTTGCACATTCACTGTATCATTTCTGATACTTAACATAAATATCAAATACATGTACATGGTGTGTGTGTGTGTGTGTGTGTGTATGTGTGTGTGTGTTATTTTCAAACATGTGTTAGGTCTTGAAAATACATGTATTATAGCATCCAACAAAGTATCATCAATTTTATGTATGATTACAGTTTGTTTGTTTTTTCTTTCTTTCTTTTTTACATTGTATTGTATTAAAAAAGAGTTTGTTGATTACGGACAGACAGATTAATTTGTTTGTATCTATTACTGAATGATAGTAAATACATGTTACACAGCTAACATAAATTGTGTTATTATTTGTTGTATACTTTATTATTATGCACAAATAAGTAGTGATTAAATATCTTCCTTTAAACTAGGAATTAAACTATGAAATGTTTAGCAAACAATGTAAATGTTTGTATAATTCCAACATGCAGGATAAAAAAGTACCTTTGTTCTCTGTAATTTTAATATCTAGATCAATATCATCATAGGTCAATAAAACTTGATTCTCAGTATCTTCAGAAGTATCAGTTGAAGAATAATTGTGCATTCTTCTTAACAAATGCAGCATGCTTTCCGATTCAGTTTTCTTGTTCTTTTCTGCTTCTTGAAATATCTGAAATCAATCACATTGAATAAAAATTATGCTTGAATATATTTAATCCGTTCAACATACATTTGTAGATAGTGAAACCCGGCTTATGGCATTATATTATCAGACAGGTTTTTGATGGTTGAGGAAATGGGAGTCCCTGGAGAATGCATGCAAACGTACAAACTTTCTTATATTGAGTTCTATCGTGAGCAGTATGCTGACCAAAAATTTAAGAGACTATAAACCACTCAACAAACAAGGTCCACATAATGTTTTAAGCCCCAGTCAAGATTACTTTACCTATTGTTGAAAAAAAAAAGAAATACCAGCTGGGTTTCCAACATGGTCTCCCTGGCCCTTTTTTCATGTTTTTCCTTATACTTGGTACCTTATTTGCTTATTTTAAACCTTTTTTGTAAAATATATATATCCATCCACTAAAGTGTTAGATTTATGACAAGATATGCTCCGATTGTTTCAGTATATCTGTCAAAACATATCACAAAATTATGGTTGGCTGCTGGTGTATTGCCATTATTTTCTTTTTATTGATTAGAA
Source organism: Tegillarca granosa (assembly GCA_029721355.1). Lineage (NCBI taxonomy): Eukaryota > Metazoa > Mollusca > Bivalvia > Arcoida > Arcidae > Tegillarca > Tegillarca granosa. Next base: position 23,075 of record JARBDR010000711.1, on the reverse strand, counting down.
GGTTCTTTGAACAGTTTATTATTATTTACTGGTTATGATGCAGTTATTCATATACCGGTATATGTTCAATGTTTCGTTGTTAATACTTTAAGTCGATTGTTCTAATTATCCATGGAAGTCTTTATTGTCAATATATAATTATTAGTGTCGGCCAAGTCTGAAAATTCTGATCAAGATTTAAGTTCTGGCCAGAATTTTCGGGATTACAAACTGGATTCAAATAAAGTGTATTTTACCTTTGATAGATCTCTTTTACTTGCACGTTCTTCTCTTTCCTTGTCGACTGGACGTTGCTTGTAGCTAAAAACTGTAGGAGCATAATCTTGTTCTTCTCTGTCATAGGCATGCCACCCGTCAACGAAATGGGACGAACATACATACGAGTTTTTGTTTGGCGTCCAATTCTTTCTGTTTAGAGCTTTGATCCATGCTCGTCTTTTGTGTCCGGTTTTTGGAAATTTAAAGAATTTGATTCCCTTTTCCTTTGCTGCGTTATTGGCCCGGTTTGAACAACCATAAACAGAGCAACTTTTAACCATTTTGCCGGCTGTCAGTAAACCCGGAAGACATTTAAGTGTGACCTGTTTCCAATGTAAACAATGTGACGTTTACGCCTTTTGCCACCCCAGGTGTTCAATGCGCATGCGCAAGAGACTGCTCCGCAGTTACGTTGAAAGAGCTTATTATTTTTATTTTTAATAAAGTACTCGTCATTTATTTTTTTAAAGAAAATCAAAATGTTATTTATTAATTAAGAAATTTAGCAAATACTCAAAAATACAGATAAAATATCATTTTAGTGTATAAACTTGTAGTTATATATAAATTTAAACATAAATTCTTAACTAAATTTACACGAGGACATCACTTATGCACTGTCCAATCACCTATCGAATCATAATTCGCTCTGAACAACTCGCACTTGTTTCCGGTGACGTAAATCAGAAAAACTGAAAATGGCAGATTTTGATGCTTTTGAGACAGCAGATCAACCTCCACAGACTCAGGAGGAAGATCCAGCAGCTGCATTTTTGGCCAGAGAACAGACAGAACTTGCCGGATTAGAAGATGATAATTTTGGAGACGAAAATCCAGCAGCAGAAGAACAAAGTAAGCAGATATAGAAACCGGCATCAGGACACTCCCCCAAAAAATTTTGTATTTCCGACTAAATTGTTTTCCAGAATTTAAGAATCGTTAGTTTTTTTTCTTTTAAATTGTTAAAGCAAAACAAATGTTGGTTTTGGAAGTAGATAATGTGGGGTTTGTTTTATTTATGTAACATAACAATATACATATATAAGGTCAATCATATGTTCACACTACTATTTAGTACTAATATTCTGTTTGATTTAAATTGTCCTAGAACCAGAATATGCTATAAGCATGGCAGAAAAATACATATTGTAATTGTTGATCTCTGAAACCAGTTCTCTTGTATGGATGCATGTGCAGGTTGTTTTATTTTTGTAAAACAGAAAAATGCATGATCAGACTGGGAATCAAACCTGGTACCTCACACTATAGGCTAGTCCTGAAAATCATGACTCTTAACGGCTTTGCTATATATATATATATATATATATATATATATATATATATATATATATATATATATATATATGTCTGAAACTACACATATCCATTTAGCAAAGTCTTTAAAAGTCATGATTTTCAGGCCTAACTACCAACTGAGCTACTCAGACTGCTACAATCCTTGGGGTCTCACTAATTGGCAACGGATCGCAATGGATTACAAAGGATCACAAATGATCACTAAGGAACATAAAATATACCGAATAAAGCATTGGAATGTAAACTATAGTTCAAATTATGTCCACTAATTAATAATTTATTATTAGAAAAATTCGAATTTGGTGTACTTTTATCAATAATGTAAATTTAAACCTAACGGCAGCCATTTGTCAAGGGAGATAATTCACATGTTTTAACTTTGGGCTACTTCCTTCTGGAGGAACACTCCTAAGTGAAATAGCTAGTGATTGCATTAATTATTTATAATATTTGTGTAATACTGATGTTGATGTTGATTTTTGAGACATGCATTTCTTTAAATATAATAATAACAAAAATTAACCACACACATATGGTTAGTAAATTTATTAGTACATATTTTATTTATTTTTTATTTCAATAAAATTAAAATGTACTAGATTATCATAAGAATAAACTGTTTATTGTTGCTTATTATTTTGTGTTTGTTAGGAAGTAGATAAGCTCAAGTTTCTTGTTCTTCCGAGGGAGAGTTATTTCCCTTGCCGGTAAATAAAACATGGCCGCCATGACCTGTCGATATAGGTTAACAAGGCAGTAGATACCATTTATCCCCCGTAGTTCCGTTTCCAAGAAGTTCCAAGTAATTATTAATACGAGATTCATAAATCTCATCAAATCTGACTATTCTTTATACATATAAATGCCATTTGAGTGATTATTTGTGATCCGTTGTGATCCGTTGCCAATTAGGGACACCACAATCCTTGCCCTTATCTCGAGTTTTCTTGGTCTTGTGAGAAATTTTGATCTAAATTCCCTTAGATGCACTTTATATGTCCCAAATTGCCAGTCTACCCCTTCCAAGGGCTACACTAGACACTAAATTATGACAAGAAAAAAATACAGGTTCAGACAGAGGGTTAAACCTGGACCTCCCATACTATAGTTGAGTGATCTAGCAACTGAGCCACCCAGACCCCTAAATTAGATCTAGTGTTGATCCAAAAAAAAAAACCAAAAAAGACACAGTTTTTGTTTAGTTGTGGTTTTGTATTTTTCACAATGTTCATTTTTATGATCTAATGATAAAATTCACAAGATAATCAATTTATTATTATTATTTTTACTACTACATGTATTATTACATGCATTATTACATGTTTTACTACATGTATTGTTATTATTATTATTTGTTCATTCCAGCTGATTTTGATCCATTTTCTGGTGGACAAGAACAAACAAACGCAGGACAAGGAGAAATGTTTGGTGATGAAGCCCAGGTAATTTGATATTCAGTAGAAATGATACTATAATAGCAATAATAGTGAGGTGGAATATGTTCCTTTGACAAAGAAACGTAACATTGAATTGAATTATCTTAGCGATCTACCTCAGTGAACTTGTACAATAATTATTACATCTAAGAATTTTGTTTTACAAAAAATGAAAAATAAATAAATAATAATGATAATAATAATAAAAAGAAAAAAAAAAGAAGAAAAAAATCAGTGCAATAACACTGGTTTACCAAACAGGAAAAGCTATGGTATAGTGCAGTAGAACAGCACATTACATTTATGAGTTTTTGGGGCATGTGGCTATAACATTGCTGTTGTCACATGATTTACTCATAAGCAAATTAACTAATAATACAGAAGTAATGTAAAACACATAACAGGTGTCAGTAAGTCAGTATAATTGAATTATGAAAAGTTTGTGTTACTTCGCTTACTCTTCTTAATCTGTTTTTGGGAAATTTTCGACAACAGAAAAATATAGTGAAGGGGTTATAAAGTACTGTAAAATGTATTTATAGAGAAACCTTCAGCTTGTTTATAAGTTAGTTTCACACTTGAAATAGAAAAGACATTGTCTTACTTTATAAGTAACTAATTATAAGAATAATTAGGTCTTCTGACTCGTGGAATGTTGTATGTAAAAAGTTTCAATTTATAATTTAAAAAGTTAAAATCAACCTGTATTATTTTTTTAACAAAATACATATTTATAAAACCCAGATGTAGAAATTTAAAATTTCTATCTGATATCACTAAAAAAAAAACAAGCTGATACCTAAAAATAAGGTGAGCTAAATTGTAATTTCAAACAAAAAAAAAAAGGTACGGGTAAGCTGAGAGGATGTCTAAAAAATACAGGGAATAAATATTTTTGCCTCAATAAATGGGGACTTGCAGTATTGACCAAAAATCAGAGGATGGGAAATTCCTGATACCGTTATATTTGATAAAACATTAACAAAAATTTATTTTTACAAAATAGGATCTGGAGAATGACCAGTGGGTATGTCTTTTATATTTGGGGCTTTGATGGCTTTTGCACAGGTTTGCTTAAAACTTCCTCTGTCAAATTTTATTTTTGAATTTCTGTAATATAATTAACATATACAAGAAAAAAATGTTAAAATCATAGAAAATGAATGGCTATTATATATTTATATCAGAAATACATTTACAGTAGTTCATGCTTTACAGATGAGATAAATAAATTAATGAGGTTTGCGAATGTACCACACAAAGTCTGCTAATGTTAATGACGAACTATTGTTTTTACTTATTCATTTATTCTAGACACCATTGTTGGCTTAAAGCTTGCATTGGTGCTTTTTTATCACTGGCTTCTGTTTTTTGTACTGTTTCTCTTACAGTTGTGCAGTCTTGCACCGGTTGAAAACAACTGGGTTTGGAGTGCCATTTCCAAACTTTGTTCAGACTGTTTTTGAATGTGCTTAGTGAAGTTGCGTTTACTGTCTGTTCTGGTAATTTGTTCCAGTCATCTACTTGTTACGAAAATTGCTAAAGTAAACCAATTTTTACAGAAAAACCTTGATTAATTATTTTTGATGTTATATCTAATAGAAATGATAGTTCAGCATAAAATTTTGAGTTAATGATGATACATTTGCAAACCTTTATAAATGAATCATATATAAACATCTAAACATTTAAGCAAAATGATATACATGTATATATATATTATATGCATGAACAGTCCTTGCTATACAAAATTTCAAACATGTTATGACAACTTTAGCTGCCATGAATACCCTTTGTGAAGTTTGTTTCTGCCTAAAGTTACAGTTAATGATATTTTTCTCATTCATTACTTTGCATTCAATTCTACCTTAAAATCTCCACCTGCCAGTTGTACGTTTTTGCATGAATGGTAAATTGTGATCAGAATGTGTTTAGCTAGTTAATGATAATTATAAGTGATGATGTGAAAACGGTGTTTTAACTTTAGTTCCTGGAAGGGGGCTTACTTAGGGGGATCTGGATGGTCAAGAGGTTTAATGCCTGCAGTCACTGACCACAACACATATCTACCTATGTTTGAATCCCACTCAAGCAGAAACTAGCATGGGACAGCTTGTCAGTTTGCTAAAGGTCAATTCTTTTCTCCAGGCACTCTGGTTTCCTCTCCATTGCAAAACTGACCTAGTAGACTTTTTCACATTAGGGTTTGCCTTAAACATGTTAAATAAAAATATAACACAAGTGCAAGGATTTTGATTTCTAAGCAGGTTCTTAATACATGTAGTACCACTACTGTCTACTGTTTATTAGAATAATCTATTGTGTCCTTCCACAAAAAGTGTATATTAAAGTGATTGATTGAAACCATATTTGATAAATATAAAGTTATAGATTTTCTTATTTATTTATTTATTTATTCATTTATTCATTTATTTATTTATTTATTTATTTATTTATTTATTTAATCATAAGTTTTTTCGATTGTATTTTATTTGTGTTTGTGTTAGCATGGAACCCTGTGTTTCATTGAGCTTGCTTAAATACATTATAAACTCTTTCACTTCGAAAAAGAATTGCCAGCAACATTATAGATAAATAAGATTTTAACAGTAATTAATCAGAAAATGGAAAACTATTAAAACTTATTGATGATGAATACTTGAGATATCTGTGTTTTTACCATTTCTAATATCTTAAATCACCTTTGGCTGCTTAAAAAAAAGTTTGGCTAGTTTTAAAATCGTGGAAACTTAGGCTGTTTTTATGCAGTTTTCATTTTTGTGTTATTGAATTTGTTTATTTATTTATTTATTATTTTTATTTATTTTTTTTTTAAAGTTGAGAATTTTTTAACTCTCAAATCAAAAACTTTTAGTATGTTTTCAAAATATTTGATGTACAGGAACTGTAAATAAGGAATTTAATTCTTTTTTTAAAACTTGAGAGATGTCAATAGTGTAATAGCCAAATTTTCTGGGAGATTTACTTTTGCAGTTGCTATGGCTACCATCCAATGAAGCAGAATAAAAGAACAAAAATAACCTACTTGTTGCTTCTTATGAGAATTAATGGATACAAAAATAAACCTAACTTATACCTTTATTGTATGTCACACAGGCAATGGATAATTGACAAATGTCCATTTTTTGTCAGACTAGATGTATGGGTGAAATTTCCTGATAGCTTTTTCATTTTTCCTTGTTTTTGGTTGTCATTTTTACCCCCATAAAACATGCTTAGTTTTAATTTTAATTCGTAGTTTTTTTAGGGCAGTGTGTAATATTTCCTGCTGCTGCTGCTTTTTGTGCATTTTTGATAATACATATAACTTGTATAAATACATAATAATATATATATATATATATGTCCATATATTCATGATTTTTTAAAAATTATTTAGCATTTATTTCCTGTTTAATTTCAATGTTTTAAAAGTTGTCATTGTTTATAATTTGCTGCTGATTATTGCAGTGTTTACTTTGTGTAGAGTTTGTATTTTTGTTTATATTTTGTTTATTTATATACATGTATTTTTATTTGTTTAATATTTTTAGTTAAGTTCACACACTTTTTAGTCGCTAGGTTTAGAACTCTTGACAAATGAGCTGCATGCAGTTATATAAAAATAACAAAAAAGTTTATCACAGTATTGGCTTTGTTAGAGAGTTGATTAGAGTAATGGTGTTTTTATGCTCAATCAAGTTTTTTTATTTCACTTTTATCATGGCAATCAGCTCTGAGATATTTTTTTTTTTTTGACTTAAGATCTGTTGCTAGTAAGATTTGAACCAAGGTGATGTGAAGCAGCTGTGTCATCAATTAGTTGGTGTTTTAGATAACTTGATTGACAAGGCCGGAATTAGTGAAGGCTAAAAATTGTATATCATTTATTTAATACATGTGTTAGATCTCTGATCTTTAGTAACTTTTTTGAGGAAAGTATGATTATAATTTTTGGAAAAATTTTTGAACTCAATTAAAGATATAGTTTCCTGCAAAAAGATATTTACTGGTAATTAAAAATATATCTTAAATATTTGCTATAAAAAGAAAAGAAACTTTGATCTCAGTTTTTATCATTATTGACTAATGCATGATTGAAGCAGTCTTTGTTGCTGCTTCAAAAAAAAAAAATAAATAAATAAATAAATAAAAAAAAAATAATAAAAAAATCTTTAAACGGTTTTTGTTCATAGAAACACCATGATATATTTTTGCTCCAGCCAGTAATTGCTACAAAAGTTGTCAACAAATATTGAAAATGACACAATTTTTAATTAAAGAGTTCTTGCCAAAACAGAAGAGAGGATCTAGTTAGAGACATAATATATGATACAAACTGAAATTTCAGATACTTTTCTTTAGAAATCATTTCTAATATTTTTTTATACAAGAGAATAGCTTAATTGTCAGAAGTTGCTGAGGTACCATGTTAACATTCACTTTGAGAATTTAAAATGAATAAGTAACATTTTTGACAATGATTATTTTGAATCATATGTTAAATATAAGTACGGTAAAACTTGTTATTTTGCCCTCATTGGAAACTCTGCCACCTAGCTTATCAGCACAGAGTACAAGTCCCTTTTTAACACTTAAAAGGAGGAAGTAAACCATCTTAAGAATCTTTTAGCTCACCTGTACAAAGTGCAAAGGGGAAAGTCATATCCTGAACATCTCTGCCAGCATCCATTGTTAAATTTATGGGGCAGCATCTGTAAATGATGGATCCAAAAGAGAGAGAGAGAGAGAGATATCTTCGGGCATTTTCTGATGTCTGTGAAAGGACAAATGACTGGTTGCTTGGCATGTTTTTTATGTCCATTATGTCATTTCTAGATGGTTCAAAAATGGTAGAGAAAGTATGAGCACCTATAGACATAATACAAAAAGATTAATGGTGATTTAAACCCCAATCATTCTTCTTCCACTTATACTGAGATTGTCACTTCTGAAATGGTGGGAGAGACTGTATTACCCTGGGAGAAAACTAATGACCTTCATAATCAAGGTTTTTACTGTGCTTATATTTATTGTGTCTTGAATATGTGTTGTAATGTTGTACTTTATTTATTCATAGTTACAAGAACACACCATGCAGGAAAACGTCGGAGGAACTGGGGTTATTATCATTTTTAATAACACTTATTTCTAACACTCATTTTAGCTAGACCCTCTTCTCGACATCACACAATGGTTCAGGATTGCAAAATTACTATGTCAAGAGGCTTCTCCCAGTACCATGTAATACCCATTTATATTTGTGTAAAACATACTTCTACAGTGGAACATGTGAATACTGATCCCTGTCCAACTCATCTTTATGTAAACTGAATACCTAATCTAAAAATCTAAATTGTTTTTAAAATATTTTTTTACCATACTATCAATACTGTTTTGATTTTTAAAAAAATAGTGGAAACCAAACTTCTGTCTGACTTAAACCAAATCTGCAGTTACTTATGTTTTCAGTTTATACAGGTTCTGCTGTATATAAAAACATTTACTGTCAAACCTGCCTGAAAGGCCACCTCTCTATAAGGGCCACCTGCTCATAAAGGCCAATAAAATTTTATCCCAGTTGCTCTTTGCCTATATTATTTGAACTTGTATATAAAGGCCACCTGTCCATAAAGGTCACTTTTATAGATTCCCGTGGGTGGCCTTTATAGACAGGTTTGACTGTTTGTTACTATCTTTTGACCATAGGTCACACCATTATAGAAATGTCCCACAGAAAACCTTCAGAACTCTTGGATTTACACAAATGTTAATGGACATTACATGGCACATGGTTGAACCACATTCCAGTTTTACACATTTTGTTATTTAAAAACTTCAAAGTTGATTGCAATGCATTGGTAAGGGGTTGCACAATTCTTTCTCCATCAATTTATGTTACATAGAGTTTCATTGGTCAGAATACTGTTATGTTTGATTTCATTGGCTTAGGGTTGCACAATTTGTCATTTAAGTTTATAGAATGCATTTTGTTTTTAATACAATTATATTGAAACCTGCTATCTCACCACCTCTCTTTAAAGACCACCTGTCCATCGTCAGCAGTGTTGCGATGGCATTAGCTCCAAAATCCTGGCAAACACCTGAAAGAAAAACAACATCGATATTAAATAAAGTAAAGATATTTTAAATAAAAATAAAATTATGAATTTTTTTCTTATTTAACCCCTTCCCGTTCCTACCGATACAATTGTACCGGTAAGCATATTTTGAGCCTATGCATTTGTTAATGTATGTAACGATAAATTTCAAAAAAAAATGCATTATGACATTACTAAATGATGGAGATATATGGACAAGTAGTTTTAAAAATAGTGTCAATTCATGATTAAATTATCTTGAATTCAAAGTAAAAGCTTCAGTGCCCAAGTGGTCTAAAGCGTGATTCTCGCCTAGGTTCAAACAACTTATATTATTGGATAAATGAACTTTAAAAACATTTACCACGGAGTCACAGTCCCTTCATTTACAAACCAAATATAGTTTACAACAGATTTTAAACAAAATTACAAATTTGACCATAGGATTGTGTATTGTTACGTTTATACATTAAAAGGCCGAAATCTTGACTTAATTATTATTTTTTTTGAACTCCTTACAAAGAAAAAGATAAGGCATTGTCAAGTTTCAACGTCTTGTTATTCATGTTTATGTATTAAAATAACTTTATAAAGAGAGAGAGAGAGGAGAGAGAGAGAGAGAGAGAGAGAGGAGAGAGAGAGAGAGAGGAGAGATTCCCATTTTATCCAGAACGGAAAGGGTTAAGAAGAGGTTTATACCTGCTTGTAGTCCTTCTTTCTTTTCCTTGGCATGAGGACGTAGATCCCTGGAAGCTGTTTCATGTCGTCTCCGGATCTGGCAAAGAAGTGGATAGATAGCAGCTGCACAAAAGGCTGGAAACGATCTTGAAAGTTCCATCGATGTACCACGTCTTTGCTGAAGCAAGGTGTTGTAGTTGTTGATCTGATGCGAAGATGAGGTGTCGATGATCTCCAACGGTGACGTCTCCTCTGTAGAAATCCGACGAAGTGTGGCGCTCCAGGAATTCCAAATCAATCTAAAAATAAAAGAAAAATGTATTATTCAGAGATTTTAAAATCAATATCTACATTGTACTTATTATTTAAGTATATATTAATTCTATCATGTGAAATTTATTTTTAAATCTAAAATAAAAATAACGCGAATTTGTAAGTACGTGTATATGAAAATGTATTAAGTTCGCTAAAATAAATTTAAAAATAAATTTATACCTTGAAGTTCATGTCCCTGGGTTCCTCTGGTCGATCAGCTTGTCTTTGTCTGTTGGCTGTCCTCACCGCATTGCTGAACTTTGGACAAGCGAATTCCGGTTCCCTTGGATCTGCCATCTCCTCCATCACTCTCTCCACGATAGTTGGTGCTGGTACAAAACAGGTCGTCTTTGCTGCCTCGATGATCCTCTGCGTCATCTGCACTGCCGTCAGTAACCCGGGTTTGGAGGCGTGAGTGTACTCTTTACTGTTGGTGATGAAGGTGTCCCCTTGTTGGTGGAACGGTGGCTGAGCATGATGTCTTGCTGTTCCTTACGCTGCAGCGCCAGAGGATGGATCCACTCTTGTTCTCCTTCTTCACCACATAAGAAAATCCATCACTTGACACAAGTTTCCTCTTCCCGCGTTGTGAAGTATTCTCGGTGACTTGGAAGGTGACGACGGCTTCTCTGGTAGACAGTTCCTGGGGTAAAGTCTCGTCGTTGAGTGATTCCTCCTCTGGATGGTGTGGATCAGCGTGGGGAACGATGGGGATGTTGATGGACTCCTCAACTATGCGGGTGCTCTCGGCGTCTGGGAGAAGACATGAGGGGAGCTCGCTGGTGGTGGGGACCTCGGAGTAGGAACTGTTGCCTCTATACACTCGACACACTGAAACACAACTTGTCCTTGGCTTCTCATCCGCCGATACTCCTCACGTGAGATGCCTGAAAAAGAAATATGTTTTAGATTAAATCATCAATATGTGCATTTATGCAGTCATTATGCCTATAACATTGCGCTTAAAAGAGGAGAAGATACGATTAATATATTTTTTTTCTCTATGAAAATATTTATTTTTTATATAATATTATATTTTTTCTTATCTGAATTACATATTTGCATTTATACGGCTATTATGCTTATAAAATTGCGCTTAAAAAGATGAGAATATACGATTAGTATAATGTTTTACTATTGAATTATTTTTATGTAATTTTTATATAATTATATTTTTTCTAACCTGAATTACATCTCCTATGTTGTTTTCCGAGGCAGGAAATGCAACATAGGATCTCTTGGCGTTGTCGGAGATGAAGATTGCATACAATGCACAAGCCAGCCATGATTGAAACTGATGACAAATTCTAGTCATTTGTTCCTTATATAGGGACTTAATTTGTTTCCAACGTAAGCTTTCTAGATCTTCATCACTATTAAGTTGCTTCGGAGCTTGGATACGCCATTTTTTTTTATCAACTATATATACGTAATTTTCGAGGCTTGCATGCTCTAATTCTTCATTATTTTAAAGCTGCTTCGGAGCTTGGGACAAGCCAATTTTTATCAACGAAATACACGTAATTTTCGGGGCTTGCATGTCCTAATTAATCATTACTTTGAAGTTTCAAATTACTTGTGAGCTTTGGGATTTCATTAAAATTTTGTCTGATGTTTTCATTATTTAAGTTTTCATAAGTTTCCTAAAAGCCGTCATCGATGGAATATCATTAATATGTCATTAAATAATTAAGATTGTTCAACATTTAGAACTTTGTACTTGATTTACCTAGACATATTCTACAAATATAAATTTAAAACAATATGATAAATCAAAATGCATTTATTTGCTCTATTTCATAAGCAAAAAGATCTAAGGAAATAATAATAAACATTTTATACATATACCGTGTTTACTTTATATATGCGTGAAAAAAACCCAAACAAATAACAACATATATATTACACACACAATCGTAAATATTATTTTATTTTATTCATAATAAATAATAATTAAAAATTATAATATAAATTTGCATTTAAATATTTTTTATTGAATAATATATGTCGTTTTTTCCCTGTAATACACAAGAAAAAATACTGGGGGCGAGTTGTCTCTATAATGGGGGGGGGGGGGGGGCGAGCTGTCCTGAGTGGGGGAGAGTTGTCCTAAATTGGGGGCGAGTTGTCCTTTACAGGTGTTGGGGGCGAGTTGTCTTGGGGGCGAGAGTAGTATATAGGGTGGTCGTATCTCCACTCAAATGGTGTTCTGGTGTTCCTTCTATAAATAGCGTTGACATAAGAGGTCGCGGGGTCACGAGGTATGACGTCACGGGGAGTGTGGAAACTCCCGAATGTAGGGAAATCGAAAGAGAATTCTTTAGATCTATAAATAGGTGGGGAAAACCGGATTCAAGTAGAGTGCTTGAAGTCTCTGGTGACCCCTAGATGAAGTAAGAGGGTTAAAACCGTACTGGGACTCGATCTCTGGACCGAAAGGGGGTCATGTGATATACCGTCGTGTCCGTCTCGAAGAGAGGCATCGAATGGGTGGTAAGGTGCTCGATCGCGGTTATCTCCCCTTAAGTGAAATTCACGCATTCGGACCCACCACTTGAACCACTCGACTACCCTGGACATAAATGGTATAGAACGATAGAAAATCACTGTCCAAACAGGAAGATAGGTCATGTGTAGGGATCAGACCAAGAATAAGGCTCGAACCCGACTATGATTTACTCCCATAGACTTAACAGGGGTATCTGTAGAGGAGCCTAGAACGCGAACCACTCGTTCACATACTCAGTATGTGGTATCAGGACATAGGACACGTGTCTACGATCACAAAGATACTTTGTTTATGAAGATTGAACTTGAAATAAGAGAGTTATGAAGAAAAGAATTGCTCTATGGACAAACGCCGTGTTAAAATTTTCCCTATATATATAGTCATATATGGAGACATCGACCTATGGCCCTAGCGCAGCAACACTGGACCTATCATGGTCTGTTTAGTATCCATCTATTCGTCTCATCGAGACAAACATTTGGATGTAAATTTTATTAAAAATTCATACTGGAATAAGAAAGTTATACCCGAAGTATACTCATAATTCTTGTGCAATACGTTATAATGGGTTTCCTCGACTGGAATTCCCTCCTTGCTTGGAAACTATCATATGGGACTATAGGGTTGATCACCTCAATGGCTCTAACTTCTTTATTATTTCACTTAGAGGAATAGGGAGATAGCGTTAGACTCGGACGGGAGACGAGCTCCCTACGTTGATGGTAAAAGTTCGATCCGGGAAACGGATCGGATAGGAAATCCGGATTACATTTTAGAATGCGCCGCCGCCGCCCATTTCCCTTTCCTTAGGATGAGAGGGACGGAGGAGGAGGAGGAGGGAGGTAGAAGGAAGAGAATAAGATAACACTGTAGTCGTTACTTTCTATACATTTTATTAATATTCAACTTGTTACAACAATCTGCAAATTCCCTATCAGAAGACATTGAGTGTCTAATCCAAGACGAATATCTACGTCATGCATTAGAGACCTTAACCGTGAGAACCATCTACCACCTACAGGAAGATACCGAGCAAGGATCTGTGTGTATGTACCTTACTTTTTCTCTTGATGCAGGGCACTGAAGTGATGCCTTTTCCAGGATAGTTTGTTCTCTAAAACACCCCCCCTTTATAAATACCATTCACTAAAGTAAAACCACTTTCAAATAATCGCAGTCGGGCGACCAGCACAAATGTTCGGCTAAGGCGCTATCCAATACTTCCCAATCGCCAATCACGTAATGACAATAAAAACACTGTACTTTGTCCGTTTCTCCTAGATAATAGAATCCGGCTTTGGCTAATGATAATGGGTCAATGATATCACATTTGGACCCAATTCTTAAAGGTAGATAAACGCTGCGACATCTTCCTCTTGTGATCAGTGCAATCCGGAAAATGTTTATTGTGAACTTCATCGGGGTCGTCTCTTTTCTCAAATCCGATAATATGCCGCCACAGAGGCGCACTGAACCTTATCCTCGATGCCAGTGTAATAAAACCCCTTCAATGCCAGAGGAACGGGATTGACATTGCTTTTCCAATATTTAAACGTCTTGAGTCTTCTTAATGCGTCTTCTCTCAAAGGTTTCATTCTCTCGAAAGGTGACGGAGGTATAATGTCCATACTCCTCCGAATCCGAGTGAAGAACTGTTCTTTTGCACAGAATAACCTTTTATATATCCTCTTTGTAAGGTAGTATGTCGTCCATTAAATGTATCCTCAACTCTGCCGCTTTTTTCCAGGCTTCTACTTCCCCCATGCTGTATTCTAGAGATAATCGTTGAACCGTATCCACAATGAGACGATTTAAAACGAGTCTTTTTCCAAAGCATTTCTATTTAACATGTAATCGACGAATTTCTGCATCATTATTTTTCGCATGTCTGGAAGGTTATCGTTAAAGGCTAGGACGTTTGCTCGATCTTCATTCTCTCTCCTATCCACATATTCTTCTATTTTCTTTTCCATTTTCGGTTTGATTTTTTCGATGACCTCGGGTAGGAATAATGTCTTCCATTTTTTGTGATCGGTCGTTTCCCTCTTCGAAACGTGGCCTCTTTCTTCCTCTGCCTTTTGATGTTTAAATATCTCTTTTTGTTATTCCATTGGGGTGGGTACTCTGTATAATATGGAGGTCCACCTCCCCGTTGAACGCTTTCGGGCCTTTCTGTGTCACTAGATTCTTTTCTTCCATTTCTTCCTCTCCATCTCCCGTTTCAACCTCTCTCTGTTTCAAAATATTGGGTTTAAGCCGTTCTTTCTCCAATGTATTGGCTTTCAAATCGATCAGTAAGTTTCCATACGGTCGAGAAACTGCCTCTTCGTATACCTTTCATCACCTTTTCGGGATTAGTAGGCTGAATTCTTTTGGCCAACAAGTGGATCTGTTGACGATCAACGGGGTTGTTAAACAATAACATGTAGTTACAGTTTAAGGCAATATCTCTTGAAGCTTTTCCTTGAGGAAACAAATTTTGGGTGAGATAGACCACGCTTAAATTTCGATAATGACTTCCCTTGGTTGGCTATCCTATTATCGTTCTTTGCTTCCGTCATCAAGTCATCCAAAATGACCATATTGTTGATCCTTGGATCGAAATAATACTCTTCCTCTATGTCGTCTGGAATGCCTTTAACAAACTCTACGGTATCGGGTAGAATTGTTTTGATCTCCTCGTAAGCTGGTTGTTTCTGTGAATAAAAGAATTCATTTCAAGTTTGCAAGTTGAAGTGTCAACATGTATCGATGTTCCGTATGTAGTAAACAATTTTCCAGAGAAGACAACATGCTGAGAAACGTACTTAACAACATGATGGGGAACTCCAAGCAGTCGTGTCACCGGACTTTCAATTTCGACATCCTTTCACCATGCAGATCACGGCACCGTCCATGGAAGGTAAAACCACCTGGCTGAATATGTTATTGATGCGCATGAAAGACCACGTGCGCCCCGTTTCACAACGTATCGTGTATTGTTATTCACAGAAACAACCAGCTTACGAGGAGATCAAAACAATTCTACCCGATACCGTAGAGTTTGTTAAAGGCATTCCAGACGACATAGAGGAAGAGTATTATTTCGATCCAAGGATCAACAATATGGTCATTTTGGATGACGTGATGACCGAAGCAAAGAACGATAATAGGATAGCCAACTTGTTTACCAAGGGAAGTCATCATCGAAATTTAAGCGTGGTCTATCTCACCCAAAATTTGTTTCCTCAAGGAAAAGCTTCAAGAGATATTGCCTTAAACTGTAACTACATGTTACTGTTTAACAACCCCGTTGATCGTCAACAGATCCACTTGTTGGCCAGAAGAATTCAGCCTACTAATCCCGAAAAGGTGATGAAGGTATACGAAGAGGCAGTTTCTCGACCGTATGGAAACTTACTGATCGATTTGAAAGCCAATACATTGGAGAAAGAACGGCTTAAACCCAATATTTTGAAACAGAGAGAGGTTGAAACGGGAGATGGAGAGGAAGAAATGGAAGAAAAGAATCTAGTGACACAGAAAGGCCCGAAAGCGTTCAACGGGGAGGTGGACCTCCATATTATACAGAGTACCCACCCCAATGGAATAACAAAAAGAGATATTTAAACATCAAAAAGGCAGAGGAAGAAAGAGGCACGTTTCGAAGAGGAAACGACCGATCACAAAAAATGGAAGACATTATTCCTACCCGAGGTCATCGAAAAAATCAAACCGAAAATGGAAAAGAAAATAGAAGAATATGTGGATAGGAGAGAGAATGAAGATCGAGCAAACGTCCTAGCCTTTAACGATAACCTTCCAGACATGCGAAAAAATATGATGCAGAAATTCGTCGATTACATGTTAAATAGAAATGCTTTGGAAAAAGACTCGTTTTATCGTCTCATTGTGGATACGGTTCAACGATTATCTCTAGAATACAGCATGGGGGAAGTAGAAGCCTGGAAAAAAGCGGCAGAGTTGGAGGATACATTTAATGGACGACATACTACCTTACAAAGAGGATATATAAAAGGTTATTCTGTGCAAAAGAACAGTTCTTCACTCGGATTCGGAGGAGTATGGACATTATACCTCCGTCACCTTTCGAGAGAATGAAACCTTTTAGAGAAGACGCATTAAGAAGACTCAAGACGTTTAAATATTGGAAAAGCATGTCAATTCCCGTTTCCTCTGGCATTGAAGGGGTTTTATTACACTGGCATCGAGGATAAGGTTCAGTGCAGCCTCTGTGGCGGCATATTATCGGATTTGAGAAAAGAAGACGACCCCGATGAAGTTCACGATAAACATTTTCCGGATTGCACTGATCACAAGATGAAGATGTCGCAGCGTTTATCTACCTTTAAGAATTGGTCCAAATGTGATATCATTGACCCATTATCATTAGCCAAAGCCGGATTCTATTATCTAGGAGAAACGGACAAGTACAGTGTTTTTATTGTCATTACGTGATTGGCGATTGGGAAGTATTGGATAGCGCCTTAGCCGAACATTTGTGCTGGTCGCCCGACTGCGATTATTTGAAAGTGGTTTTACTTTAGTGAATGTATTTATAAAGGGGGGGGGGGTGTTTAGAGAACAAACTATCCTGGAAAGGCATCACTTCAGTGCCCTGCATCAAGAGAAAAAGTAAGGTACATACACACAGATCCTTGCTCGGTATCTTCCTGTAGGTGGTAGATGGTTCTCACGGTTAAGGTTTCTAATGCATGACGTAGATATTCGTCTTGGATTAGACACTCAATGTCATCTGATAGGGAATTTGCAGATTGTTGTAACAAGTTGAATATTAATTAAATGTATAGAAAGTAACGACTACAGTGTTATCTTATTCTCTTCCTTCTACCTCCCTCCTCCTCCCGCCTCCGTCCCTCTCTCCTAAGGAAAGGGAAATGGGCGGCGACGGCGCATTCTAAAATGTAATCCGGATTTCCTATCCGATCCGTTTTCCGGATCGAACTTTTACCATCAACGTATGGAGCTCGTCTCCCGTCCGAGTCTAACGCTATCTCCCTTATTCCTCTAAGTGAAATAATAAAGAAGTTAGAGCCATTGAGGTGATCAACCCTATAGTCCTATATAAGGTGTTCCCAAGCAAGGAGGGATTTCCAGTCGAGGAAACCCATTATACGTATTGCACAAGATTATGATATACTTTCGGGTATAACTTTCTTATTCCAGTATGAATTTTAATAAAATTTACATCCAAATGTTTTGTCTCAATGAGACGAATGATGGATACTAAACATGACCATGGTAGTACCAGTGGGTTGCTGCGCTAGGGCCATAGGTCGATGTCTCCATATATGACTATATATATAGGGAAATTTTAACACGGCGTTTGTCCATAGAGAAATTCTTTTCTTCATAACTCTCTTATTTCAAGTTCAATCTTCATAAACAAAGTATCTATGTGATCGTAGACACGTGTCCTATGTCCTTGATACCACATACTGAGTATGTGAACGAGTGGTTCGCGTTCTAGGCTCCTCTACAGATACCCCTGTTAAGTCTATGGGAGTAAATCATAGTCGGGTTCGAGCCTTATTCTTGGTCTGATCCCTACTCATGACCTATCTTCCTGTTTGGACAGTGATTTTCTATCGTTCTATACCATTTATGTCCAGGGTAGTCGAGTGGTTCAAGTGGTGGGGTCCGAATGCGTGAATTTCACTTAAGGGGAGATAACCGCGATCGAGCACCTTACCACCCATTCGATGCCTCTCTTCGAGACGGACACGACGGTATATCACATGACCCCTTTCGGTCCAGAGATCGAGTCCCAGTACGGTTTTAACCCTCCTACTTCATCTAGGGGTCACCAGAGACTTCAAGCACTCTACTTGAATCCGGTTTTCCCCACCTATTTATAGACGTAAGAATTCTCTTTCGATTTCCCTACATCCGGGAGTTTCCACACTCCCCGTGACGTCATACCTCGTGACCCCGCGACCTCTTATGTCAACGCTATTTATAGAAGGAACACCAGAACACCATTTAAGTGGAGATACGACCACCCTATATAGTACTGGCGAGTTGTCCTGATTCCATTTACAACAAATAAAGTTAGTGTCATGTCATATATCGTTATGGCATTATGCATTTTGTCGTAATAACTGACGCCAAAATCTATCATAGTTAAAGTTTAGCTGGAGAATAAAAATGCAGAGCATATTAAAATCCTTTCGGGATTTTATATAGTAAAATCATAATCCGGAAGTATATCGCTGAAAAATCATGCGGGTTAAGAAAATCGAATTGCGCATGAACCGACGTTCTCATTTCGCTCTCGAGGTAATATCGTCTGATAGCTTTACAAACATAATGGAATTAACTGTGGTTCTAACACAACGGTCTTACCTACAGCTGAATGAACTATTCCGAAATTTTCTACCCTAATCAGCATGTTTTCCTAACAATAGAACCGGATAGAGTGTAATTGCGTTTTACCATTTAAAATCACAGGGGCTTGGTGTCAGGATTTTTGTGTTTTTGAGAGTTACTGGCAAATATATTACAAATAGTTTTTGTTCTAGATTTGCTCCTGCTTTTAAGTCTGTATTTAATTGTTATTCGAACTTTAGCTGATTATATTTGTAACCGTTATATTGTGATATAAATGTATCTGTGTATATGTTTTGTAAATACTATGTCCATGTGTAGTGTTTACGTCCATCCACGTGTCTTTGTTTACATGTTTACCTGAACTTGTCTATTTAAATGACTCGGACCTTGTGACGTAATGACGGACCAACCCGACATTGCATGATGGGCAAAAATATTGTAACAATAAAAAATTTACCGCCACTAATTACATTTTTGCACACCAGCGCTCGTAGCGAAGCTGGTTTTCTAGAAAGTCATGCGATCATCGCCTGTCCTGTTACAACTCCATAGTTGTACATCAATACTGGTATGTGTAATTAACATATTTTATATATTCCATTTATGTATTTTATGTGTCCTATGATATTATTTTTAACTTAGTATTTGTTTGACTTCAATCGTGATTGATTCTAAATGTTGGCTACATTTATATTTGTAGGCTTTATTAATTGAGCCAATTCCACGATTGACGTCCTGTATTTATGTTCATATCCTTATTATTATACTGAAATTTTATAATAAAGAAGAATAAATATCGATAAGAAAAATAAAACTTAAATCTCAGATATAATTTGGACAACCCTGAGGTAATATTATTATATATTGTCACTTTAGCTTAGATTATTCAGACTAGATAACACCCTTGTTCTCGAATCCTAACTTACATGAACTGTAAACTACTTTTACCACTACAACTGCTATCTACATTCCTATTGTAATTTTACACTATTCCTGTTCTAAATTTTGATATTTTTTTTTACCAGGATGATGGAAGAAAGAAAAGGTCAGTAGACAAAAAAGATAACATTAGAGACCAAGTTCATAGAGTTGAGTTGAGTAATGGTGTTTAACGTCGAAGTCAGGGACATTTCACTTATATCGAGAGATCGCCAGCTGTAGGCGAAAGTGCAGAAATTTTGCCTGTGCGTTGCGCTGATGGCATTATACATGCAGGGTTCTTTATCGTGCCATGCCTGCCATGACATGGGACCTCGTCCCCACCCAAAAAAACCGACGACTTTCATTTCTGAATGCCGAGTGCTTGGCGAAAGAACAGCCACTACTTACTTTCAAGTCTTGAATCAGACCTTGTCGGGGTTCGAACTCAGACCTCCCACTTACGGAGCGAGCACTCTACCAATTGAGCTATCGCAGTGGAGTACCAAGTTCAAGAGGATGCAGAATTTTACAATATTGAAAAGTGACGGCTCCCACACAATTCATATTTACATCAGAATAACTCTATAGAATACATGTATATTCTAGATTTTTCATGTTCAATTGTCTTTAAGATCTTAGTGTCTATAAATGAGTATAAAGTATTTATGCGATAAAATCATTTGTTTTGATATTTGTTAGTTATCATAATTACGTTGAATAATAGTCCACATTCATGCTGCATATCGAAATAAATAGAATTGATATAAGTGATAAGCATGAAGTCACTGTATTCAAACCAGTATTTGATTTCACACAGTTCCATGTCAATGTTTGTTTCATTCTCAAATTTGATTTTGCAGGTGACTGTGTAGCTAGCCAGACATAAAGTGTTAACATTCCTGAGCACCCGCTCTCACATCCTTGATAGAATTTCACGTGTCTAACTGAAATGGCCAGTTTTCAAAGCTTATTTTTTTCATTTATGGAGTTTTGTGTCCAAGTGAAGATTTTTTCACTCTTTTCAGCTTGTTTAGTTTTGTTATTTTTACAGTAGTTTACATTAGGGGACATCAATGCGCACAAATTCGATATGTTTTACTCTAAGGTCGTGAAAATAATGAGAAAACTGTCTCGTTGCAAAAAATATAATAATTATAATGCATCGAAATACACATGCATATTTTAAACCACTCAATCGTGGTAATTATACAACCCTTTTTTCGGCACAAGCCGCAGTCATCCGTGTAAAATTTTGGCTATAATACAATTTGGCCGTCTAACTTTGATTTTCACATTAAACAAAGTTAAGACCAGTTGAAGAGTTTGAATAAAACTAGTTGTTGGCGGTTGTCACGGGCGATATAGAGATAAAATATTCTTACGACTAAGCGATGTCAGTTTTTCACCATCCAGATTATGAATTTTATTACTTTTTATTAAAGCTGTAAAACTATTTTAAAAACCTCTTAATTTAAACCGTTTTTTAATTTAATTTTAAAAATTAAATGAATGAACTCTGTTATTGAAAGATTAAAAAATGGCACATTTGGCACATACAGCATTATTCTAAAATATGGGGTGTAAAAAGGCATATTTCTTTATTCTTAAAACAAAAAAGTCTATATTTAACTGATAATTGTCTGCGTAAGATCAGATATCGTAGTCATATGTCTAACACTTGACATATAGAGGATTATCCATATTTACAACTGTAATCGTTGTCTTCATTATTAAGGTAAGTTTTAAACCAGATATTTGTTATTTCAATTTTAAAGTTTTAATCATATAAATGTTATGTTTGATTCATTTTAAATTTATCTTTCAAGGTGACGGGATACCTTCAGGGTTTGTTAAAAACAATGTAATAAAATTAATTAATTTTTTTTGGTGTCGCTAACAGATATCCGTGCATTAAGAATTAAATTCTGTTGGCAAAATAATACAAGATACAAGTATATAAATGCACCATGTGTGCAGACATGGTGCATCCACATAGTACAAACGTTATCATTAGTATATTGAGCCCTTATTGTATATGGGTAGTTCATATTGTGAAAGTGTCAATAACAATGAGCCTTAATAATTAAACTTAACTCTTAAAAAAATTGATTTTAATTTCACTGAAAATTTTAAACATTTTATTTTTGTTCCATGGTATTAAATATTTAGAAAAATGGCTTTGAGGAAATATTGCCTGTTTTTGTTATAATTGTTAATTGTTTCATTTTCAAATCAAATACATTAAAAACCTGTTAACCTTGCCAAAACTTAGATACACTTAAAAAACAAGTATGAAAATTAACAGAATATATTGCTGTCATAGAGAACAATGTACAAATGGGTTTGGACAAATTAAAGAAATACGCAAATGCATATTTCAAGGTATATAGGCAAATATTTAATTTCTTCGTGGAAGTTTTTACACACGACCGTAAAGTTACTTTGAGTCATTTTACTGAAAAATTAACCTATACAATACTTGGTTTATTGGTACTTACTATCCGAAAAACAAGGTTTTTAGATTTTCAGATAATACAAGAAAATGCAAAAATATAAAAATGTGAGTATGCCTTCTCTGACCCGTTGAAAGACGGTACTTGTGTGTAAGCTGTTGTCATGGGCGGACACAAAAATAAATATGTATTCTTACTACGCCTTATCGATGTCTGGTTTTTTATTTGATAGCATTTTTAATTAAAGTTCTATGTAATAACATGATTTCGTTAATTAACTATCAACGTTGTTTGTATTACCAAATATAGAAAACTATTCTCTCTAATTATACTTCTGTTCACCACTTGTTATGAAACGTTTGAACTTGATGTTGGTATCAAGTTTTCCACAAACAAAAGAAAATATATCATTGAAAACTGGCAGTTACTTACAAATTTAATCAATACTTTTAATTGAGTTAAACAATATTTTTTGCTGAAACAAAATTTAAAATACTATTGATCAACTGATTTTATAATAAGAATGGATAATGGGATTTTTCTTGTGGACATGTCATTTGTATTTGACAATTTAAAAAAGTTTATTATTATGATCCATCCTGAATTATAGTTTATTTTAGTGAGTCACAGATCAAAAGTTGGCGCAACTTACAAGGCATTGTTAAAACGTATGCTTATGCCGAATGAAATAATTTATTGCCTTTTTTTCTTTATTTTAAAAAAAAAAAACAAAAAA
>JARBDR010000710.1:0-27669 GCA_029721355.1 Tegillarca granosa | reverse complement strand
AAAAGAATTAGAGTCTTGCGTTATCACAATAGTAACGTTATTGAATACTGTTTTATTTTGGCGAAATTCATACCTTAAAAACAGAAATATGGTGTGAAATGAATCATGTCTGAAATTTGTATAAATGTGAAATTTTGTCAAATTGAAACTTTTCAGAAGGATAATTTTAATAAACTCGTGTCTGTCGAAATATAATTTTTGATTTTGATTGTTTAAAATGTTAAGTTTTAATTTAATTTAAAAATATGACAAAAACATTTATGCAGTAGCAACATCTTACAAATTAAGAGAATAGTTGATCTCTGTGATCTGCGGATGGTTCTTGATCATAGCGCCTCGCACCGACTACGAGGGGGGGGGGGGGTCGAATACAACTCATTATTAATAATTTTATTATTATTATTTATTTTTTTTTTTATTAGCCTGCTTCTTTTTTAAGTTTATCCGGTTTCTTCCATCATCAAAGCACGCGGAAATGGTCATTTTGATACGAGTGCATAGAGTGAAAAAATTTTAAAGAACGAAATATCGATTCAGAATACCATTGCTCTCTTCCATTGTTTTGGATACATTGTATTTTCGTGACTTTCGTATTCACGTTATTTTTTTTTTTTTTTTTTTTTAAAATTAAAATAGGTATTCGTAATTCTAACACCGAGCCCGTATTCATATTTTCTAAGATAATAATCGGCCTATATATACTTTTGTGCTAATTCAGGATCAATGGCTCGCTGATATCAATGGACCTATGACGTCACAGGATGTTTTATTTCCGAGTATTTGATATTAATGACCTGTGATATAAATACATCGGCTTTCGTGTGAAGGAATTTCATCTGATATGCTCACATATAATACTTCATGAGCTAACTTTAGAAATGCACGTATAAAATTAAAAATAGTACGCGTATGTTTAATCGACATGGACCCACCGAAATAGTCTCCAGGTTGATTGGGGGTGTTCATCTAGTAACACATTCAATTCATTGCAGAAGACAAGACAGTTAGTAATTTTATGCATAAAGAATTAAAAATAACTTAATGAATAAAAGTTGATAATAAAACGTCGAACATTATTTTATTAATTACTAAGTGAGTAAATCTCAAGTTGTGTTTGAAGGAACCCTATCTCGGTACACTTAGTTTTTCATTTCTGAACAGATTATTGCAATCTGCAATTTACCGTTTTTGATTGTTATTGTTAATCAAATGTTTTTAGAAGTTAGCTTGTCGAAGCTCAGAGTCTCCTAAGGCTTTCCTTCCATTTCGGTCTTCACTAGTTACCTTACCATTCTAAAATATATAATAATAATAATAATAATATAATAATAATAAATAATAATAATAATAATAATAATAATAATAATACAACATTGTTATAATAATAATAATGATAATAATAAATAATAATAATAATAATAATAATATGATGAGATGATGATGATAATAATAATAATAATAATAATATAATAAATAATAATAATAATGATAATAATAATAATATACAACAACAATGATGATGATGACGACGATTATAATGGTGTCTTGTCTTGGAAGTGACTCCAGCAACTTTTATTTAATTGTACGCTCAGAATCCTGTAATTTTATTGAATACGATTCGAAGAAACATTTGGGATATTTTTAAAACCTCTGTTTATCCGATCGTCTTTCCATTAACCTTTCTTCTTTAGAACCGTCATATGGATTTAAATCAATGTATGTGTACATATGTTTGGGAGCCGTTTTTAATAAGATTTTATTTACTTCATTTTCAATCTCCCAAAATAGCTGAATAGACCTTTTGAATAATTATCAATTGATACGTTCACCACTCGCGGTGACAAATAAGGTCAAGTGACAAGCGTGATGATGACGTGTATTAATTATACTATAAGTAATGTATTATTGGGATTCCGGAACCTGGACTGTGAGATAACACATTATCTGTTATCCAAAACAGTAGATTGATGACAAACAAATACCGTTAAAGGGATAAAGGTCATGAAGGTAAATGACATTTAAATCAACAAGTAAAAATGAAATAGGTTAATAGTTTGGATTTTAACGGGAACAATTTGACTTTTTTGTAATAAAGGTCAAAATAACGAGTCTAAAAAGTCTGGTGACACTACATGTATGTTGATAGGGGTTTCCAGCGTTATATTTGAATAATACATGTGTACTTGAGTTTTTGGAACGACTGCATTCTTCCATTATTATTGTTGTTACATGTATTATTATTATTATTATATTATTATTATATTATTATTATTATTGTTGTTGTTGTGTTGTTGTTGTTATTATTATTATTATTATTATTTTATTATTATTATTATATTATTATTGTTGTTGTGTTGTTGTTGTTGTTCTTGTTGTTCTTGTTGTTCTTGTTTAGTTTTGGCTATTGCCATATATATTCTAGTCACTTCTACATTATAATTTCCCAGAGCGATATTTTCCTTATTTCCTCACCTTAAAATTTTCACTGCATTACAACAGCTGAGTAAAGATCGATTGTTTGACACTTATTAAACATTTATATAACAGTAACACTGACATCTTAGTTCAATGTCCTTTGTTTTAAAATAACAATGAAGTTTAGTTCGTGGATCCGCAAATTGTAATGCTATCATGCCAGGAGTTTATTATATAGAGATTTGTAGAAAAGGGTCCAGGCATTTATTTTTTCTGACAAGGCATTGTTAATTAAAATTGTTAATTGCTAGTAACGCCCAGTAACTTATATGGAAACGCACGTTGAAGTATAGTAACATCAAGATATAAGTTAGTTATCAGTGGGTTGGCGTTATATAGTAGTTTGAGTATGAACTGGTCATTTTTTGTTGAGTTGAATTAATTTTGATACAAGCATACACATGCACAAATTGTTTGGCTAAGATTGAATCAAGCCAATGTTCATTTCATAACATTTTCTTTATAAACATTAGAATATAGTAATCTTTTAAAAAGTATTAAAATTTATTTTCATTTTCCTCTTTGTAAACGTAATATTTCATTTATCAGGAATTGTATTTCTCAAGGAAAAAATAAGAGGAAGCCATTATTGCTATATAAAAATATTCTCTGGGGGTTTTTTGCGTGTGTTTATCATAAATTTGTTTCATCTGAACGGTTAATGTATATTAATTAATAAATATTTTAACTGAGCCTAATTACGGTAAATCATAAAGTGTTTACAGTAATAATT
This sequence comes from Tegillarca granosa, assembly GCA_029721355.1. Taxonomy (NCBI): domain Eukaryota; kingdom Metazoa; phylum Mollusca; class Bivalvia; order Arcoida; family Arcidae; genus Tegillarca; species Tegillarca granosa. Next base: position 24,461 of record JARBDR010000710.1, on the reverse strand, counting down.
TCGAGAGGTCATCTTTGGGTCAGATTGTATGAAAATCGTTACATTGCGGACATAGTTGGTTGATAATAGATTTAATGCAATATTAATTATATAAAAGTACTCTTGCATGGAAGTAAAGGAACAAAAACGTTTGACAAACAACTCAAAAATCATTAATCTTAGACGAGACCAGGTGTTCAGGATGTGTAATGTTTTATTGTGATTTGTTAAAAACACCAATCATGTGACAACATACATATCAAAGATAAGACAAATCAGCTCAAAACCAAGACTGGGATATAAATTTCTATTATTGGGGTGGAGAAGATAGGCGACAAAAACCCACCTTTGGTAAGTGAACTGACACCCCTGTAACACATTCGTTTATGTCAAAAGTTAGATTAGAACCTAGCGTATGACAGGCTTGAGGCGATATGATCTATAAGACAGGCTTTAGGCGATGTGATCCATACGACAAGCTTTAGGCGATGTGATGTATAGGACCGGCTTTAGGCGATGTGATCAGTAAGACTGGCTTTAGGCGATATGCTCTATAGGACAGGCCTCAGGCGATGTGTTCAATAAGGACTGGTTTTTGACGAAGTAATCCATAAGACCTGCTTTAGGGCGAAATGATCCATAAGAACTGCTTTAGGCGATGTGATCTATAGGACTGGCTTTAGGCGATGTGATCTATAGGACTGGCTTAAGGCAATATGATCTATAAGACAGGCTTTAGGCGATATGATCTATAAGACTGGCTTGAGGCGGTGTATAATAAGACATGCTTTAGTCCATTTGATTTATTAGACAGGCTTTAATCCATTTGATTTATAAGACAGGCTTTAGGAGATCTGATCTATAAGACTGGCTTTAGCGATGTGATAATAAGACAGGCTTCAGTCCATTTGATTTATAAGACAGCTTTAGACGGTATCATTATAAGACAGGCCTTAGGCGATGTGATTTATAAGGCAGGCTTTAGGCGATGTGATCTATAGGACCGGCTTTCGGCGATGTAATCATAAAACTGGCTTTAGACGAAGTGATCTATAAGACAGGCTTTAGGCGATGTGATCTATATGACAGGCTTTAGGCGATGTGATCTATATGACAGGCTTTAGTTAACTTAGTTACCGAGGCCAAAAAACGGAAATCATTGGGTGTGAAACAACATTCTGCATTATAAGCCTGCACTCTCTAAAATGCACGCTTTACGCTGCTAGAGTCGTGGAAATTGGGTAGATTTGAAGAATATTGTCCTGCATAAATTTATAACAAATCATTTTTTCGGTAAACAAAGATTATAATATATATTATGAGATCAGATTAACTCACGATATGATATATCAAGATACTTGGCTGTGTTCACTTTTAAGTGTATTCATTAAAGATGTCTTACACGCGATACGATAAATTTTTTGTTCTAATCGTGTAAATTGTACATTGTGTTATGTAAAATGAACACCTTATCTCAGTTTTATTACACCACGCCGATATCCTTCAGATTCTAAAATAGACCATAAAGAATAATTATTTTGTAATAATTATTTCACCTCTAAAAGATGAAAGCCTAAAATAATTCATAATGACACGAGCCATAGCTCATTTCAGGGTCGGATTACCAAAGAATGTAAGATAGTTAAGTGAAAAGTAACGCTTATGGTGTAATAAAAACAACCATTAGCAATAAATTAAAACCATTTTGAACAGTTTCAATTTTACATGGTAAGTGTGAGTCATGCAACCACATAGAATTTGAGGAAGGTATCTGTAATATTTGTAAAGAGACCCGAGGATGGACCATAAAGCCAATAGTCCTAAAGGTGGATCTTGGATTCATTAACCTTGAAGATTGACCCTGAAGTCAATGGTCCCCAAAAATGGATCCTGAAGCCAAATTTTTAAATTTTTAAAATGAAATATTCAATTATTTGTAATATGACAGCTATTTTTGAATATTTCAGTCAGAAATCTATATTATTTATAATATTACAATATTGTAAGCCTAGGCCTATCAAGGTCCTCAAGAAGTTTTATGGCCTTCTTCACAATATTGTTGATGAGTATGGAATCGCTGTATTAAAATATCCTGTGTAATTTGACAAGCCAAGTTCCATTGTTCCTTTCTATTCTCATTTTTTCACACGTGGCGGGTATATCTAGTTAAACAACATGTGCGTATTCTTTCGGAGAACCCGGTCATACTTTCCAGGTAGAAATTCAAATCTTCAACTCGTTTTGCCAGTTTTCAAAGTTTTTACTTTGCTTAAGATCGGTATGGAATAGTTTCTAGATTGTAAAATGTTTATAAAAAAAGTTTCAAAACTAAACAAGGTAAAACTTTTTCTCTAGATCCTCTGTTGTCGAGAAAGAAACAGTTGTTTTGTCTTATTCACTATAACGTCGACTCATTTGAAAAACACCATACGATGCCCTGTAACTATTTTAACTGAACACAAAATAGTCCACATACTTATGCAATTTTAGGCGTTTTTCAACGATCAGATGGATCTTTTAGAGTGTAGTAAAATTGATATGTACAAATCGTAAAATTATTCTTGTTTTAAATCGTAAAATTATTGTTTTTTTACATTGCGTCTCGGTGAAAACTGAAACTGCAAAATCCAGTACAACCATGTACATGTATATATAGACACATATTCAGATATCAGAGATGTTAGCTAGTTCGTATGGTGAGTGGTTTTGATAAAGGGTATATGCGTTTGCACAATTGTAAACAAATATAGGGTACATGTGTACTCGCAACATACTAGTAGCATTTTAAATGTGATAATTTTAAAATAACAAATTTTATAAGAATTATTTTAAAAATATAATAAAATTTTAATTTGTTTTAATTTAAATAAAAATTAATAATGTCATGGACGGAATTTTTAATACACAAGAATTTTTTTTTTTTTTTTTTTTTTTTTTTTTTTTTTTTTTTGTTGTTGTTGTAAAAATTCAAAATTCTGCAAATGACAATGTTGTATCACTTATTAAAATTTCAATTAATATAAAATAACAGATTGAAGGTTGAATGTGTGTAACATTAGTTAAGTATGGCACTTAGAAATTGCTCAAAATTATAATAATCACGTGATGTTAATAGCAGGTAATATTATAACACCTATAAATAATAAATGTGAGTGTTGGAGGAAGAAATTATGACAAAGATTTTTATGATGTGAAGGAAGACGTTTAGATCTGTTATAGAAATAAGAAATATTCGTTTTCATATCACTATAATTATACGTTCTGTTAGCTAACATTGTGGGTGTTATTACAGTTATTTGTCGAATCATTCGGGCGTTAAACACATAGAATTACCATTGACTCAGCAGGCATTGTGTTCAGGACATGTTGCCAGTAAAATGAAAAAAAATTAAAATAAATGAAATGTCCACGCGTCATGTATTGAATCGCCAAAGTTCAACTGGGGACAACTAGTTTTTAATACTCGCGTTTGTTAAAAGATAGCAATTATTTTGCATTGTATTTATTCATTTTATTATTAGTAGTATTATCTCTTTTTTATTTATCATTATCATTATTATTATTGCATTTATTATAATAACTTTTGTCTATTAAAAAATAATTTTTCTTTTTTCCTTGAAATCGTTCTCATAAAATTCCAAAAATTGTCATTATTTGTTATTCCCTCAAAAGACGTATTTTCAAAAGCATGTTTCGGGAGTGCCCCGTGACAACATGTACAATCAATGTCCACAGGTAGCTATATAATAGGACAGATGTGTTAACGAACGCAACTTCTTTTTTCGAAAGCAGAAAATAATAATGACATGCCTTTTGAAGAAAAAAGTGAATATAAGTGTGTCTCATTATAATTTTTTAAAAAAAAAAAATAAAATAAAATACGTTAAAATATTTAATTGAATTGTAAAAGCGGTCCTTGAAATTTGAATATGTTTCTATTTTTAATACGAAAGAGTTTTATTAAAAAAAAATAAATGGCTATTTAATTTAAAGATTAATAGAAATCAACATTACTAATAAAAACAACTATAATACCTATATGTTCATGTTGACAAAGTAGGGTCCTGTGAAACACAAAATAAACAATTTTACAGGAGTTTCAAAGTCAGTTTTTCATAACCAATGTCTCAAATTTAGTTTTCATTGCCTTTATCATTCGTTTGTTGTTTCGCGCTCCTTCATTGGTTATTGCAGAGAATATGCTTTTGTTTGGTTGTATTAAGTATTTCATTCATTCATTCATTCATCCGTTCATACATGTACATACATACATATATACATACATACATACATTCATATATTTATTTATTTATCTGAATTTTATTTGGTTTTGATTAAAAACTGAATTCACCTGTCATCATTACCTCAAAGTAAATCTTTCCATTCCACCTTCACTTTGGAGGAGGAAGCGACAGAGCAAGCACTGCAATACAACAAAAATAGAGATATTATGTATAAAAATAAATATATTTTTTTAATTTACTTTTTTGCCACGAAAACATAAAAAATTAAATGGAAAAACATTAACCAACACTTCAAAGGCCAATATGTAAATGTAAGGACTGTAACGAAAGGACAACATCAACAGATGGGCAATCATTTCGGTATGTAGAATACGAAAACCTAACCATGGGATAAGGTTAGAGAAATACGTCAAGCACATTTGTTAAAGTAAACAGCAATAATACATTGTTACATGCTATTATCCCGTCTTGTCGAATAATGTTAACACAGTCATGTATGACTAGAAAAAAACTAATCCTTTTCTCACTGTAAACATGTGCGAATGCTCTTTTACCCAGAAAAGGACCGTCTTGTACCGAAAGTAATGTGTATTCACGAAACTTAGAACTCGCTCACCTGGCAAAGACAACAGCCCGTCGACATGCGATTTATTTCGAACTGGAGCTTGCACTTCCTTTTTGGCTTTGTAAAGTTCAAATTTGTTTATGTTTCATTTTACCTTGCGGGCGGACTACCAGCTGACATTTAACGTTTCGCCAAAAGTTTTCTAGTCGGATTGACGCGCAAAAAATTCGTTTTACCCAGTATTTCCCCGGATCTAGTACGAAGAAGTCTACTTATTGAGCTTTTATTTTCCTGCACATATCTGGTAATTGTAATATCTGCAATAGGTAAAAGAGCGTGGAAATAGAAGAAACTAGCCAATGTAGTTCAGCTTTAATTTCGTAAGCTATCAATTTCAAAGAAGTAGTAATCGATGGCTCGAGAAATTTCTCGAGACCTAAAATCTGCAAAAAAAGCTGACGAAGTCAGTGGAGAAACACTCCACCACCATTGGCGTAAAGTTTCGTGGTAGTTTTACGGTTAGGTGAGACAGTAGCATAAGGAAGATCTAAGCACACTATGAGAAAGAAAAAAGCAAGTTATAGAAGAAAATATCTACTGGTCAGACACAATTTAAACTTAAAAACTTTAAACTAGAACTTTTTATTCAACGCCTTTTGACAAGACAAAACAAAAATGCGTTATACAAATTTGTTTCCCGGTGCACATGATCACGCAGAAAAGAAGCAATGATGCGTTCATCCTAATCGTACTTATACAAAGTTTGTTAGTTTACTTTATCTAAAAAATGATTGTACATGTATATATTCTTCAAATAAAGTAAAACCTATAGCTAGATACATTTTACCACCTAACTTATTGGCAAACTATTTAAGACTAGCCTACGTTTTTTCTTTATAAAGTTTTCTCATTTTTCGCCAATAGAGAGCAAGCACTCATTCCACTTACACGTATTTTATAAAACACACATTTAAACTTTCTTAATCAAACAACAACCGGGCAGCTCTCTGTATATTTATGTCGTCACTTTTATTACATGACTGATGTATTTTGAACACGTATATACAAATATTAACAATACCATGATGAAAAGGGTATTATATATAGCAGTATATTGTGAAATTTGTACTTTAAATACGTTAGGTTCAATCGAACGGAATTTATATACAGCCGTGTGATAAAAATCAGTTGAAATTTAACTCAAACCACGCCCTGGTTACCCTGGTAACTAACGTCAGTAACACGTGACATAATGATCTTCCGTAGGGCGTGTATTACTGGTATTTTGATTTTTTTTTAAACTTTCGTTAATTTTGAATTTTCTGTCAATGAAAAAAATATTTTATTTTGTTAATAATTGATCAGAATTAAAAAAGTTAAATACATAAAGCACAAGAATCATTGCATTTAAATTTTCAAATTCTGTACTAATTTTTCCACTTATCATTTAAATTCTCTTGCTTTTTACCTACATGTGCCACGTTTGCTAACATCTCGGGGTAAAACGAAGTTTACGTTTTGATCAGAATACTTTATAATCGGGGAGAAAAAAGACCGAGTGACAGTATAATTATCACATCATAGGTAACAGATCGTACATTTTAGTATATAAAAATTAGGACATTTTAATAAACGAAACTACGTGCTCCCGTTGATGCTTTAACCAAGACAAGACAAAAAATCAAGAACACGTCCGTAACAAACATAAAATGAAATAAATATTGAAATAAAAAAAGAAAGACACGTGTCATGTTTTGTTTGCTTGTTTGTTTGATCGATGGATTGATTTATTTATTCATTTATTTAAAAACTTATTTTCATACAGATTTATTTTTTTACAAATGACAGGCAATATACGAATATTCAGACCACTGTTGTTGTTACATAACGCTTCTGACTTTGGAAAGACACTTGATAAAAAATTTGTTTCACGTAACATTCCAAGGTCAGATAACCTGATAGGTTATGTTGCATATATCACACTTTTTGCATTCGTTTAAAAGATCATTGATAGGTTGTTCTCAAGCAGAAACGCAATATTTTAAAACCATTGATTTGATAAATGTACTTGATTTTTAGATGATGTTGAAACTTGATCTAAGCATTTATTAAAGTAACCATGCTTTGGTAATTTGATTGAGCAGCTATATGCATAATGTAGTAAATGATTTTGACTGCCCCTTAAGGGCTTCCGTAAAAAATCCTGTGTTGCGTTGGGTTTAAGATTACTGACTATCCTATTCTTTGTTTCTTTAAAGTATGGTTATACACATACCTACAAAATACCTGTTTACAATACAAAATTGCTCAACAGTTGCCCAACCACCATAAAACTGGTGTTGTGACCTTACGTACCAGGCTATGATGGCTATTTGATCCGTTAATTTCCGTCATGGTTTTATAACTTTTTTCAGATAATATTTTTGAACATTTTGCTAGTTTTTTACCACCGTCGACACTATTTCTTATCTCTAACGCTGTATTTAAAAACAAACAATATTTTCTTTCGCCTGGGTTACCTAATGTTATAATTATAACTTGTGTGTTTGGATAATCTTTGTACCTTATGTGACGTAGGTTTTCATAGTTGTTTAACGATTATTGGCCGTTTTTATGTGTCACTAACTTGTTTAAATCTGTGTCAAAATAACTAATATTATAGTATAATATTGCTCTACTTGGTGAAAAAAGTTCATTGACATTAAAAATTTGAGTCATTATTACATGAATCACAAGTAATTTAAATAAAAAAGTGTCGAGTCGTCTTTGACTTCTGGTCGAATATTATAAAGATTATTATAAAATAAAACTAAAGCAGAATCGTTAGTACATTTTTTTTTTGTGCAAAAGCCGACTTATTTTTTTACGGAAGCCCTGGAGGGACATTTTAGTTACTTCTTATTGCTTATTTGTTATTCCTTATTAGTTATTTGTTATTTCTTATTTGTTAATTATTTGTTATTTGTTATTGTGTTGCTAGACCATTTTGTCAATGACAGCAAGAGAGTAGACATGTCGAGAAGTATAATCCTCCTCTTGTCTTTATGCACATTTGTGCATGTAGAAGGTGTAGTACCATCGAATATCCCATTGTCTGGAAATGTCTTGAAAAGAGACGAGTTGATTAAGCTCTATTTCATGGAAGGTCTCAAGTATGCTGAAATAGTTCTGTTTTTATTCTGCAACCACAACATTAAAATGACCATTCGTCATTTGAAACGTATCTTAAGAAAACTTAATCTACAGTACTCACCTACACAAGATGTAGTTAAAATAATAAGGGAAGAATGCAATGTTAGTGGACAGTGTGTAGGGTATAGAACCATGTGGAAAAGACTTATAAGAGATTATGGACTAGCAGTGAAAAGAAACGATGTCATGAAAATAATGCAGCAGATTTTCCCAAATGCAACAGAAGAACGAAAAGCGCATAGGTTAAAACGAAGGATGTATACCTTTAAAGGACCTAACTACGTTTGGCATATTGACGGCTGTGATAAGTTAAAACCATTTGGCTTCTGTATTCATGGATGCATCGACGGTTATAGTCGGAGAATCATGTGGCTTGAGGTTGCCTCTAGTAATAACGATCCAGCTATTATTGCCAAGTACTATCTTGATTGCTTAATGTATGTAAAATGTGCTCCAAGTATTTTAAGAGCAGATATGGGAACTGAAAATAGCAGTATCAGTTTTTTGCAGCCGTTATTTAGATATACTTCAACAGACTCTATGGCCGGCATCAAAAGTTTCATGTATGGAAAAAGCACGTCAAACCAGACAATAGAGGCATGGTGGGAGAAACTTCGCAAGCTTGGTATTCATTGATGGATTAATCTTTTCAAAGATATAAGAGATTCTGGAATGTTTGAAATGGCTAACCCAGTAGTGAAAGAATGTTTGAGATTTTCTTTCATGAATGCTTTGCAAACAGATTTGGATAGAATAGCCCAACAATGAAATTCTCACGATATTCGATTACAAACAAGATACAATGAACTGCCCTCTGGGAAACCTGATGTTTTATATTTTGTGCCTGAACTGACGGAAGGACACAACTTTGGGACAAATGTTGATACTGAAGATATAAATTTATGCATCAATCTATACGGAAAACGAAAAGAATTTTGTTGTAAAGAATTTAAACAAATTGTAGACATTATAAAACCAGATGTTCAAGTCCCTGTTCATCCTTATAAAGCCCTACGCCTATTCATCGAGTTAAACAATATTTTGGAACACAATTTGTAGAGTTCTGATATAATTAATAATTTGAATTGGATTTCGACAAAACCTCGAGAGTGCTGTGCTTAATTATCATTGATAAGCCTGTTGTTAAATGGCGTAGTTTTTCTCTCCCTCAACTCGACTTTGTTTATTTTGTTATTTACGGAAGCCTATTATGTTCACGAAAATATTTTAAGGCATTATAACACAAAAACAATGCGTAATAATGCAAACTGAAAGGCGTAATAACGCTATAGAAATGGAGTAATAACGCGAACAAAGGTGTTATAACGCCAAATGAAAAACCTTATTTCGCGTTATGTAACGCTTTTAATTCGCGTTATTACGCCATTGTTTCGCTATTACGCCTTCAAATTTGTTATAACGCTTTTCATCATGTGGTATTACGCCTTTATCAGCGTTATTACGCCTTTAAAAATATTTTATTCCTGAGCCTAATTGGCTTTTGTAGTTACTGGCCTTGGATATATAATAATGTAATTATACATTAGTGCGTCAGGTATTAATTAAACACTATTTATCATACTGTTAGGAAAAAATCGGATACCATAAAAATAGTGTTTAAATAGATACCTAATCAGTATCTTAAATTTTATCATGTGATGTACTTAATTTTTGGGAAGGTCTAATTTGTAATTGTTGCGTGAATTATTTCTTTGACGTTTTCAAAATCAAGCCAAGTGTCTTTAGCATTGTTTAACACACACATGACTGTGAAATACTTTGCATATATGATAAGTAGTGCAAAATGCATTATATTTTTTATTTGATTTAGTAAAACATTGCGTACTTTCTTTTCTTAGTACATTTATTTTGTTCAAGGCGTGTCCTTTTGGTTACATAATATTTTCTAGATGTAAAGATTTCGTTTCTTGTACATTTTAAGGAACACCTTAAATGTTGAAATCTGTACCCATTTTAACTTTCTATTTTATAACAAAGTTAGGGAGGAAATGCCAAAAAACTTTTGTCAATTGTTACCATCGATGTTACACATTTTGCATTTGAAAATTCTTTTAGAAATCATTACTATATGTTTGTAATATATTCACTGCTATAATAACCAGAAAATTTCGGATTATACAAACAACAGTTTCAATTAGCAGTCATGTTTCTATAAGAAGTTTGCTTGAAGTTTCAAATGCAAAAAATGTGTAACATAAATGTTAAACATTGAAAGGGTCAATCAGCAAACCTCGGCTGATTGCGTTACTGTTTGAGGTACGAATCATTCGAGAAGTTCAAGTTGGTAAAGTGTCGATAATGACAACGGGAGGAAGGTCTTTAACGCCACAGTTAAGATTGAGACGTCACTTCTGTGATGGCCAGTTGACAAATTTCATATTTGGATCTGCCTTAATTGAATTCGAAACTAGACGATAGTTATGCAGGTGGGCAATAGTTACCGTCGTTCTTCTGTAAACTTTAAATAAACGACTTTCTATCCGAAATCCATATTCGGGTTTAAACCAGACTCGTTAGAACTCCGTTTGGCAAAACTGAATCGACTTCACTCGTGACCATTCATAAATGAATAAATATACAATCAAAACGTTTGATTCTATGACCGGAAAGTCCTCGAAGCGTGAAGAATTGTACCTATCGGGTTTACGAAGATTGTGTTAAAACTTAACATTGACCTTTGTTCAAGGCAACAATGATTTCCTTTAACGCCTTGGTTATAATTCACTCATGCCGAGGCTGTCAGTTCAGGAATTCTAAACAGGAGTACCGAGAGAACCCATCGACCTTCGGCAACAAACTCCGGCAATTTTTACACAAAAACATACACAGGTTGGGTTCGTAAACCAGCACTTAACAAGATTCTATTATATTTCTAGTATATACGTATATAATAAGAAATGGTAATAATAAAAAGTAGAATTTTGAAATGCATGTCTCAGCGTGTTCGAAGCAATAACATTGGCCTTGGTTTCAATATACAATAACCTAAACGGAAGATTTTTTAATGACTTCTTATGAATTTAGTGTCCCGCGATCTACAGTTAGAAACCTAGAAATAACATTATGTAAGACATATAGTATATCCTCACATAAAAATCCTCCTGTTTATTATAAAAACACCCTTTTGTCGCTACATATTATATAAATTTCTTTATAGATCTTTTCTTAACGCGTTACTCTGTCCCTTTATGTATCTGACCCGGGGTTCGAACAAAATGAACTCTGCTATCGAGACGGACGCTCTAACACTAAAACCAATAACCGTCAAGGAGAGAAGAGAGAGTTTATTTAACTTTATTATCAAACAGTTCAATTAAATCAAGTACTAAATAACAGCAATACACATCAATAAAACCGAATAATAATGTAATGATTACAAAACTCAAAATAATAATAAGAAGAAGAAGAAGAAGAAGAAGAAGAAACAGTGCAAAAAAGAAAAAATTATAAGAAACGGTGCAAAAACAATGTCGCCAAACTTCGTTGGGTACCTTAATAACAAAAAGAAAACCATTAACCCATTTCACTCTCGAAGTAAACAAAATCACAATCAGATCTGAAATAATACGTTAATCTGGCAGATTCTTATCATGTTTCAGTGGCATGAAAGTATGCGATTCATTCTTGGTTGAGATAAAAGTCCACAAAAAGGATAATCCTATTTCTACTTTTTAGCACTGGACTAACTCAATGTGCAATTAAGAAAGTTGATCAACTAAGTCATCGTTCAGTTTAGACAGGTTCCACTGTAATAGAAATAATAATACTAACTTTTCTGTCACTGCACTAATTACAGGTATGGCATGTGTGACCATAATTCCTAATCCCCAGGCATCCAGATACGGTGATGTCCACAACGCCTCTGTACTCTTGGCATTAGATGACAAAAAATCGAAGTAATTACTCATCTGAGATATTAAGTTTTCACCAGTTAATAACTTTTTCATACTGCCATTGTGATCACAAGCCAGTTTACCCGGAAAATGTCTGCATCATCCTGTATCAGATAGCTGAAAATTCTGGACTAAAACAAGAACAAGATTGACTGATTAATTGATTAATGGTCACCATTTATAGGTCTATTTTCAATGCCTTATAGTTAAATAGTCAATATTGATGTGTCTCAGTTATATACACCATATATACACTGCAGGTAATGCAAGAAAAAAAAAATTACCTGAGGGAACCTGCCAATACTTGGTCATTTCTGACACAGCTTATAACTTCAGAAACTTTAGAATAAATGAAAAGGGCCATAACTCTTGAATGATAAATGAGAAATCTTCCGTAATCGAAAAGAAACTTTCTTTCATGACCATAAGCTTTCTATATCAATATGAAATCATTAGGCACACTGGTTCTGGACTTATCATCCGAAAAATGGGTAAAATTTAAAAAAAAAAAAGAGCAACGCCGAGCGTAGCATTATACGCCCGTGTTATATTGATCGAGTAGTACTATTTACTAGTGTGGCGACACCTTTAGGGGTTTCGCGGGAAAGAATGGAACAATCTAGAGGATTTCTATCAGTAGAGCTCATCCACAGAACTTGCCACTCAAAAGTTTGACACAGACCTAACGGATAAGTGCCAAACCTACCAATAATTTGGTAAGGAATTGGTTACTTTAATATGGGTACGAATTCAAAACGGTACGTTAAATTGTTTTTGGATGATAGCGCCGACTTTAAACAGTTATTGTGGATTTTATGTAAAAGATAGAAAAAATATAAAAATACCGTCTTTTCCATCAGATCTTAAACATTTTTCAGTCAATGGACGACTTTTTCGTACAATGAACTGTTATTGAACAGGAGTGCGTTAAACGTAATTGTTTTTTGGAAAAATTCATTTTTTGCATGTTTGACCCCAAATTAAGTATGATACCGATTTTTCCCAAAAATTTCACCAAGTTAGATAGCTAGATCGCATTAGACTCCATAACCTCAGAAATTTTTAGCAAAATCTATCAAGGAGTTTTCAAGGTCCCAAGATGCAAATATATGCTGCTAAAAAGGAGAAAGTTGTCGCCTTTATCATTTCACATCCAGAGGATGTTCCGAATGAATTCGTCACTAATCCTCTAGATTGTTCCATTCTTTACTGAGAAGTATAAGTACAACTAGGATATATGTATGTAAAAATATATTGCTAAATGGATAGTGGTAGACTGCTATATAATCATATTCACTTCCAGGAAGGAAGAAGTTTAAAATATAATGTTAGGTCATGGCAGTGTTTTCATGTGTTAAGCATTGCATGCAGGAAGATTTTAGGAAACAAATACATTTTTTGTCTGAAATGTTTTGAGAACCTTTTTTTAACCAACCTGAAATAATTTATATCTATAAAGCTTAATTATAATTTGAACTGTTGTCGTGATCTGTGCAGTATGATAAAAAGGTGTTTTAAGTTAAAAAAGGGGCATAAACTCCTCCAAAAATAATCTGAAAAAGTTGTAATTCGAACTTGCACCAGATAATAAAATCGTAAATATGTATACCAAATTTCATTTGAATCCATAAATAGTTGTAGGCTCTGATGATCGGAAACCACATGGTCATACATACAAAAATTTCTAAGTTAAAAAAGGGGCATAACTCCTCCGAAAATAATCCGAAAAAGTTGTAATTCGAACTTGCACAAGGTATTACCATGGTAAAGCTGTATACCAAATTTCATTTGAATCCATAAATGTTTGTGGTCTCTATTGAACGGAATACAAATTGTTAACAGACGCCCGCCCGCCCGGACGGACAGCACCGTAACATAATACGTCCCGTCATATGACGGGCGTATAAAAAAAAAAAAAAAAAGGGCATAACTCTTGAACGATAAATGGGAAATTATTTAAAATCAAAAGAACCTGTCTTCATGACCATAAGCTTTGCATATAAATATAAAATCGATTGGCACACTGGTTCTGGAGTTATCATCCAGAAATGGGTAAAACTTCAAAATAACAGAAAAAAGCGGCAAAACCCTTGAACGATAAATGGAAAATTTTCTAAACTCGAAAAGAAATTTTCTTTCATGACCATAAGCTTTGCATATATATATGAAATCGATTGGCACTCTGGTTCTGGAGTTATCATTCGTAAATAGGTAAAACTTCAAAATAACAGAAAAAGGGGAATAACTCTTGAACAATAAATGGGAAATTTTCTAACCATTAGCACTGCACATAAATATGAAATCATTTGGTTGAAGACTTTTTGAGTTATCATCCGGAAACCAAATATTTCAGATGGATGGACAGAATGGCAGATGGACATCAGGATCACTGCCTTTGAGGCGAATGTACAATAAAAAACACAGAATAGCCAATAAGTCCCCCACTTTAGAGGAGAAACATAATAACCTTTGGTTTTAAATATTTGTCTGCTGCATCTACTGTGGACCACACCTTTGTCCAGTTGTATCTACATACTGGACCAGGAACATAACCACTTCTTGTATAATATCCTGCAACAGGAATGAAAAAAATAATCTTTATGAAATCACTCTAAATAAAATGTATTTGCTCATGCAGATTTAGATGAAATATGCAATCTATACACTGGTAACCACTAATTCAAAGCATTTTAAATAGTAATCTTGAAAACAGCAATAAAATGAAATTAGTGCAATTAACTTGAAGATAATGAAAATAGTGCTCTGGTTGAAGGGAATATTAAGGAATGCCATCTATCAAGAATATTTTTTTGTATCAATTATCATCAAAATCTTATTCCAAATTTCAATGAACATCTTTTTTTGCTCCATTTGCGTGATTTAAAATATACAGCTGCCCTTGACAACTATGGCTGAATTGTATGCAGGAAAAAGCTTTCATTTAGATCACATCATTCAGTACAAGAATAGAAGAGTTGTCTCCCCTGATGACTTTATGAAATGCATCCAAACAGTGACTGTATGGGCAAACTAGACAACAACAGTCACTACCTAAAGCTTTGTTTGCTTTTATTCAAGATGGCATATCAAAGACAAAATTCAAAAGAGATGTTTTAATAAATACTTAAAACTTGCATACATATTTTTATTTATATTTCAGTGCAAGCATATGATTTCATTCTGAAAGGAGATCTTAATGATAAAATTCATTAAAACTCATGTACAGATGGGTAAAATTATTTATAATTTGGTATTTGCACTCCAGTCAGAGTCCATGTGGGGATCTAAGGGAGATAACTGATAAAGCATTAAGATGATAATGATGACCTGAATGCAATGTTATCTTTCTTTCTCATTTAAAAGACACACAAATTGTTTGCATGAGCACATATATAAAGCATATACATTGTTGAACATGCTCTCTGTTCGTTGTATATGTGTACATGTATATATTTAAAATTTTGACTTACCTGGCCCGCATCTAGTATTTTCACCATCTGTGTCTTTCCCATCTGTAGCAAATATAATTATAGACTGACAACCAGTCCTTGGTACACTCCTCAACAGTTCATAGGCCTTTTCAAAACCCTTTCTAGATTTAAAAAAAGAACATTGAGAAAGATTTAAACTTTAAACAAGCACAATAACAAAGGGATGCTGACTTCGAACAAAAGCTTTAAATTCTAGTCACCATTAATTAACATAATCAAAATAACATTGACTGAAACAATTACTGGAGAATTAAACATATTTGATATTAATTGACCTAATGATGCATGGCTTTTGGCTCAGATGTGATAAAAACCATCTTTTTACCAATAACTGAAAAAATAGTGATTAGATAAACATGTTTCTCGCATATGTGATAGATTTATCTCACTGAATGGGTGGTACAATATTTTTTCCATATCGCACCCCACGTGCGCACGCATAGCCTATCTCAGTTGAACGGGGACTACATTTTTTCAATTGGCAAGGGTAATAATTTTCTGGGAAAAAATTATATGAAAACAAAAAAAGAGCTTTTTTATGATGAATAATATCATTTTTACTAAACGATGTATATACATAAAGAGAAAATTCATTGTTTGTTTTGTCGCGTAGGTTCACATTCTGGTGTGAGTGAAAAGTTATTTGTTATTGTTGCGTGTTTTGTATTTCTTTCGCTTGCAAAATCCTGCAACATGATAGAAGGGATTCCGGTATTTTTTCGTAAATTATATGCGAGAAAAATAATTAATTACTCAACTGAGGTCGAGATGGGAAAATTCCGATCTCGTGGTCAGATTTTTTTCATCTCAAACTCGACAGAGCCTCGTTTGAGATGAAAAATCTGACCACTCAATCGGAATTTCCCCATCTCGATCTCAAACTCGTAATAGATTCTCTTTTATAAGTAATCACCTTCATGTCATCAAAAGCAGGCTGACAAATCACTTTAATTAATTTGCTACATGTTTGATATCACCAAATTATTACTTTTTTAACATGTGAAACTGCTTTGTAGGTACTTTTGTAACTAGCAGTATTGCCTTTCTGCCACATTGTTTTAGTCAAAAATGGGAAATTCTGTTGAATTCAGGTTTTCTATATTTTCCGTTTATTTTTCCTTTGAGTGGTAAATTTCTGTCGAAAATGAAAATTTCCATCAAATAGGTCAGTCTGCAATGGGTTAGAGCCCCTTCAGAGTCAAAATTAAATAGTATTGACCTAAGGATGAATTGCTTTTGGCTCAAATGATCTAAAAATTATTTTATTACCAATACCTGAAAAGAGGGAGAGATATCCAACCACTCTTACAGTATCAACTGAACTTACTCTAATTCACTTGTACCACCAGGTTTTAACTTCTCTATTTTCTCTATTAGATCTTTCCTATGAGCAGTTGTAGCTGGTACCATGTTGTTTTCCTGGCAACTCAAAACTGAGGTCTGAAAAAATTTCCACCTATTAAAAAATAAAAACATTATTGAGTGATAAATTTTTATTGGTTGCACTGTTAAAAAGATAGCGATTTAAAACCAACCAAATGAAATATAAATATTTAATTAAAAATTACCAACATCTTCATGTGTTTTATCATCCCATACAGTCAGATGATTGTCTGCAAATCTTGTTTGAAATCTGGGGACCTTGGGAGCAGTGATTTAAAGCATACACTTACAGAACATGCTTTCGCTGCCTCTCATGGAAAAGGTTTGACCTAATTCAGACAGTTTCAAGTGTGAGTAAGTGTGTTAGATTTCTTGGTAAAGGTTGATAATTTTCTCTGGATACTTTGGTTTCCTCCACCATCTTGATCTCCTCAATGAAAGTTAAAAATCTTGTCTAGGGTGTAAAACACTATTACCTCACTCTGGTTTAAAAACTAATTTTACTCTTGTTTAAGAAAGTACTGTAGATAATTTTTTTCGTGAGAGATCAATTAATGTGTAATTTGGCATGAATTCTGGTAGAGAATTCATATGTTATGCAAATATTTCCAGAAATGCGAAAATTAAAATGCCAAATTCAAAACATGTAGGCAATCATCTATGATGTGGAAGTTACATATAACATGCCATGAAAGATGCAACAGCCTTCATATGCCAACCAGTAATCAAATAAATACTACATATAATTTAATTAGCCTAAGAAAATTTTTTAAAAACATTACTAGTATTTGATTCAAAAAAAAAAAAAAAAAAAAAAAAAAAAAAAAAAAGAAAAAAGCCCATGCCTTATGAATTAATCATTTTACATGAAGCTCTTCAAAGGTATGAAGTACCCATTTAGCATGTAGAAAGTTAACTGATTATTAGAAATACTGAATAGTACTCAACTAATACTCAAAAGCTTAAAATTTCTAGCTAATTAAAAATAGTTATTGCCCAAAAACGTAAGGTATTTAGGAGTAAGACTTCTTAGCAAACAGAGATAATTGTCTATCAATCACGAATTTTAATATTGACATGAATTGTGATCACATATTGGTGTAATGGCGCTTAAGGGTTTGCACATGAAATGTGATACTCACAAATTCAAAGTAATCTACATTACTCCTAAAAGATGATGTTAAATAGTAAGTGTTGCTGTAAATTATATCAAATGATCAATTGTTTAGTGACATCATGGTTTAGTGACAATGTTTTAGTGACATAATGGTTAAGTGACATAATGGTTTAGTGACATAATAGTTAAGTGACATAATGGTTTAGTGACATAATAGTTAAGTGACATAATGGTTAAGTGATATAATGGTTTAGTGACATAATAGTTCAGTGACATAATGGTTAAGTGACATAATGGTTAAGTGATATAATGGTTAAGTGACATAATGGTTAAGTGACATAATGGTTTAGTGACATAATAGTTAATTGACATAATGGTTTAGTGACATAATAGTAAAGTGACATAATGGTTAAGTGAAATAATGGTTTAGTGACATAATAGTTAAGTGACATAATGGTTTAGTGACATAATAGTTAAGTGACATAATGGTTTAGTGACATAATGGTTAAATGATATAATGGTTTAGTGACATAATGGTTAAATGATATAATGGTTTAGTGACATAATGGTTAAATGATATAATGGTTTAGTGACATAATAGTTAAGTGCATCAGGGTTTAGTGACAAAATGGTTAAGTGATATAATGGTTTAGTGACATAATAGTTAAGTGACATAATGGTTAAGTGATATAATGGTTTAGTGACATAATAGTTAAGTGACATCATGGTTTAGTGACATAATAGTTAAGTGACATAATGGTTTAGTGACATAATAGTTTAAGTGACATAATGGTTTAGTGACAGAAAAGTTAAGTGACATAATGTTTTAGTGACATAATGGTTAAGTGACATAATAGTTAAGTGACATAATGGTTAAGTAACATAATGGTTAAGTGACATAATGGTTAAGTGACATAATGGTTAAGTAACATAATGGTTTAGTGACATAATGGTTAAGTAACATAATGGTTAAGTGACATAATGGTTAAGTGATATAATGGTTTAGTGACATAATAGTTTAGTGACTTAATGGTTAAGTGACATAATGGTTAAGTGATATAATAGTTTAGTGACATAATGGTTAAGTGACATAATGGTTTAGTGACATAATGTTTAGTGACATAATAGTTAAGTGACATAATGGTTGTGACATAATAGTAAAGTGACATAATGGTTAAGTGAAATAATGGTTTAGTGACATAATAGTTAAGTGACATAATGGTTTAGTGACATAATGGTTTAGTGACATAATAGTTAAGTGATATAATGGTTTAGTGACATAATAGTTAAGTGACATAATGGTTTAGTGACATAATGGTTAAGTGATATAATGGTTTAGTGACATAATAGTTAAGTGACATAATGGTTTAGTGACATAATAGTTAAGTGACATAATGGTTAAGTGATATAATTGTTCAGTGACATTATGGTTAAGTGACATAATGGTTAAGTGAAATAATGGTTAAGTAATATGATGGTAAAGTGACATACATGTAGTTCCTTATCACAACTTTTGTTCTTGTGTCCAGAAATGGCATATCCACTCTGTTTATATAACAAAACTTACAGACCTTATTTACAAGTGACATAATCAAAGACACCACAAAATCAAATTTATACTTACTTTCCAACTTCATCCCAGTGACTGGCTCGGGCACATATAACATTTACATAATCTTGTTTTGTAAGTGTGTTTATAACAGTTTTAGCCACGGCTTGTGCAATTGTAAATTTCTGTCCTCTTAATGACAGACTGAAATGAATATAAAACAGAACTGCACATGTATATGAAAATAAATACAGTAGCAATCTGAATATGAAGACCACCACTGGTCCTAAAAAATATGACTACATCTATATAGACAAAAGGTCTTAACAGAGGTTATTATTATTTGAAATTTAAAGCCAAGGGCAGTGTTTTTATTTTCTTTATGTAGAGATGGTCACTTACTTTAGAAGGTTACTAAATCAATATTCAAGTAAGTTTAGGTTATAATATGTACCCTCAGTCACTTCACACCATAGCATCATGGAAATCAGGCCAAGTTTTGCCAGACAACAACTTTGTTTAAATATGATCATCAGCTGAATATTATCTAGTATTATAATATTTTCTAGTAAAAACCATATGATTCCAATTGGTTTTCACAGAAAAAGTTCATTCAGATTTTCAAGTTTATGCATCTTGCTTATAAGAGGTTATTTGCAACCAGGTGGGGTGAATATATCCTCAACCAAACTCTCTAGCACCTGAGTTTGGTAATTTTAGTTCTACATCCTTGGAAATATAAAACTTTTAGGTATAACAATTCATCTACTCTGAGTTTTACAATTTCCTTTTCAAATACATGTACTTGGAATTAATTTTGATCTATAAATAAACTCACCTACAGTCTAAAATTATAACAACATCTTTCGGTCCACTAGTAGCAGCTATATACCAAGGCCGTAATCTGGGATCATAATCATTGTAAAATCCTGCAAAGTTGTGGACCATTCTCTACCTGGATATATTCTCACAATGCCAGATGTAGACCCAAAATACTGCCATCTAGATAAAAGCAATGGTATTCATAATAGAATGTTTGTCAACTCCATCCCAAGACAGTTGATAGGGTTATGATTATTGTTATGTAAACCTGACACAAAAGCTGAAACTGATAACACCACCTAAATATAGTCTCCTCCAGTCCTTCATACCAGCAAGACCCCATGAACCTTTAAATAATCTTAAGCTAGTATTATTGTTATTACTAGAACAAATAACTAGAAGAATAGAAAAATATGTCTACACATCCCATCTTTTTAAAATCTCTAAACACTAAAAACTATCTAAAACTTGTCAAAATTTCCTGACTTGTTAATTAACTGACCTAATTAATGGGATCATTTGTTAATTAACTGACCTAATTAATGGATCCTCTCTTTTGTTTTGTTTAAATACCTCCTCCAGACCAGCAGTAAATATAACACTACTTATTGTTGTATTATCATCTCTGGGTACCTCATCCGCTATCTTTATTGTAGAATGGTTCAACTTACTTCTTGTTTAAAGTATCTGTAACACAATCATACCTATCTATAGAGAATAGTCAATGAAACCTGTAAAATTTTCTTAATACAGATATGAAATTCAGACTTAAATCAAGGAACTCAAGACATTTGATCTTTTTTTTTTAAAAAAAAAAAAAAACTTTTTTGAAGATCTAAATAAGGAACCATTGATATTTTGTTAATTTTGGCAGTTAGAATTTCAGCCAAGGTTTATTTTTATAACTATACTAATCAAGTGGCTAAGTCGGAATATAAAAATTCTAAATTTTTGGCTTAGTGGATGGATAGATAAGGTTACTTATAATATCCCCACAGCCTAGCTCTCCTTTAGACACAATTTAAAAGTTTAATTAGGAGCCAATTATATAATTACTCATTAAAAGTTATAACCTGGGCTTGATTTTTAGCACATGTATTTTGAAAACTAAATACTTTAGAGAACACAAAAATATGAATCTTGCATACACACATGTAAAAAATAAATCACTAAATTTATATTATATTATAAGAAAGAGAGTGATGTAATTTTAATAATACACTTACGGGATAAACGTTAGATCATTTGGCAGCCTCTTAGGTATATCTGAATCATAATAAACAGAACTGTCCAATTCAGAAATTTTTTCAACACCAAGAGTTTTATTTTGCAGGAAAAATTCATCATAGATTTCCTGGATTTTTTTGGCTAATCTCTGGAAAAAAAAGAATCAATTTTTTTAAAATTTAACTTTCAGAATGATTCACTTCAACAGAATATCTTTCAAAATTACATCTCAACAATATTTGTAAACAAGGTTCTGAATCTAGGCATGTTATAGATGTAATACCTGTCAATTTTCACTAACATTTGATCTTCAAGTTTAACAGTAAATCAGTAATGAAAATTTGAAGCATCCGGATTCTTAACATTGACTGAAGTTTAAACTTTATATGACCTCTTGGTATATCAAATTTATTAATTATTATAAAAATTTTATTTTATTTTTTCCACACTTGAAATTTAAATGAATATTACCGGTATTTTCATAGGAACAACCCTAAATCTACAATATATATGCCATTAACAATTCTGAGCCATTGTAAAGCAGCAAAATAAAATGGAATCTGACCAATAAAATAAATTAAGATCAAAAGCTATTTAGTAAAAGGACAACAAAGGTACCCTGCACGTCCAGTTCATCAAAACCTTTGAACTAAAAACTTGAACCTTTCTACTAAAAAAACTCTACCTACATGTACATTTAAAACAAGAATTCCATGGATTTAAATGTCTCTTCTGGTTAGTTTTTGATCAAGTAGAAAATACATTACTTTAACACAACGTTCAGATTTTGACACAACGCCGCTGCCGACACTGGAAAAGTAACACCCAAGTCTCACCTTATGGCAATGCCAGGCTCGACAAAAATGGATGCTGCCACTAACATTCACACACACCCTGTGGTATTATATAAATAAATCTATGTCCTAATCACAACCTCCCCCCCTCCCCCCCCCCCCCCTCCCCCCAACAAAAACCAAAACAAAAAACAAACAAAGAAAGTAAAACTTTGAAAACTGGCCAAATTCAGTTATACAAATCAAGAAAGTGAGGTCATGTGCCCTGGAACAGTAAGCACCTCCTGTCTTGCTACACTTTATTAAGTGACTGTGCAAATTCATCAAATATCTTTGTCTATTCATTTTACAGTCAAGCTAACACAAGACATTTTATCTTAAGACTTGACCATTTATCTTACATATTAAAACATCTTACCTGTGCTGCCCTTTTCTTCTTTTTGAAGTATTCACCTAAATCATCTTTTACTTGATTTACGATATCTTCACCATTTCTTACTTCAAATGTGTAATTGGCCTGGTCTAAATAAGTCTGTGATAATCTCTTTTTATTCCATCACTAGCCAGCTGTAAGTGTTATATGAGTTAATTAAAAGTTAATATTGTTATAAAAACGTTAACAAATGTATTCATTTCAAGTATACTAAATATAATATAGTAAATCCTCATTATAATGTCCCTCAAACAAATTTGTGAATATTTTGAAATCCAAAAGTCCTTTTCTTATTATTATTATCATTGTTATTATTACTGTATTATTATTATCATCATCCTCATCACTTTTTATGTCTACCTCAATTTTTTTTTCTTTTTTCTTTTTTTCTTCTTTTTTTTTTTTTGGTTGTTGTTGGTATTTAAAGTAATGTTGCTGGTTTGCTGGTTTTCAACTTTCTGGTTGTCATCATGAAAACAAGGTCTAGATCACAAGTTTTACTCACAGCAAGGTTAGTTCTGGCTCCAATTTTTTATCACCATGCATCAATATTGACAAAAGCCAAATTTTGTTGCTGATTTGTATATTCTGCTGCTATGACAATTCATGTTTTTAATTATTAAAATTGCCATCAAAATTATTTTATTTTACAAAAAATTCTGTGTAACCAAATATAAGGACCAAGAAGATAGATTCAGTCATCAATCTTTCCCAAGAAATTGTGAAGTCCAGAGCTAACACTGCACCAAAAATGTCTTAATAATTTCTCTGCAGTTTTAGGAACTGATTGCACTACTTATATTAAAGCCTAATATGAAAGCCTTACCTGCAAGATATAGTTCTGAATTAATATTGCCCAATTCTGAACATCACCCTCCAATGTCCCCATTTCATGTTTTTCTTCTCCTGGAAATCTGGCAGATACATCCATCATTATAACTGTTGCAATCATTACAATAATCTTCATTATGCAAAATTGACTTTTAATTCTCAATCATCAACACTGGTGTTCAATGGTACCCATTTGGTCAAATTACAAACACAAGATTTCTTGCATTTGCTGAATTCAGCTCCTAAAAAAAGAAATATTTCAAAAATCAATAAAAAATTTTTTAAAAATAATATAAATAAATAAAATTTTAAAAAAGGGATTCATACCTAAAAATAATTAATTAAACAAATAAAAAATAAATTTTAAAAATGAACAAATACTTGAAAATAAATAAATAATTACATAAATAAATAAAGGTCATCCCTAAATAAGAATTCCATACAAACTATGAAAACAGAGGGCATATGTGTAGCTTAACCATTCATCAATTCTCCCAATAACAAGGAAAGTTGTAAATTACCCATCAAGAGACCTAGATACTAAAAAATACCAAGTACCTCTGAATATCTTTGATGGACCAGCTGTAGAAATGAAAATTCCAAAGTACTTACCATGAATTCAAATTGATTTATGTCAAAATAAAATATATAGATCTATATGTTCTCAAGATATTATATATAAAAATCATGAGAAACTTAACACCTGTTCTCAACTTCATACATGCATCTAAAACCCTGCTTTGAATATGTATCAGCTTGTTGCTTACAAGCCAAAAGAATTTTTGGATTAGGCCTATGTCCTCTAATTTTCCATCAGCTTCCCCTGTATGGAATAAAACAAACCCTACATTAGAAAGATGGCCTAGCGAGTTTGAATATAAAATGGTACAAATAATCTATAGCATAAACATAACAATACA
>JARBDR010000709.1:0-146051 GCA_029721355.1 Tegillarca granosa | reverse complement strand
TAACAAAATAGACAAAGCAGGAGCAGCTAGCGAAGATGAAATTCGTCATTGGTTTGGTTTACACGGACAGACTACAGGAAAGGTAAGTGTTGATGGATTACTTTATTTCTTACTGACCAGCATGAGCATCAACATCCATTGTCAGTGGATTGGGGTGGGTGGGTTGTTATATAAGAATCACTTGTTTTTAAACTGTATAGTATAGATATCTATGTACATAATAACAAGCAATGGTTTGGAAGGGTGAGCTTAATTTGTCTCTTTCAGGAAATTTGGGATGGGAATGGATGGTGGTCATAAGGGGCTTTGCATTTACATGGTAACACCTACTACCCTTGTATGAAGGAAGTTTGTCATTCCAGTTGTGAAAGGTTAACAATTTTCTTTGTTTACTCCGGTTTTCCTGAATTCTCAAGAACTGATCATATCAATGTAAGTGAAATAATCTGAATAAGAACTTAGAATATCATTCAATTCTAGGGGCTTTGTTGGCTAAATTGTCTAAAGCATGTGCTTAAGGATCACAGTGCCTGTCACTCCTAGGTTTGAATCTCAATAGGCATTGTGATATGTTAATGCAAGCTTTAGACCACACTGCCTATCACTACCTATGTTTGAATCCCAATAGGCATTGTGATACATAAATGAAAGCTATCGACCACACTGCCTATCAATACCTAGGTTTGAATCCCAATAGGCATTGTGATACATAAATGCAAGCTTTAGACCACAGTGCCTGTCACTACCTAGGTTTGAATCCCAATAGGCATTGTGATATGTAAATGCAAGCTTTAGACCACACTGCCTGTCACTACCTAGGTTTGAATCCCAGTAGGCATTGTGATACGTAAATGCAAGCTTTAGACCACAGTACCTGTCACTACCTAGGTTTGAATCCCAATAGGCATTGTGATACATAAATGAAAGCTATTGACCACACTGCCTATCAATACCTAGGTTTGAATCCCAATAGGCATTGTGATACATAAATGCAAGCTTTCGACCACACTGCCTATCACTACCTAGGTTTGAATCCCAATAGGCATGGGATATGTAAATGCAAGCTTTAGACCACACTGCCTGTCACTACCTAGGTTTGAATCCCAGTAGGCATTGCGATACGTAAATGCAAGCTTTAGACCACAGTGCCTGTCACTACTAGGTTTGAATCCCAATAGGCATTGTGATATGTAAATGCAAGCTTTAGACCACACTGCCTGTCACTACCTAGGTTTGAATCCCAGTAGGCATTGTGATATGTAAATGCAAGCTTTAGAACACACTGCCTATCACTACCTAGGTTTGAAGCCCAATAGGCATTGTGATATGTAAATGCAAGCTTTAGAACACACTGCCTATCACTACATAGGTTTGAATCCCAATAGGCATTGTGATATGTAAATGCAAGCTTTCGACCACACTGCCTATCACTACCTAGGTTTGATTCCCCATCAGGCAGATACTATTGGTGAGGAAGTTTGTCAGTTCGCTTGTCAAAGGTTGATGGTTTTCTGCAAGCACTCTGGTTTCCTTCCCTGTTCCAGAACTGACTGCATCGATATAAGTGAAAGAATTGTGACTGGGATGTAAAACACTTTTGCTACATTCCACTCAATTCTCATTCTAACTTTGGTATAAAATAACCAGATAATTTACATAATGTTCAGGATATGAAAATTATTATCCAGTTTTCCCTGAATTTGAAATTAAATATATATAAGCTGATGTTTTGTTTTCTCTTTCTTCAGGGAACTGTATCTCGCAATGAACTACCAGGACGTCCAATGGAACTTTTTATGTGCAGTGTCTTAAAACGTCAAGGTTACGGTGAAGGATTTAGATGGCTAGCACAATATATTAATTAAACAAGTGATATAATTAGGTGATATTAAATTTTAAGATTTCAGAATTGAGAGTTAGATCTTTTGGGGTGATGGCACTTAATAACAATCAACATTATACAGCTCCCAGAGGAGGTTGTGTATGAATTGAATTGAAAGCAAATGGATTCAGGAATAAATGTCTGGATGTAAAGTGCAAAAGCATTTCCATGGAAATGTATATAATGTCATGTCAAATATTAGCAATGGATTATAAATCATATCTATATAATAATATTGTTTCTATGGTACAGAAATGTGAACATTATTCCAGAAATTTTGAATATAAATGTGAATAGTGAATGGAATATATGTGTGAGATTGAATAAGTGGGTTTTTTTGTGCTTTTTGTTATCAAAATATCACCTCTAGATAACATTTTAGAATTGAAGACATTTTTGATTTGAGAATAACTGATATATTATATACATGAAGTCCAGAAGATTAAAACCTGTTTACTTTACTGGTGGGGGATTTAATATTTGATAGTATTGAAACATTGTTAAGTTTTAGACATTTACAGTAAAACTTCATTATACTGTCATCATCAGAAATAGTTTTGGCAATACAGTCAAACCTGTATATAAAGGTCACCCATGGGAATCAGTAAAATTGGCTTTTATGGACAGGTGGCCTTTATATACAAGTTCAATAATATGAATTAAGAGCAACTGGGACAGAATTTTATTGACATTTATAAGCAGGTGGCCCATATAGAGAGGTGGCCTTTAAGACAGGTTTGACTGTATATCATAAGAAACAAAAGAAAATTAGCAGAGATGTAATTTTAGACTTTTCTATATTAATAATGTTTACCTGAGTAACATGTACATTCCCCAAATGTTTGTGTTAAACAAATAGATTTGTATAATGTAACATTTCAGCTTAAAATTATGTTCTTTAGCAATATATAACATAAAAATATTTCTGATCCACTGGAAATAGTAGTTCTACAAAAGCATTAAAATGCTGGCAGACTTTATATCTAGATGTATTATAATGGGGTTTTACTGTATATTATTTATTTGTTTTACGATACTGTACTTCTCTCTTCGCAGTATTATATACTATATTTTCATCTTGATTCATAAAATTTACGTAATTAAACAACTTTAATTGATCTGTCTCGCTGGTTAGGGTGTAAACATATATATATTTAGGATTGATAATTTTGAAAGAAAATTTGAGAATCCATTGTTTAAACAAGTAAAACCATGCCAACTAAATCAACCCCAAAATTTTTGTTGTAATGCAAATGATAACATCATCAGAGCCACATTTTTAGACAATTTATGTTTCCAATTTATATCATGTTTGCAAAAATTATTGATTTACATTAATTGTTGGTCCACCCTCATTTTACCATCCCATAATTTAGTATTGTATTTTTCGTCAATCCACCAGAACTGGAACTTAATTGTGTTAAGAGTTTCTGTAAGTTTGGTGTTTGAAATATGTTTGTGATTGTGTGTCAAGATTACTGTAATGCATATTTTATGAACTTAAAACGTGACACACTGAATTAAGTTTCAATTTCTTAATGAAACATTTGAGGCTTCTAAATTTCACTGTTTTTTGGTGCACATTACTCTAGAAACAGCTACAGCATTTTTGTTTATCAGAGTAAACATGCTTCTTTATACATGCACATGTGTATATATCAATACATAAGCCTATTTTAAATATATAACCCTTTAAATGTAAAAGGTATAGATAACTTTTTTTAAATTTGAGCTATACCACTAATATAAATGGGTTAAAATGGTTAATGTTTGTAAAAACTATTTATTACCACAGCTAATTTTAACAAAGTAAGGATAAAATGTAATTGATATACATGTATATGTAAAATGTATTATAGCATTATCTAACTTGACATATTATGTTTTATAAAATTAAAAGTTTGCATCCATCTATTAATGTTGTAATTTTTTTCCAGCACTAATGTGTTATTTTATTCTGATGCAAAAAAATAGTGTTCTTGTTTTTTTGTAAAGGCAATTAAAGCAGGTTATTATTATTATTATTTATTTTATAGATTTTGGAAAACAATAAGGCATCAGAAGTTTTAGCTATAAAATATGATTAAAAGCCCTAATTATTACATTTTAAATGAATGCCTTGTGTCATTTTGATCCTCTTTCTCAGTGTTAGAAGACATTAAACCAGTTAATTGTTATGTGTTTTTATTACATCATAATCATTTCTAACAAGATATTAAATACACACCACGCATGCTATGAAATCAATAAACATGCTTTAAATAATTTTTTTCATAAGTTTCTTCTCACGTAAATAGTTTACTGAGACAAGATTGGTATTAAGAGTTTGTCCATAGAGTCAAGTTAATGTAAAACCAGAAATAAAAGTATGAGACAGTCAAATGGTGTATCATCACAAATTTTAAAGACCCAATTGCTATTAGGCTTTTTGAATGCAAGGTTGTGTACCTTGAACAGAAACTGCATTACCTGCAATATGTTAGATCATGAGAAGTTTTATATAAAGATTGATGATTAGGTATTGATATCTTGTTTATTTTCTTCCTTTAATCTAGACTACTTTAGAAGTTAACCTGCAACCACATTTTAATTTCATCCAGCTCCATGGGAAATATCTAGTCAAATTGAGTTTACTAAATGCAAAAGATTGTTAGATGTATATAGATTCTAGCCTCATAATAAAAATCTTCCAATCAAATTAGCCTTCACAGCCAAGGTTAAAACTAATAAATCTACAGTAAGAAAGTTTGTCAATTTGTTTAAAAAGAACCTTTTTTTTGGCACTCCGCTTTCATCAATTATTCCACACAACTTTGATATAATTAAAAGAATTTTAAAGTTGACATTAATCACCATTACTTTATGTAAAAATTTATTTAGAATAGATAAATTTATCAATAAAAGTATTAAGTCTTGAAATATCAAGATCAAATGGAAACATGTCTGTAGAAATTGATATAAATCTTTATCAAATGTTATTAAATTAAATTTGTTGTTTGATTTCTTCATCATAAATGTTGAGCATAATAATGCTTTATCTTTTTTTGAATGAGATTATTCTTTTTGTAAAAGTAATAAATTCAGTAGAAATTTACTTCAAAAAGTCAAAAAAGCAAAATCTAAAAATCTTGAATATTTTCAGGTCATAACTCTTGATCTATTATGAAGTTGCATCAGACTGACATTAGAAATTTTAATCAAATTTTAATCTGGTACAAGTGATTCCTATAAATACTAAAATATTTATTTGATTGCTTGACTTTTTTGGTGTATTGGGCAGAATAAGCACTCTTCATGAAAACAAGTCAAGAAAATGGTATCATTACTAAAACAAGGCAAATCACAAAACAATTGCACAGAAATGTGTCTCAAGGTTTTATTGGCTTGGCCATTGACTAATTCTGCAATGAAAGCGATTGGTTAGTTGACTTCAGTGGTACTAATTGGAACGATTTCATAAGTACATTAATCTCCATTTAAAAATCTACTAGCTTTAATGTGGAAAACCTATTTTTCAGTCTAGTAATGTCAAAAGCCAGTTCAGCCCCATTTTCATTAACATTTGTATAATGCTCATTTTCCATCTACGTGCAGAAAAAATTGCATTATTATATACCCAAGGCTTACTAAGGTGTCATAGATGGATAAAAGAAAAAGCTTACAAGGAGGGTACAATCAAACAACTGTTTTAACAAAAACTATAGTACAAAGCTTTTTAATGTAATTTCTTAGAGTGGACACATTGTTATTTTATTGAAGATTTAATACAATAATTAAAGATGACATTACATCTAGTACTGCACTTGATTGTATTTAGGTGCTTGATGAAAGCAAGAGAATTAATGAGGACAGGAAAGCTTTATCACATTTCTAAAATGTTCTTGCTGACTTGTTCATAGTTACAGATTTATGTAAATCACATTTGGTTATTTCTGTATACATGTATATACTTAATGGTATGTAGTGGGATAAAAATTTATATTGTCACAGCTATATAATTGTGATTATTGGTTGACAAGAAAACATTTAATTTATTAAGAAATTGTTAAAATTAAATTCAAATGATTTGTATAGTCTTTACATGTATATTTTTAAGTTTTCAAAGACCACCTTGTATAAAATATTAAAATAATCCTAAACACGCCTTGTTTAATGTTGGTAATCAGGGAAGTTCTGTTTGTTTTACATCGCTCCGATGTACACCTTAGCTTCTTGTACCAGTTTGGTTACCATTGGCATACAACTGCATGTAATACCCCAAAAAAATTGTGTAACTTTTTCTTCCATTTAATATAGAATTGTATAGGTTGATGTTTTCTGTTTTGAAAATATCCCAGCAATTTACACTTTACAAATTTTCTATTCTAAATTACTTTTTAATGTTCTTGTGATCCAAAGGTATATAAAAGTTCATCATGTCATGGAAATTATTTTCGAGTTTAAAGATTGACTGCCATTATTTAAAAAAAATGAAGAATTTACAAATGGATGGTTTGAGGGTTAAACTATTCCACATAAATCACCATTCTAATCATATTTAGGTTTCTGTATTTTCTTTCTGTTTTTGGTTATAAGATGTAAGTAAAAGAAAGAAAGAAAGAAAAAAAAAAACACTGGAAAATTTCAATAATAATATCCCAAGAGTTGATGTTCATGAGATCAAAGATTTAAAACTCAGTTAAGTACAGCACGTTTTCTAGTCATACAAAGTCCCTTAATTAAAAATATTTCATTCATCAATTTTCTAAGTCTTTATATGTTAAATAAAGCATTATATACATCTGTGTCAACCCATTATAAAATTGAAATCATAAACATCGAAGATAATTGAGCTGGTACCTGTTGCCATGACAAAAAGTCAAAATAAAAACATTTTGAGGACTTTAAGTACTAATGACCTTCTTTTAATGTTTTTTTTAAAGCTCATAAAACATATCAGATATAGAATATTAAATTGGACTTCGTAAAACAAACTTCATTAAAATATTATTAAAAAACTTACACACAAAAAAGAGAAATAAATAAATAATAAAAATTTTGTTACCCAGTAGATATACATGTAAACCATCACTTTAACAAAGTATACATGCACACAGTTCTTTATAAAAGGAAAATGTTTAAAGAAATCCTCTAATTACCTTTAAGTTCCTTTGATCAAATGTCAAATGCATTATGCTGTAACTTCAGTTTCGTTTATCTCTGGAGGTGTTTTCTTTATGATATATACCCGAGTTTTGTAGTGGATTATTAAGTTGAAAGATAACACAGATTGGTAGATAGAAAAGTTTGAAAGTGATTAGAAAAATGAAGGTCTATGAGTGAATGTATATATACTACCCACGAGATAAAATATTGTGAAGTAATTTTTTGTAATTCATCTCTATGAGAATATTCAGACACCAGTGTTTATTTTGCATGCTTAGTTAAATCTGTTTTTAAAATGCATTATTATATTGATGAAAAATTTTTGTAAAAATAAAGTATATAAACTTCCTGTTTTTAATATCTTGGAGACAGGTTTTCATATAAATGGTGTTATTGTTTTCACTTCATGAAACAGGCAAGGTTCAGCTAACAGATCTAAAATCTTTAGAGACCTTAAAATGCAGTTTTTTAAGTCGTCTAACAACTTAAGTCTCAGTTTCAACTGTTTGGCTTATGTTTTTATCTATCAAACTTTTTAGTCCCTAGTGTCACTGATGAGGAATGATTTTTCGAAATATGCACATATGGCACCTCAAAATTTAACAGGTATTTGTATTTTATATTTGATTTTTTGTAAAGCTGATTTTGAAACAGGACGACAGTTTCAAATTTGCTAAATAACATTGAATACGAAACACATGATTGTTCAAGTATCAAAACTTTTATGTCAAAAAATAAATCAAAATATTTTGATTTTTCTCTAATGAACTATCCAAAAATACTGTAGGTGTAAGTGGGACAAGTACCATTATGTACTAATTCTACAGTTTTTCCAGGACCTGCAAAAAAATTACGGAAATTATCATTATATTCTACTCATATTTCTACGCATAATACCGCAAAATTAAAAAAAAATATCTGATTTTGGTTGAAACTGAAAAATCTGTACATTGTAACATCTAGACCAACT
Organism: Tegillarca granosa; assembly: GCA_029721355.1. NCBI lineage: Eukaryota > Metazoa > Mollusca > Bivalvia > Arcoida > Arcidae > Tegillarca > Tegillarca granosa. Next base: position 138,054 of record JARBDR010000709.1, on the reverse strand, counting down.
AAGAGCATGGCCACAAAATTTGGATTAGGTGATGTAAAGCCTTCAATGAATACACATTGATTCCACTTGCTACAAAACTTGCCCACTTTGAAAATGTCCCCGGACCTAGTGACCAGGCAGTGTCCAGTATAGTTGTTTAAGTAATTCATCTATATCTTACAGTCAATACATGGATACACAGGACAGAATTTTGAATATCTGCAGCAATTTGCTGATAAAACCCACAGGTACTTGGGGACGGGTAACCCATGAGAACATATCATAAGAACATTGAAAGTGTGTGTGTGTGTGTGTGTGTCTTTTTTACGATATGATATGGTCGATTTTTTCGACTTTCTTAAAACAGATCGTACTCGGGTAAAAAGTGTTGTATTATAGTTGATACATCATCAGGAAATATTTAAAAGTAAAAAAGTCTAGACAATTTTATTAAATCGTCCAGAAAACAATAATCCGGGAAAAGGCGGGGGGGGGGGGACCCGTCCCCAAGTACCTGTGATAAAACCATTTTAATAGGATTCGAGCAAGTGTTTCACCCCAGCCAAGAGTATTTCACTAATATCGAGACGGTCAGTTCAGGAATGAGGATGGGCCGGAAGCAAAGTTGAACTGACAAGGGTTTCTCGCAAAAGGATCTTCTTGAGTTATATTCGAACCTAACCAGTTAGAGGCGCTGTGGTTTTAGACTGCTTGTCCACCAAGACCACTAAGACTATTGATTATATGCATCTATTTAATCGACTAAGGGTTTCTTGGCAATATCTGAATGCAGTTGGAAGAAACTGGTATTTAATGAGACATAAGTATATATAAACCCTTACCCAGTAGATTTAGATGTGCCATTTGTTTACAGTATTCACATGCGTTAACTTGAGTTATTAGGTTTTTGGTACACACTGGGTTACGTATAATGGGGCATTTAAGTAAAAGTAAGTCATCTGGATTTTCTGGCGCTAAAGCACCTTTGGATTCGTACTGACTACAATCAACCTGCAAGAAAAAAGGATAACAGACCTTAAAAGATGAGATATACAACTAATTAAACACATTACATATTCTAGACCATAGCAAGAAGTATTAGGAACGCGAAACATCCGTGCATGTTATATACAGAGTTAGGTCTTTCGGATTTCGAATACTTTCACGGATACAGTTTGGCTAGCATAGACTTAATCAGCAATGTACTTTTAATCATACATTGGCATAAACAGATACATAACGAGGTTATCTGTCTAACAATAATTAAAAATCAAAGATTCAGGGTTACGAAAACCACTCTATACATGCTGTATGGGTAGGGAACACCTATATGCCATTCTTACACGTTGTAGCCGGTCAAGTAATATTTTGTAAGTTCTAAAAAATAAAATGTGCTATTTAGAGAAAAAAAAGAACAGAAAAAGTACAAAGAAACTATATATATATATATATATATATATATATATATATATATATATATATATATATATATATATATATATATATATATATATATATATATAACTTTCTAGTGACTAACAGTGGACATAATGACAAATTTGTCCTGTAAAATCAGATAAAAACTGTTGTGGAAACGAATAACTATTGTTGTCATTTTACAGCCCCAAAATCTCATACAAAAAATATATAATTACTTTGAAAGTTGTGAACACATCAGATCCATCACAAGATCCATTGTGTGCCAGTTGATATTTGTTAGAATGTTGTCCTGGTCGAGTAAATCTACAAGCTGCTTGTTGAAGAAGACACGGATTACCTGAATTCAAAATTAAGTCAGAGCGTTAAGTTCAATGTAGCATCCTCCATTGAGTGTTTCATACAGGAATATAATTGTTTTGCTCATTTTAACATTTACATTTAAAAAACGTGCAAGTATTCTGTATAAAAAGAATGAACATTATTGTTAAATTGTACGCATTTTGTAAACTCTGTAACAATCAAGAGCTAATCATGAGGCACCAAACTAAATAAAAATATAGCTTAGTGCATTCCGAAATTCAGAGGGTTAATTGATTTTAAGAAGACGTTAGACAACTATAGTAAGGTTGTATATACGTACGATATGTAACATTATTTGTACTACACACTGGTTCTAGATGGTAATCACAGTGGTTCGGACAAGCTCTATCCTTGGGTGTACAATTCCCGGTGTGTAAGATTTTCAACCCGAACCCGATTTTGGCTGCCTCACATTCTGCCTTCATAAAAACACAATTATTATCTGAAATTTAAATTCACCTTTAAATGAGTACAACATAAAATAACATAGGTATAAAAATTGAATAAAGAGAAGCAATGGACTAAAGCAAAGATCATAAAACAACAAAGTAATACTATGAGGACACAAATCACAGCAAACAAAACCTGGCATATTGAGACAACAGGTTATCGAGCATTTGGTATAAATACTAGGTTATTCATCGTTTTTGCTCTGAAAGTAGTTAATCTTATATCTATCTTATCTTAAAATGGTAGTATAAACATGTTGTTATTTTCTATTTCTATTATGTTAAGCACAAAAAATTAGACATAAAAAAAAATATTTTGCACTGAAAAAATACATCGCGAAAAAACGCATTTTACAAATGAATCACGCAAACAAAACAAGAAAAAGAAATGCATATTATAATCACTGATTATAAAGCTTTAGGTTTAATGGCCAATATATCGTTGTCAAGTGACGTGGATAAAGTTCTATTGTATTCTACAGCAATTATTTTTCGTAAATAATCACGTTAAAGATGTTAAATACTGTTACTCCATTTTACAATCATTACTTGACTGAGGTTTTCCTCAACTTAAATTTAGCAAATTTTAGCAATTATTTTTGGAACTACGGATAAGCATTTTTGACAAAATATAATCCAAATGCTATAAGCTAGAAGTGATCTTCAAAATCACACCTTAAATATCTTAAAAATGAATATAGTTATTAAGATTTCAAAAAAAGAAGCTTATAACATTGAACATTTCTCTTTTTTGTATAATTACCTTTTAAAATTAAAGACATAAGTGAAATTGTAGTTTTTTCTTGAAATCAGCAACATTGTTTAACGTGCAGTCTACATAATGACTACATAAGCGTTGTAATAAAAATACGTACCATATGTTTTGGCATCTGACGCACACACTGGATCATTGGGTATCTCATCGTCACACAGAATGTTACATGTCTTCAAGGGACTATTACATGACCCACCGTAAGACATTGTTACGGATCCGCCATTCTGACGTGCTTTACAATCGGCATTTTGAAGCAGACATAAGTTTTCTAGAAAAATATTATTTTTTACATGAAGAAGGTTAAGAACAAAATTTATACAATTTTATCTGAGAAAAAAAACTTTGAAACGGCCAACGCAACTAAGAATATGCTTTAAAGACTAATGAAATAAAATAAGTAATTTTTTTTTAAAAATTAACACATATTTTTAACCCCCCCCCCCAGATTTTGTCTAAGCACCAATGATAATTGATAGCAGTTGGTCTAGTTGTTAAGTTTAAGTACCCGAGCTTAACAAACACATTTTTGAAATTTATCAACTGTATCTGAATGAAAGTATTTTTAACAATCTACATTGTATAAACAGTATTGAGAAGAATCAACATCAAAATCTGGTATTAAATAAATACAAAAACCACAAAAGCCGGTAGATGTGTTACTTTCTTTGCTGAGTTTACGATAGTTTACTTTTGCAAATCTAATGTCTTGGCTAAAATTATCAGCACACTATAGAAGTAGGTTGGTAAGTGGTTTATATATATATATATATATATATTCATATATATATATATATATATACAGTTGAATCTCGTTATCTCGAACTCCGCGGGGAAATGCAAAAAGTTCGAGTTATCCGAAGTTCGAGATAAACGATGTGAAAAAAAACCGGCAAAAAAGGGAAGTAACTCGTACAGACCTATCGGAAGTCACTTCCGGTATTATGTAATGCTTATGTCGACAAAATTCTCAGTTTTTACCGATGCCTCTGTATATCTTTTAATACGCGATAAGCGAGTGGGTTACAAAATAGTGTCGACATTGTTCATTTTCAAGTATTGTGAGATAGCATTCAAGTATAATTATATTCATAAGTATATCTGTATACCGCTGACAAGTACATGCTACAAAATATTTTTTTACTGTTTTCTTTCAATAAAAGTGAAATACGTGTGTTGAGAACATTTGTTTTCAGCTACAATGTTGCAGCTGTAAGAATGAAAATTAAAAAAAAATATAAAGTAAATATTGTTTATTACACAAAATATCAATAAATTAATATCAAAACAATTCAACCATACAATCATCACTTTAATCCATATCCCCCAGTACTAGGACCGGGTCCTTCATCCAGTTTATTTGTAGCAGGTTCACTGAATGATAGATTTATGCATTTTGTTTTATAAGATTTTCTTTATTTACTCAAAATCTGCCAATAACTGATTACACTATTGTATTTTACCGACAAACAGCGAGTCCATTTTGTTCCGCATTCCGGTTTCGCTTTGTGTACTTTAATCACCCCAAGCTTCCGGTTGTTTTGATTGATATTTATGGAACGCCATAATCACATTTATTCGTTAAAGTACATTAACGGTCGTTAAAGTACTTTAACGGAATAAAAGTGACTTTGGCGCACATTAACGAAAATGAATTAACGGAATTTCTACTTAACGATCGTTAAAGTACTTTAACGGTCGTTAAAGTACTTTAACGAATAAAAGTGACTTTGGCGCACATTAACGAAAATGAATTAACGGAATTTATACTTAACGATCGTTAAGGTACATTAACGGTCGTTAAAGTACTTTAACGAATAAAAGTGACTTTGGCGCACATTAACGAAATCAATTAACGGAATTTCCACTTAACGCTTAAGGCGATAATGAATATCACGAAACCGATAATGGAAAAGAAATAACCAATCAGAGGACTTGTTACATAACAGCATTATCTCGTCTTGGATACCGCCATTTTTGAAAAAAAAAAAATCAAAGATGGACCGCCTGCAGAGATCTCATCAATCTTCAATCTATAGTGTCCTAGACCGTATTTATAATATGTTAAGAAGTATGCAAAGAAAATCAGCAATTGATGGTTTGAATTCCGAAGAGGCACACAAAGATCTTGATGAGGTAATTATATAGAAATGGTAAAACCGGGTCAACATAAATTTCAGTTGAAATTAAGGCAAATTTATGATGTGAAAACGTTTCCTCGCGAAAGATATAGATTCTACAGGAATGTGCAAAAAGTCATTTAAAATCCAGTCCCGTCAAACATAAATGCAAGTTTTTAAAGTATTTATGATACCTTTTATTCTATATTTAGTCAGTATACAGACATGAGAGATGCATTGTCATCGTGAAAATAGCTGTTGCAATGTCATTCGCCAATTTAGCTGATTGCTAATTTTTATAATTTCTGAATCCAAAATATTGGTACTTGCTAATATTTTTGCTTCTAAATTTTCATCAGTTTCATAATGAGTTTTTAGTTTCTGAGGTTGACTTGAATTATTTTATATAAATTGGCTCCAACTTTGATGGTTGACAGAATTTTTGGCTCCAACTTTTCCCTAGCCCTGAAAATGTTATTGTTATTTTGAAAATTGTGAGCTGTAACAGGCCATAAATTATCTTCAAGAATGTCTATATATATATATTGTTTGGGTGTGAACGAAGTTGACAAACCACATGGCAACTACTTTTTTCCAACTTCAAACAAAATACATTTGCCAGATCCAATGTCTATCTTGCATTTTTCACTTTATCATTATCATCAGTTTATTTTGATTAACGTGCATGTTCAGAAGCATTGGCCACACTAGTAGGCTTCCTTGAAGATGACTGGCTAGCTGCACATACAGCAGATTTCACCCCATGTCTCCATTTTTTTCAATCATGATGTTCAAAATTGAGAGCATCCACCCTTTACAATCTCTCTCTCTCTCTCTCTCTGTTACACACTGTGCACACTTGATTACTCTGTTGGATCTTTGTACATGTCCATATCAGCAGAGTCTCTCTCATAATATGAGGTTAAGGTCTTCGAGGCCAAGTCTCCCCGTTACTTCTTTGTACAGTAACCATATATTTTGATTTTATGCCACAGATTTATCTGATGATTGCTCTGCTATTACGCTGTATATGATGGAGGTTTTTGCTTGGTCGGTGCCCAAGTCACACTGGTGTGGAGCATAGGGCTCCACACACCACACACAAGTTCTCTACACACGGCCACAAGTCTTGTATGATAGGTATCTTGACATAAGGACTGGTATCAGCTCCCTAAATAACTATACATAAATTGTTTTCCAGAAGGTGTTGAAGTTTTAAATCTCTGTCCCCTATGCCATGATAAAGTAGCTTTTTCAATACACTTCTCAAATTCTGAACACTTTAAAATATTCTGTATGTAAATTATGTAATATTCTTCACTATTTTTATTTCATTTAAGAATATCTACTTCATTTTTTTTTATTTTATTTTTTCTGGATATTTGTGCTTTATCCACTTTCCTGTTTTTATTAAAGCATTTGTAAAATCATTTTCTATTTAACTTTAACAAGTGTCCCTGCTGCTCACTTTTTTGGCCTATCACTTTGTTGCTTATTTTCTACATTTACACACTTCTGATTTTTATTATTGAGCAAAGTAACAGTAGACTTTCGGATGTTAAATGTTCTTGTTAACTTGATTTTGTTAAAATACACTGTCCTCTTTTTTTGTTAGTACTGAGATTTCAAGTTCTGGTTTGGAAGATGCATATTTCTGACATATGGGTTCCTCTTTAATCCAGATAAGCAAATATTTGTTTTTGTTACCTCCACCCACTAAATTCTATGTAAAAAATTATTTTTCAAAGAAATGTTTGAAATAGCTTAATTTATCATTTGAAAGCTTCATCAGCCAAAATTAACATTTAATTGGAAAGCACAATAGAAAATGGCAAACCAACAGGTTGGTTCAGGGTGGAACTGAGTGTTAAGGTAAAAGGTAGTTAAATTGTAAAAGGGAAGGAAAGACAAATTCAACTGGTGCCAGATTAGTTACATTATTATAAGTCCACTAGTATTTGGAAGGTACCATGTTTGATACCAGGTTTTGCCATATTGCATTATTAGCTCATCTGAGCACAAAGTGCTCATGAGAGCTATTGGTATCAATAGAGGCAGACCATCCGTCCGTCTGTTTGTCCGTCCATCAACAATTGCTTCAAATGACTTCTTCTCAGAAACTTCTGGTCACATTTCGTTCAAACTTGGTCAAAAGCATCTATAGCACATTGCCTTTCAGATTTTTGTTTTTGGTTGCCATTGCTACAAATGTAGGTCACATTGACCTACATAGTTTAAAACCTAAAAAAATCTTCTTCTCCAAAACTACTTCACTGAGATACAACCTGATGTGATATTTGGCATCTAAAGCATCTTATTTACCTAGTTTGTGAATTGCAATAATTTTTTTTGAAAAATTAGGTTACATGTTTTTGTGTTTATTTTTTATACATTGTAAATAGTACTTTTTTTACCAAAATTACAATAACAAATGAATTTAGGTGAATTTTTTTTCCAAACATCATTTTCTAATGTGAAGTAACATATGTTTGACAATTTTCATGAAATTCTGTAAAATACAAGTCACTTTTTTTTACCTTTTTCATTTTTAATTCTAGCAACCCAAGGGTAGAGGGTTCCAATCCCAGTGAGGCTCCTTTTTTTTTTTTTTTCTTTTTTAAATTTCTGAATTTTATGACTTACAATGGTGCATGGAACAGATTTTATGATTTTTTTAGTGTAATTATTATTTTTGAAATACGTGTGATACTGATATGTAGTTATAGCTAAAACCTTGAAATATTTTACAAAATCACTGTTATGTGACATAATTTAAACTAATCGAACAATTTTTTTAAAAATAATTTGCAGTTGACTTTTACAATTTTTTTTTAAATATTGTAATTAATGTGTCAAATCTGTTAAGTCTTAAATCTGGATCTAAAAAAATTGCTCATGTGAGCTTTTGTTATGGATAGATACTCTGCCATCCATCCATCCATCCATCAAAAGACTTCTTCTCAGACACTACTGGTCACATTTCATTCATATTAGTCAATAGCAACTATAGACCATTGCCATTCACATTTGTGTTTCTGGTTGCTATGACTACCAAAAGTAGGTCACAGTGACCTACATAGCTAAAAATAAAACAATAAAAATACTGTTCTCTGAAACCATTTCTATTGAGGCAACATGTTATGACTTAGGTCCATCTTGGGCCTCTTGTTACTTTTTTCTTGTTACACAAAAATCCTTCTTTAGAGTATTTATGACATGCATCATTCATTCATTAAGGATCATTTAAAAAACTTACAAATTACATGGAAAATCAGACAATTAAACCATGCTGTTATTGTTTTTTTTTTTTTTTTCAAAATCTTTGAGCTTCAACTAATACTGAGTTTATAATTAGCAGTTGAATATTCTTCAACTGTTAAGCATCCAGCACCAAGGCATCTTTTCTTAAACAAGTCTATATAGAGCTATGTCATTATTTAGATGAAAATGATTTGTAAAGCATTAAACACTTCAAAGATAATCACCTTTTTAAGCACTCCTTATTCTCCTGAATAAACCAAGATTAAATAATTAAAACCATACAAACAGTTAACCAGGTTAAATCATATTTAAATCTCAACAGCAATTAATATTATCAACCAACTAATTGACATGTATAGAGAAAGTAAAGGAATGAAGTAAACTCATACAGGATATGTCAGATGGTTCAGTCTTTTTCTTTTATTTGTATGAATAAACATTGTTGGTAATAAAGGAAACAGCTTTAAACAATTTATTGATATATAACAAATATTATTTCAGCAAAATGCAACCTCTTTAGCATTTTTTTTAACTACACAATGATTATGAAAAAAATCATTACAAAAAAATAAATGTCTATTTGTGTGGTTATAGTTCTTTTACAAGTGACCAGTGGTTAAGCTTATTAAAAAAATAGGATTAAAAAACAAGCCTTATTTAATTATCTGTTTACTTAAACCTATTATTCAATTCAGAAGCATTGCCTTTAAAACAAAAATTTCAATATTGACACCAATATTCTACCACACCTTGATATCAAATAAGTGCAAATTGTTAAAAGTAGAAGATTTTTTTTTTAATTTCAGGCACTTACCAACCTGACAAGGCTAGAAAGTAGCAGTGCTTTGCCTAATGAAGATTTAAAATCTGCTATAAGGTCAATCAAAGAATTTAAAGAAGCTCTACCCCCACAGATGAATTCCCACAAAGAAACAGAAATTCAGCATTATGGTAGGTACAAGTAATGCAGATTAGTGATAGGATTAAATCAGAGTGGTGTATTTTAAGAATTAATCTAAAAAGTGCATGTACAAAAGACCTAATGCTGTGTTGCAAACTATTATATATACTGATCCTAAATATATATTGTGTGATGAAGCCATGTAATTCTTATTTTCTGTGTTGTTGTTACATTTTTTGTAAATAATTCATTTGTGATAATGAATTGAATAAATTGAATGTTCTGTAAATGTTAAGTAAACTCATTATCCTCAATGGCGCACATAACAGATGCTTTGGCATATCCTTAAGTGTGAGTAAATTTTTCAGATTGCTTGCAAAAGCTCCATGTTTTCTGGATACTCAGTATTATTTCCACCACCCCAGAACTGACTGACTTAATATCTATAGGCTTAAAGAAACTTGACTTGGGAGACAGGAAGTCTTTTGGGTACTTCTCAATATTTACTATTAATACTAAATAAATATGCATGCGGTTCTGAAGCTAAAATTCTGAATTGGGCTTGTAAGTATATATATATATTTGTTATATCCATATTTTTTAGCAGTTTGTACTACAGAAGTTGCATAATACTCATGTCATTTTGTTTTTTCCAATGTAAAACAAAAAATAAAATTGTTCATAATTAGTTTTTATTGATGATGATGGGTAAGATCTCTGTAGAAAAAATTAAACAGCATATTGCATTACTATGTTCCTTTTTTCACTACAAGCCTTTTTTTTTAATGTTTGTAGACCATACCAAGCCGAATCTCCATGGCAGAGGTCGACCTGAGTTTGAAATTGATATAGGCAAGCTACAACAACTATTGGATTTAGGATTTACAGTAAAACAGATAGCAACTGATGGGCTTCTTGGTGGAGTTTTGCATCATAATACCTTGCACAAAAAACTGAAAGAAAACAACATAAAACTGCGATCATCTTATTCAGATATAGGGGAAGAAGATCTTCAAGAACTTGTAGTTAAATACAATAGAGACCACCCCAATGCCGGTGTGTATTTCTTTACCCTCAGAATTGTATATACATGTATCTCTTTTTATAATAAATATAAATTTGAAATTCTGTCTGAAAATCCCATTTCTCTCATCCAGAGTAATTTTTAGAACTGGATAGCAATTCAACATGAAATAGCAAAGCATCAAAATTGATCCAGTATAGAATTTCACTAACATTTGTTTGCTGTTTGTTTTTGGTGTTTTGAAATTTAAAGTCTGAAATCTGTAAACTAGAAGCCTTTTTAACTTCTTATAAACTTCTTACTAAACTTGGTATAAGGTAATTTAGTATTAACAGTAATAGGAGATGCTTATGGAACAACCCAAGTTTGTTTTTTCTTTAGATGTGCCAAAGAAAGTAGCAAAGATAAAAAATTTCAACATGTGCAGATTTCAGTTTTTCAGATTCTGCCCTTGGTCTTTTCTTTACTAATTTGCTGTTGGCCTTCTTTGGCAGAAACATGACCTATGATGCATATATACATATATATAATTTTTTTTATTATTATTATTTTTAATTAATTTATTTTTTTTAATTATTTATTTATTTTTTTTGTTGTTGTTGTTGTTGATGTTGGATGTGAAAGGTTCAACTTCTCCATCATCCACATCTTCTGAATTTTTAACATTCAAGAGGGAATTAATTTTCTGTTGTTTAGCATGTTGTCTTAAATGATGTATTTATTCTATTCAGGAGCACTGGAAATACAAGCTTATCTTAAAAGTAAAGGACATAATGTTCAGCGCAAAAGGTGTAGAGAGATGTTACTTAGAGTAGACTCAGCTGGTACTGCATCCAGATGGTCTCGTACTATTCAGCGAAGACAGTATAATGTTCCAACAGCGAATTCTGTTTGGCATGTCGACACACATCATTCACTGGCAAGGTGAATATTTTCTTTATATGTTTATCAAGGCCACAAACTTAATTAAACCACAACTTATTTACACACAGTCAATATTTTGATGTAGTTTTAGACTTGGTATTAGAATGTTACAGGGGTGAAGGTTTTCCAGTTCAACAGCAGTTTATAACTTTTCATTGACCAGAGTTTGAGTTCTTTTTTTTAAACCAAATTATTTAAACCATTTCCCCTTTAAACAACTAAGATATTTGGAAACCAATTTGGTATGGAAGGTCCTTTTCTTGTGGTTTTTGAAATTAATATCTGACGTCTTTGTCATAAATCCTTCATGGAATACAACATTTATAAAGCAAATGCCAAAAAAATGTCCTCACAGATTGTCAATGTATCAGTTTAATGTTTCAAATTTTACATATTAAAGAACTTCTTTGGGGATTTAGCATATGGGGCAGTTTTATATACAAGTTTTGGTTGCCTGTGATTTTGGTAAATTATGCAAATACAGTTAAACTTGTGTTAAAGGTCACCTCAATGTAAGAGCCACCTGTCTACAAAGACTACTTTCAATTTCTTTAAAACTATTTTCAACTCACCTGAGCTGAGCTATTGCTAACATTCTTAGGTAATCTTGTTTCAGATTTGCACAAACAGTAGCCATGGGGCTCAAAATGGGGAAATGGCAAGGCACTTAGTGGGGAAATTGCTAAAAATTAAATATTTGTCAATATCTTGAAAACTATTAATTTTTTTTTTGTATAGGCATGCAATGCATAGAATATTGTACATGTAGGTATGCAACATTCATTTTGATATACATGCATATGGCTCCAGTTCATAAGTTCAAAGGTCAAGGTCACAACTGCATAAAGAAGACTGAAATTGTTAATTATCTTGAAACCTATATACTTTTTGTATGGGCTTGTTTATAAGAATATTGTAGGTATTGATATGGCAACCATTTTGATATATTATTCAAGGTCATAGGTACAAAGATCAAGGATAAAGCAGTATAAGGAAATGATTCATTGTACTGTAGTTTCCACATGCATATAAGTTATTTATAAATGAAATGTGACTAGATATTTTCGATTAAGTATTGTGGCAGTTCCAAACTTGAGAAAATTTTTGAAAGGTTTTGTAATTATGTTCTTTGCCAACAATTTTAGGCATAGGCATTTTGCCGATGGCCATCTTGATTTATTTTTAATTTGTTTTAAAATTTTTTAACTTTATTATTATTATTTTTATTGTTTCTCTTTTTGTATTTGGATCTTTATTGGCCTTACAATTTGACTTTATACCTGACAAGAGTTCCAGTTTATTGGCCTGATTTTGAAGCAAAATGACAAAATCAGAAAGGGAACTCTTATATGCTTTAAGGAATTAAAATACAAGGCAAACAAACTTCCTTAAGGCAAAATTTGTGACTTCCTTTGAAAGATTCTTCGAAACAGGTTTCACTGTATGTTCTGTTTTTAGTCAGATCATTGAAAACATTTCCAAAAACAAATGGTCAGTTGATTCCAAATTTAATATTTTGGTATTTCACTTAATGACAATGACAATTAGAAACAAAGAACTTGTTGAACTCAGCAACATGAAAAATGACATATTTTAATATTTTCAAGTACAATTAGCTCTAATTGATGGACTGATTTTATTTAATAATTTCACATTCATTAGATGCATGTCATTTAGTTAATGAGTTGGCATTGCTTATTAATGTTCATGTTTCTTCTCTATTTCTTATTTGTTGGAACATTATTCACAATTCCTAATAAAATTGTTTGAAGTACATGTATAAAATTTATTTTATTTGTTGCAGGTGGGGCATTGTTGTGCATGGTGCGATTGATGGGTACTCCAGGCTTATTCCTTTCATGAGAGCATCAACTTACAACACATCAAAGGCTGCTGCATGCTTCTTTGTAGAAGGTGTAAAGAATTATGGAGTTCCGAGTAGAGTAAGAGCTGATAATGGCACTGAGTATGTAGATACAGGAAGATTCATGGTAGAAGTTAATGGAGAGGACAGAGGAAGTTTTTTGACTGGTCCATCTGTCCATAACCAGCGAATAGAAAGACTTTGGAGGGATGTGTACATGAAAGTAATTGATACATATTACAAGCTTTTTTTATATATGGAAGAAGAGAAAGTATTAGATATTGGAAATGATACACAAAAGTGGGTACTGCAGTTTGTGTTTACGCAACGCATTGACACTGCGTTAAAAGAATGGATGGTGATACACAACAACCATAAAATAAGAACAGAAAATAATAAGACCCCAAACATGCTTTGGTTCCAGTCATTATTAGAGAGTGATCCATTTAAATTCCGGAGTGCTAGAAACATTGAATCTCCTCCTGAAGAAAAGATTCAAATGGCAATCCAGTCATTGAACCTAGAGCTGGATGACACCACATTTTTATCTCCTAGACCTCCATGTCCTTTGATGGCAGATGCTCTACAGGAATTATCTACAATTGATGTTGATAAGGAGTCCACGTCACATGGACTGGATATATTTCGAGAAGTTATGCTTCATGTTTTATCAAGACAGTAGTGTATTTAGGAAAATCATTTTGTACACCCTGTTGTTTCATACTTTTTAGCTCACCTCAGAAGTGTTGTCATCCATCATGTGTTAACCTTAAAATATTTAAATCTTCTCTATAACCACTGGTACAATTTTGATGAAACATATTGGTAATCATGCAGGGATTTTTCTGGCCACTCACAGGGTCCGGTAAAGGGACCAATTCCCAATGCCAAAAAGCATACATTTGTCCCAATTTTGTAGGTGAAAATTCCCAAATGATCCTGCTTTGAGAAACTTAAGGAAAAGTGGAAAAAACTCTATATTTTTGGTGTAGCTTGTATATCTTTATAATAACCTGTACTTATGCACATTTTGATTTATACTCAATGAGGATCTGGTAGAATGGGAGCAACTCATGAAACAATGTTCTCAGATGTTTGTATTGAAGCTAGTCTATGAAGATATTGTGTTAATGTCCGAGTGATTTGGTACAAATGAGTGACTACCAGCATGTATCTAAATAGTAAATATTCCAGGCAAAATATTTGATGTGCTGACAATGTGAAAATTTTTAAAGTTTAATGAAAAATTTTCCCAAAATTTAAACTTTTTGTATTTATGTTTATATTAGAATATAGTAGGTATTGATACACCGATACTTTTGATATAAGGATCACAGTCATATAGGGTCAAAGGCCAAGACCATAACTGAAATTGTTAATGATCTGGAAAACTATAAACTTTGTAGTGTAGATTTTCCTTCCTAAATTGCTTGAATTTCTTAGAAATTATTATGCTGTAGAATACAAATTCTGAGTTGTTTTTCAATGTGTCATTGTCATCTTAGTTAAATGTGATCCTTATGATTGTTTATATCACATAAAATAGGATTGTCAAAAATTTCTTGTTTGTTTGTTGTTTTTTTTTTACAAATCAGTCAAAGTACTTATAACATTATGGAATTGTCAGTTTTTCCTTTCCTGATTAACTGTAAACTTTTAAATTAAACTTATCCTAAAACATGTAAACCTATGGCTAGCAATATATTTGGTTTGGATTCCAGGTTGAGCTCCTCTCATTGATTGAAGCTGGTTGATTCACATTCAAGGTTACGGCTACCCTTAAGTAGTAAAACCTTTAAAATCCTGTCATTAAGAATTGAAATGGTCTGAACTAGCTTGTACTTAACTCAACCAAGTTTTCTCAACCAGTTGACCTTTTTTTCACATTCAAGGTCACAATAGTCATTTGAAAAACACTTATGAAGAAAAAGACATTTACTAACAAAGCTTAGAATTGGTTGAATGGAACTGAACTCAAACTTGATCATAAACTCGTTATGG
Source organism: Tegillarca granosa (assembly GCA_029721355.1). Classification (NCBI taxonomy): domain Eukaryota; kingdom Metazoa; phylum Mollusca; class Bivalvia; order Arcoida; family Arcidae; genus Tegillarca; species Tegillarca granosa. The sequence goes on along the minus strand of JARBDR010000709.1, from coordinate 122,959 downwards.
TAGCCTCGCTTACCTAATCTGCAGGCTTTAAATCAAGAAAATTAATAATTCAAAGAAGTTCATTGTGTGAAATTCCCGAAATTCATCAAAATTAGTGAACCAGAACTGAACTCGAACTTGATCATAAACTCATTATTGTAGTCTTGCTTACCTAATCTGCAGGCTTTAAGTCTAGAAAATTAATAATTCAAGGAAGTTCATTGTGTGAAATTCCCGAAATTCATCAAAATTAGTGAACCAGAACTGAACTCAAACTTGATCATAAACTCATTATGGCAGTCTCGCTTACCTAATCTGCAGGCTTTAAGTCTAGAAAATTAATAATTCAAGGAAGTTCTTTGTGTGAAATTCCCAAAATTCATCAAAATTAGTGAACCAGAAATGAACTCAAACTTGATCTGTAACTGTTGGTGGTAGACTCAAATGCCAAAAGAAGGTTTAATATCTCAAGCATTTTTAGCTCACCTGAGCTGAAAGCTCAGATGAGCTATTGCTATCCATCTTCGTGCATCGTGCATAAACTTTTTACATTTTAATCTTCTCCTCCAAAACCACTGGGCCAAATTTAATGAAACTTGGTAATCATCATGCCTTTTCAGATTTGCACAAATGAAGGAGTTATGTCCCCTTTGGACCCCATAATGGGGGAAATAGTAAAAAATATAAAAATCTTCTCAGAGATATACCTTAGTTATTTCATTTATAACATCCTTAGATCATCTATTTTCAGATATGCAAAAATGGTAGCCATGGGGCTCAAAATGGGGAAATTGTAAGGCACTGAGTGGGGAAATTGCTAAAAATTAAATATTTGTCACTATATCTTGAAAACTATTAACTTTTTGTATAGGCATGTATATTAGAATATTGTAGGTATTGACATAACGACCATTTTGATATATGGTTCAAGGTCATCTGTTGAAGGTCAAGGTCACGGCTGCAGAAGAAGACTTAAATTGCTAACTACTAGTACCTCGAAAACTATTAACTTTCTGTATAGGCATGTATATAAGAATATTGTAGGTATTGACATGACGATCATTTTGATATTTGATTCAGGGTCATGTTGAAAGGTCAAGGTCACAGCTGCAGAAGAAGACTTAAATTGCTAATTATCTTGAATACTATTAACTTTTTGTATAGGCATGTATATTAGAATATTGTAGGTATTGCGACAACGATCATTTTGATATATGATTCAAGGTCATATGTTGAAAGGTCAAGGTCACAGCAACAAAAGAAGACTTAAATGGCTAATTATCTTGAAAACTATTAACTTTTTGTATAGGCATGTATATTAGAATATTGTAGGTATTGATATGACGATCATTTTGATATATTGTTCAAGGTCACAGCTGCAGAAGAAGACTTAAATTGCTAATTATCTTCAAAACTAATCACTTTTGTATAGGCATGTATATTAGAATATTGTAGGTATTGATGTGACAATCATATATGCTTCGAAGTCATATATTTTTAAAGGTCAAGGACATAGCAGCATAAGTATACTGAAATTGATTAATGATTTGAAAATTAGTCATTGCACTAGAGTTACTTCATACATATTATATAAGCTACTTATAAATGAAATGTGAGTTGATATATTTCTGATTAGGTTTTGTGGGAGTTTTTAACTTGAGAAAACTTCAAGTTTCTGTACTTAATATATTGTCTATTACACTTTGCAAACAATATTTGACATATCTTCAGGTGAGCGTTAAGGCCCATGGGTCTCTTGTTTAAAAAATAAGTCTGAAAAAGTAATATTTTAAAGAATTTTTCTAAGTTTAAGGCCCATAATTTCACCGTATTCAGTGAACAAGAGCATATCTCACACTTAGTCTTTATCTCAATATGGTAGACAAATTTGAATTTAATATCTGCAAGTGTGTAGAAAAATATGTCATGAAAAATAATGGTGACCACCTGATTTCCCACCAAATCAATAGCCGAGTACAACTTTTCAACTCGGCTGAAATGCAAGTAATAGACTCGAATATGGACATGCAGATACAATAGGTTGTTCTACAAGTTAATATGGACTTAAGTATGGTGAGCAAAAGAAGGGCAAAAAATTACACAACCAGTATATTGTAAGCTTTTATTTTTTTTCACATTAAAAACATGGTAACATTGCATGTAAATTGAAGTAATATCTAATAATAAATTTGGCAAAACAAAAGAAATTGGCAAAACAAATTAAACAAAAGATCCTTAATTGCTCATCTGGACATAGCAACATCATATAATATGTGATGATTTTTGTCTGCAAATAAATGACTTCAACTAAGTTCAAAATAGTTGTTAATAACATAATGTTAACCTGTATGAAATTAGGTTTAACTAGAGGCCCAGTTGGGCCTGTATTGATCAACTGGCAGACAAGTTACTTCTCATTTTATAGCAATAGCGGTCATCTAGGATGCTGCAAGAAGCTGATCTTTTATCAACTTAATTAATCTACTCCACCTACAGACCTTCTACACCAAATAGTTCTATTTAGCCCAGTTTCAGAGTAAAAGATTTTTAAAGAATTGGCTATTGATATTTGCATATTCTGCTTATTATGCACTAATTATTAATGTGATGGAAAATCTCTTTACATATACATATGTTAAATAGCTATCTATCTAGTCTTTATATATCAAATTTGAACTAAATCAGTTGAAAATTAAACCTGTAATGGCCATTTTGCACTTTTTGCTATTTAGAGTTATGGTGGCCATCTTAGATGTCACAAGAAAATGATTTGTACAATCTTGAAACTACACCTAGGGACCTTCCACAAAAAAAATGGTTCCATTTGGCTCAGTAGTTTTAGAGGAGAAGATTTTCAGAAAAACTTGTCACACAATAATGTAAAATCACTATAAATCTGCTTTCTAGATATCAATTTTGAACTAAACCAGTTAAATAATTAGCATGTATTGGCCATTTATTACTCTTTGCTATTTATAGTAACAGGAAGTTGTTTGTCCAAATTTTACTCTGCAGCACCAACGGACCTTCCACATCAAAATTGGTGTTTGGCTCTGTAATTTCAAAGCAGAAGATTTTAAAGAAATTGCTATTAATAGCAGCTTATTTGCATATTCTGCTAATAATGACCCAATTTAAAAAAATAAAAAAACCTGTTACATATGATAAATGGCTATACATCTGTTTTCTAGATATCAATTTTGAACTAAATCAGTTGAAAAATAAGCATGTATTGGCCATTTATCACTTTTTGCTATATATAGTAATGGTGGCCATCTTGGACACCACAGGAAGTTGATTTGTGCACATTTTAATCTACACTACCTAGGGACCTTCCAAACCAAATTTGGTAAACAGTTTTAGAGAAGATTAGCACATACTTTTCACCATGCCATTCGCTCAGCTGGCTATAGCAAGTTGGGCTAATAATGATATGGAGTAGAAATCTTGTATTGATGACAACTGGCAGCAAGTTCAAAATCAGAAAAAATAAATTCTCATGACAATATTTCCAAAGCACAGAAGTAAAAATAAGGCAGTAACCTTGGTCAAACATGAATTTAAAAGGAATTAATTATTTATCAATCATAAAACTATTTTAAAACATTGTGTAAAGATTTAACCTTTTGTTAATATGTTTGCATTACATTCTTGCACAAACAAATTATGTCAAAGCACAATGATAAAATGTTACCCCATTTTGAAGGGCTTTTATAATAAACATAAACTAAATACCTGCATTACCAAACACTAGGTATACAATCAGCAATGTATTGTTGAAAATAGCTTACATGGAGGCTAAGCACCAAGATTAAAAAGCTTGGTCTTGACATTTGACATCCTAGTTATATCTCCAGAACATATAAAACTTAAAATTCTTACTTTTATTGAAAGCTACATGGTAGCTTTTGAAAATTTTGAGACGGGTATTAATGTTGTCATATGCACACACAAACACATTAAACTTTTAGCCAGGTAAGCTAAAAAAGCACAAATTTATAGCCACAGATGACAATACTGTAACTGTTACCTTTGCATTACCATTAACAAATCAATGACAGAAAAAAGGCAGAGGTAATGACAAAGTCAATCCATACTTAATATAGTCAAAAACATTACAAAAAGTCACAAATTTGCATAAGGACATGCTCTGTTTCTCAAACCAAAAAGAAAAAAAAAAAAATTAATAAAAGTTCCAATTTTTTTTTTTTTTTTAGTTTCCATCATTTAAAGTCAACCTCATATTTTTAACATGGTTTAAATAAATACCCTGGTGTTCATGCAAATTATTTTAGACATGGGTGAAAAGAAATTAATGAATAATAATTAATAAATAAGTACTGTATTTTGAAAATAAGATAAATATACATTGTACCTTGTACTTTAAGTAAATACATCTAAGGTTGTATGTATGAAATAGTTCTTCAACATGCATGTTAAATGAGGGAGAGTTTATAATATATCCAAATGTTCTGCTCTAATTCTATATATTATGTCATAAATGAGAGACTAATATAATGGTTAGAGGTAAAGTTTTGTTAGCATTGGTGACAATGGAAAAGCTCAGAACCATCACTTTAAAAATATTTAAGTATGTATAGCATTTTGAGCACTAATATTACCAAGTCATAACAAACATAAATAACGGTCAATAAAGACAATAAATCTTAAAAACTTTGAAATCAGTATAGTAGTTCAGGAAAGATTCAAACTGAATCAAACACTCTAGATGAGGGATCCATGACGTAGGTATAAAATTCTTTTGAAAGCTCCTGTGCCGATAAATATAATCGACTGACTTGCAATGTTGCTGTGCAAGTGTTTGCCAGTGGTCTTCGTTGAATTCCTTCTAGAGAATTGAACATTACTGTAAGTTTGTCAAGGCAAAGGGTATCAGCTGAGGTCCAAAACCTTAAAAATTCAGCAACATCAGTCTTTGATAAACTGGAAATAAATCTTTCTAAATAGCCCTTGACTCTTTCTTCCATGGTGCGTAGAACAACATCTTCTTCCGTAAACACGTAATTAATTTGATCTATGATTTTTTCCGTTGTTGGCTGGTATTGTTGTCTTAAGTTTTTAATTACATCTTCTGTCATTCCCTTGAAAAGAATGGGATAGCAGGAAAGGCCTTCTTTCAAACGTGAAACAGCATATAGTGGTATAACACATAATTGCAATTTAGCAAGACTGATTAATTGAAAGTTCAGTGATGAAGGGTTAGGGACTTCTGTTCCATGATAGGTACCAAAGAAGTTAATGAGCTGAAAACTAACTTTCTGATTAAATTCTCGCATTTTCATTGCATCATTGACTAGTTTAGCTTCTTCTTCAGTAATAAATTTTAGAAATGACTCGAGCAATAACGAATTTGTACACTCTCCAGTACCCAACAATCCTAGAATAACTGGGGAAAGAGTGGGAGGCAAATAATTAGATAAGACAAAGGCGTGAGCCAGTATGTTCCCAATCACTTCGAAAGTGCCATCAAATAAAAAACCAACATCATTTAATGGCACTTTCTCTAAATGGCCTGTAAAATATGTGTTCATTAGTAGTGGAATGGCCATACTAAACATTTCTCTTGTTACCCCTTCTAGATCTAAAGCTTTTTCTTCCCCTTCAAATGTAACTTTGAGGTGATGATGAACAAGTGATTTATCCAGTCTATAAATATCCAATACATCCTGGACAAGATGTGACCTCCTCACAGTAATGAGCTTTGCTGGTAATAAATGTTCATATATATTTATTTGACGTCTATTCAGTTCTGAAACATCTAAAATAAAAAAAAATTTCCAAGCATAAACTAATGGTATATGTTGAATAAAAATCCATTAAATAAACTAATGATATAAATAAGTGTTTAAAAATTCATTATAAATATAACAATATATGCAGTATAGTACTTAATACCCGAGGTGTCATTTTTGCAGATGGACACTAGTTTAATCTGTGTTTTGTGATGTGTTTTGAGAGAAATAAAAAGTTGACCATTATTTCTTTTGTTTCAACTCCCATATTTCCTGTTCAGTTTTTACTTTTAATTTCAGATTTTCAATCATCCAAATATCCTGTAAACATTAATTTTAAAACTGCTTTTTATGCTTTTTTTTTTACTACTTATTGACCCAACATATCCCATAAACAACCTTGAGCTAGCTTCTGTCAAGAGGATCTTTTTTAGCAAGTTTGACGAGATTGGGCTAAAATTGGGGCCTCAGAAGTGTTAACAAGGTTTTTCTATAATTTACTCTAGTGACCTACTTATTGACCCAACATGACTCATATACAAACTTCAGCTAGCTTTTGTCAAGAGAATCATTCTGACTAAGTTTGATGAAGATTGGACTAAACTTGGGGCCTCTGGAGTGTTTACAAGGTTTTTCTATAATTTGATCTAGTGACCTACTTATTGACCCAACATGGCCCATATACGAACTTGAGCTAGCTTTTGTCAAATTGATCATTCTAAGCAAGTATGATAAAGATTGGACTGAAATTAAGACTTCAACAATGTTAACATGATTTTTCTAAAATTTGATCTAGTGACCTCCTTGTTCACCAAACATGGTCCATATGAACGTGAGCAAGTTTTTTGTCAAGAGAATCATTATGACCAAGTTTGATGAGGATTGATCTAAAATTGGGGCCTCAGTAGTGTTAACAAGGTTTTTCTATAATTTACTCTAGTGACCTACTTATTGACCCAACATGACTCATATACAAATTTCAGCTAGCTTTTGTCAAGAGAATCATTCTGGCCAAGTTTGATGAAGATTGAAATAAAATTGGGTTATCTGGAGTGTTAACAAGGTTTTTTCTATAATTTGACCTAGTAACCTATTAATTGACCAAAAATGGCCCATATTAAATGTAAGCTAGCTTTTGTCAAGAGATCACTCTGAGCAAGGGTAATAAAAGTTGGGTATCGAGAGTATTAACAAAGCTTTTCTGTAATTTGACCTAGTGACCTACTTATGAACCAACATGACCTATCAACAAACGTAAGCTAGCTTTTGTCAAAAAGATCCTTCTGAGCATGTTTGATGAAGATTGATCTAAAATTGAGACTTTAAAAATGTTAAGAAGGTTTTTCTAAAATTTGATCTAGGGACCTACTTATTGAACCAATATGACCCATATACGAACTTGAGCAAACTTTTGTCAAAAGGATCATTCTAAGCAAGTGTGATGAAGATTGGCCTAAAATTGAGACCACATAAGTGTTAACAAGATCTCTCAAATTTGATCTAGTGACCTACTTGTTCATCCAACATGACCTATCAACAAACTTAAGCTAGCTTTTGTCAAAAAGATCATTCTGAGCAAGGTTGGTAACACTCAAAAGTGTTAAACAAGGTTTTTCTAAAATTTGATCTAGTGACCTACTTATCGAACCAATATGTCCTATATACGCACTTGAGCTAGCTTTTGTTGAGGGGATCATTCTGAGCAAGTTTGATGAGAATGGGCTAAAATGTGGACTTTAAAAATGTTAACAAGTTCACCCAACATGGCCCATATACAAAAATGGAGCTAACTTTTGTCAAGGGGATCATTCTTAGCAAGTGTGATGAAGATTGGACTAAAATTGAGACCTCAAAAGTGTTAAAAAGTTTTTCTAAAATTTGATCTAGTGACCTACTTGTTCACCAAACATGGCCCTATACGAACTTGAGCTAGCTTTTGTCAAATTGATCATTCTATGCAAGTTTGATAAAGATTAGGCTAAAATTAAAACCTCAAAAGTGTTAACAAGGTTTTTATAAAAATTAGATCTAGTTACCTACTTGTTCACCGGACATGACTCATATACAAAATTGAGCTAGCTTTTGTCAAGAGAATGATTCTAGGAAAGTTTGATGAAGATTGAAATTAAGACTTCAAAATTGTTAACATGATTTTTTTTTAAATTTATGCTTACCATGCATTATGCACACATTTGCACACAACAACATACACTTTACCAAGAAGCACAATGGTAAAAAATAAGATATAGTCTGTTAACTCCATTTTGAAGACCTTTTTTAGGAATTTCTCTAAAACTTTTTCTGAAATTTGACCTAGTGACCTACTTATTGAACCAATTTGGCCCATATACAAACTTGAGCTAGCTTTTGTCAAGAGGATCGTTCTGAGCAAGTTTGATAAAGATTGGGCTAAAATTGGGGCCTCAGAAGTGGTTTTTCTTTAATTTGACCTAGTACCCTATTTATTGACCCAATATGATCCATATACAAACTTATGCTAACTTTGTGCTCAAGTGAGCTAAAAACAAATCTGACTAAAAATTACACTAACAAAAATCTTCCAAGAACTGACTAGGATATATAGAAACAAAAAATTGTAAAATAAGTGTATGGTTCCCATATATAACAGTAAGAATTGACAATGTCATGATCCAATACATTAAAAGATTACCATTCAAATGTGTAGGGTTGTAAGGTAAAGTATCATCTTTTGTATTGTCATCTTCATCTTCTTCTGATTCTGAATCCTAAAAACAGTATATAGTAATAAAAAATTTGCATGAAACAGACATTCTTTTGTATTCAAAGATGTATATATATATATTTAAAATTAAGATATATATTTAAATGACATCAATATTTTATTCATCAATCTTGTCATTATACAAGGTTATGGAGTATGACTATGCTATATCTCCTTACACTGCAGTATAATGAAAATACATTTCCCCTTCATTATTTTTAATCCTCACATCTTCAAATTAATCGGCTATAAGAGAGAGAGAGAGAGAGAGAGAGAGAGAGAGAGAGAGAGAGAGATTTTATTTGATTTGATTTAGTTGGGTTAGACGTCCCAGTCAAGAATACTTCATTTATATCAAGAGTCACCATCTATAGGTGATGTGGCAGAAATGTTGACCTTTGAAGTGCACTTAGAGCAATGTTCAGACAGTCTCTTTAATGTCACTCCTGCCATGACACGAGATATTGATTTTTAAGGTCTCACCAGAAGGACCCTGTGATATTCATATCAAAATGATAAGTGCTTGGCAAAAGAACAGTCACTACCAATTTTCAAGTCATGATCAGACACTACACTCTACCAACTGAGCTACTGTAGTGGTACACTAGAGAGAAAAGGGGGGGAGAGAACACAGGTTATTAGTCTGTGAGAATATGAATATTACCTCCGACTCTATTGCTAAATCTTCAACAACAACCCTTGAATTAGCAGTTATTCCTAAGTCACCAATGGTCTGCTGTGTTCTTATTATAACTTTAGATCCAATAAGAAGTTTGGCTGATATAATATTAAAAGTTGCCTCCACATAAAGATGAAGTGTCTAAAATGCAAAAGTTTTAACATCTGATTTAAGGTTAATCTTAGCCATTGATAACCACAAAAGTGTTTCAAAAAAGTAAGCAACTGAAAACCCCATTGTGAGATAAGTTTACTTATGGTCATGTTATAGCATTTTTTCATTTTTGTCATGACCTTGTCCTTTGACCTTGGCTTCTTAGAAAAACAATGCTTTTAACCATTAGAAAAATTCTGCATTCAAATTTGAAAGATTACATGTAATTGAAAATTAAAAGTACAAAGATCAACATTTGTCCACATTTTGAAGACTAAGAAATAAAGAAGAAATCAAATTTAAAACCCCCTCAAAATTTTTATTGATGGTCAAAATGAAACAGTTTTAAATAAGGAAATGAAAGTAAGCTTTAATCTTTGATTCATGTTCTCATGTTGAAAAAATGCTTTAAAGCAACAAATCTAAATTTATATTAAATATTATTTACAAAACTTAAAAAAATAATAAATAAATAAATAAATAAATAAATAAATAAATAAATAAATAAATAAATAAATAAAATAGTATTGACCTACATAGGCATTTTGAAGGTCAATATAAGAAAATGTATGAACTGAATACCCCATAATTGTCTGTTCAAAAAGTCAATTTTTAATAATTGGAAGCCATTTTAAAACAAATTCAAAATCATTTCAAAAACATTTTGCCAATTTAACACAAATATCATGAAGTGATTTATAAAACTGGGAGCTGAAAAATCCAGAGAATAAAAATTTTCCTCTCATCATTGGTTTTGCAGAAGAATAATTCTGTTTATAATCCTTGCATTCCTAAACTTTGTTTGGAAGTTAATGCAATACTACAATCAAAATGGCATTAAACCCTATATACTTATGACCAAGTTTTATAGACTTTTGCTCAGTAGATTCAGAGCAGAAGTGTATGTATGCTTACCATGCATTATGCACACAATGGCACACAAAAACATACACTTTTTCTAAGAAGCACAATGGTAAAAAATAAGATATTGTCTGTTAACCCCATTTTTAAGACTATTTTTAGGAATTCAAAAACAAAACCACATTTGAATTATATCACTGAAGCCTTTTAAGATAATTTTAAGACTTATTGCAAACTCATAGTACCTATTTTAGATAAATAACAGTAACATAAAAAATGAAAACAGCTAAAGATGCCTGAGAAGTTACATAATTATGTACAAATAATGAAGTTATAACAACCGGAAGCCTTTTAAAGATATTCAGAAAACAAAATGTAGACAAGAGGCCCAAGATGGCCCTAATTTGCTCACCTGAGTTTAAATGTAACTGGTATGTCTTGATAATACCTGGTTAAGTCATAACATGTTGCCTCAATAGAAGTGGTTTCAGATAACATTATTTTTGTTTTGGTTTTTAGCCATATCGGTCACTGTGGCTTACTTTTGGTAGCCAAAGCGACCAGAAACACAAATGAGAATGGCAATGGTCTAAAGGTGCTATTGATTTAAATATGAATGAAATGTGACCAGAAGTGTCTGAGAAGAAGTCTTTTGATGGATGGATGGATGGCAAAAAAAAAAAAAAAAAAAAAAATTCAAGGTTTTAGCTAAATCTACATATCAGTATCACATGTATTTCTAAATTAATAATTCACTATAAAGTAGAAATTCATTACATCTCTTCCATGCATAAGTCATAAAATTCAGAAATCAAAAGAAAAAAAAAAAAATAAAAAAATAAAAAGTGGCCTCACTGGGCTTTTAACCCTCGACCCTTGGAATGCTAGAATTGAAAAAAAGAAAAAGGTCGAAAAAAGCCACTTGTATTTTACAGAATTTCATGAAAATTGTTAAACATATGTTTCTTCACATAAGAAAATGATGTTTGGAAAAAGAATTCACCTAAATTTATTAATATTGTAATTTTGTTAAAAAAGTAAAAAATAAACGCAAAAACACGTAACCTAATTTTTCACAAAATAGTTGGAATTCACAAACTTGGTTTATAAACTGCTTTAGATGCCAAATATCAGATCATTTTTTATCTCAGTGAAGTGGTTTTGGAGAAGGAAATTTTTTAGGTTTTTAACTATGTAGGTCATTGTGACCCACATTTGGTAGCTATGGCACCCAAAAACACAAATCTGAAAAGCAATGTTCTATAGATGCTAAACCTAAAAAGTAAAAATTCATAAAATTTCTTCCATGCACCATTGTAAGTCATAAAAATTCAGAAAATAAAAAAAAAAAAAAAAAAAAAAAGTGGCTCCACTGGGATTTGAACCCTCGACCCTTGGGTTGCAGTATCACATGTATTTCAAAAAAAATAATTACACTAAAAAGTAAACATACAAAAAATCTCTTCCATGCACCAATGTTAGTCAAAAAATTCAGAAAATAAGAAAAAAATTAGAAATTTTTAAAAAAAAGTGGCCCCGCTGGGATTTGAACCCACGACCCTTGGGTTGCTAGAATTGAAAATGAAAATGGCCGAAAAAAGCGACTTGTATTGTACAAAATTTAATGAAAATTGTCAAACATATGTTTCTTCGCATAAGAAAATGAGGTTTGGAAAAAGAGTTCACCTAAATTTATTAATTATTGTAATTTTGGTGAAACAGTACTATTTACAATATACAAAAAAATAAACGCATAAACGCAAAACCCAATCTTTCACAAAAATTATTGAAATTCACAAACTTGGTATATAAGATGCCGTAAATGCCAAATATCACATCAGATTTTATCTCAGTGAAGTGGTTTTGGAGAAGAAGATTTTTTTAGGTTTTTAACTATCTTGGTCATTGTGACCCACATTTGGTAGCTATGGCAACCAAAAACACAGATCTGAAAAGCAATGTTCTTTAGATGCTTTTGACCAAGTTAGAACAAAATGTGACCAGAAGTTTCTGAGAAGAAGTCGTTTGAAGCAATTGTTGACGGACGGATGACGAACGGTCTGCCTTTATTGATACCAATAGCTCACATGAGCACTTTGTGCTCAGGTGAGCTAAAAACGGATAAAAATTTATCAACCAAACAGTGCAACATTTGAATTAAGACTACAAACAAGTCAGAATTCCATCTGACCCAGAACAACTAAAATCTGTCCTCTTGGTTAAATGTAGAGGCAGAACATATGCATTGATAGTATAATTGCTTACATACACAAGATACAGTAAGCCTTAAGACAACACTGCTTTTGGTCAAGCAAGATAAAAAGAGAATAAAGTACCTGCCCCTAAAAAATCCTTTAAATTGAATATTTTCCTTTAAATAAATTGAAAACTGGCTAAAAATAATTTTTCTACTCACATCACTTGGTGTTTTCTTTGAAATTCTTCTATTTTGTTGTCCAGTTTGTAAGACAAAAATCATTGTTATTAAATCATCCTGGTTTCCATAGTTTCTTAAATGACTGATTTCTTCAATGGCATCTGCTTGAATCTGTAATATTTGGAAACATCTTAATTATGTATATGTTGCAGCAAATTCTTTACTATTAATCTTTTAACTCCTTAAACAAATAAAGGGTAAAAGATTTTTCTAGATGACTGAGGCCAATTCAAATTTTGATGCTTCAGAAAACATTTTCTTTATGGAAAAGATTATAAATAAAGTGTGGTTAGGTACGTTCAGTGGATCTTGATTCAAGGTTGAATAAAATTATGTTTTGATATATCATTTTTATTAATTTAAAATTGTGTGTTACCTTTTCCTGTCTTTCTTTTTGTAAATTTCTCTGGCGCTGTCTTTCAGTTCTAGCCATACTTCTCCTCAAAGAAGCCTGAAGTCTTTGGTGTTCCTAATATTTAAACAGAGGTTTAGAAAGGATTTATATCCAAGTATAACAACTTTTGCATAACAATAGCTTACTAGTCCTCAAATTATTTACAAAATTGAAAATGTAGAATTTATGAATACTTACACTGGAGATACATCTGAAGTCATTTTTTCTAAGAAAGCAACATAAACTGGCTAATAATGAGCCTGGTTAAAAAACAATTTACTAACTATTGCAGATTCAACTTGCATTGAATTTACAAGTACATGTATATGTTATATCAAAAAAAAAAAAAAAAAAAAGGTGAACATTCAAATTACAATCCCAAACTAATTATCTAATTATTATGTATACAATACATTCTATTTTTAGATTTAAAAAATGTAAATAATTTTGAAATTTGGTGCATATATAACAATATCTCTTGGAATGATACATCCCAGAAAAAAATTACTACTGATATAACAAATGATTTTTTTCAGTTCCCAGGATTTCTTTTATGTGAGATAAACTTATATGATCAGAAGAACTAGGCTTAAATGATGATGGCAATTTAAATAATTTTTTCTTGAAACAAAATGAAGGATTTTCTACCATCTGACTAGTATTATAGTGTTGACAAATTTAAGGTATGGTTCATTTTTTTGTAAAAAAAATTTAGTTATTTTTACAATTTTTGGTATTTAAATAATAAAATTAAATTTCACTTACCCTATTTTGATCAATAGCCAGTGATTCTGCATATTCTAAATCCTGTTGTAATAGGAGGGCATGCCTTGGATTGATTGTAACCTTCAAATATAAAATTCACAATAATATTTAATTTACATTATAAACTAGAAAAGTAATAACACAATGTACTTATAGCACATACATGTATTTACTAGCACTTCCTTCATATTTTGACCCATATGAGACTTCAATACTTCTTTCAAACAAGAGGCCCATGGGCTTTGCGTTCAGCTGAGGATACATCCAAAATTGTTTGCAAAGAGCATTAATATGTACAACATATAATTTAAAAAAAACTTTCAAAATTTTCCCAATTTTAGAACTGCTACAAGACTTAATCATAAACATCTAGTAACAGTTTTTATAAGTGGCTAATACACACCTAGTAACTAAAAAGTACAAGGAATTATTTCAATATCAATAACCATTTCAGTACGGTTATGCAGCTATGACCTTGACCTGTGAACCTTTGACCTTGAAACTATATATCAAAATGAACATTATATTAATATCTACAATATTCTATCATACATGCCTACACAAAAAGTACATACTTTTCAAGATAATTAACAATTTTAGCTGCCCTATGCAGCTATGACCTTGACCTCTGAACCTTTAATCTGACCCATATATCAAAATGATCAACATATCAATACCTACTATATCCTAATACTGTATATCCTACCTCTCAATAGTTTCTGTCAATATCATTGGGCAATCTTGGTTATGTGTTGACCTTATATAGACCATATTGGGTCAGTACAATTCCATATCTAGTCAGTATGGGAATTATTTCCCTTGACCAACATCAATGGGGACCCCTTGATATTGAACACATCATATTTATTACTTACACTTTGATAAATAAGTAAGGATGTGTTGATAATGAAAAGAAATATTTGAATTCTAAGAACAAGAGTATTGTCACTTTGTTTGACGGAAATTGATAGTAAGTTAAATCAATCATTATTTTATCACAACAACTGTTTGCCAAGCCAACTGTATCATATCAATATTAAAATGTTAAAAAGTTTATGCACACTGCATATCTCATGACACACAATGTACAACAGATGACTGACAAAGATGGATAGCAATAGCTCATCTGAGCTTTCAGTTTGGGTAAGCTAAATAGCTTTTAAATTAACTTTGATCATACATTAAAAACACATATTTAGGATCTAAGTAAATAAAGTGGCTGGGACAGCTTTAGAAAATTTTTTCTATAAACTGTCTTGCACTGAATTGTAAAAACACATGTAATTATTGTTTTGATAATGGTATCTTGTTAAATTTGTCATGCTGAACAGTTCAACAATGTTTTGAATTCCTAAATCTCTTAAAACTTGCAAGAAAATTGCCTAAAACTGCATAAATCACAAATTAGGTCATGACCTTGATTTGTGACCTTGATCCTTTTTAAAGTTTTTTTCAAGAAATAGTCAAAACTGAAAACCCCATTCATTATCTGTTCAAATAGTGGATTTATAACAATTTGAAGCCATTTTACGAATTTTTTAAAATTTAATGCAAAAATGCATAACTAGGCTTAAGACCCTAGAGAAGCCAAATATCACATCAGATTTTTTCTCCCATCATCGGTTTTGGAAAAGAAGATTTTTTAAGATTTTTCTACCCTTGGTCACCTTGACCTAGTTTTGGTAGCCTTGGCAATGCCATGAACAAATCTGAATTGCACCAACCCATATATGCTTCTGACAAATCTGTCCAGCAGTTTTGGAGGTGAAGTCAAAAATAGGAGTTAACAATGCATACATGCATACACACACATGCAAAAACACATGCATGCACATACACACACTGTGCCATGCCATAAGCTCACATGACCTTACTTGATTTGTACATTGAAGTTTTAAATGAAATAAATAAATAAATTTTTGCAGTGCTAAAATATTAACCACATGTTTTTTTTTTTTTTGTCTTTTTTTTTCAAATTCAATCTTTTGATATACATATATAGTACTTAAAATAATTCTTTGGTATTTGCATCGAGATCTTTAAATAGTTTAATTTTGATTTACCTCTTCTCTAAATGATGACTCCATTGTTTGTGTGGCTTTAACTGATGTTCTGGTGTCAGCATGAACAGGTTGGTGTAGCTGCCTATTTTGTTGAACTGGAGGCTGCATAGGTTCTCCTCGTCGCTGCAATGGCTGTTCTAACCTGTCTATGGAAGCTGTTTCTTCAATAACTATATCAGGTTCTGGCTGAATATCTGCATCAACTGCCACATTGTCCTATAGCAAGTAAATAGTCATTTTTAATATCAAATGCACATAAGTTTATGGTGACTTAGGTGACTGAAGGTTATACAAATAGTCAAAAACGTTATGTTGAAATCCTATAATTTGACTTTGAGGACAAAGTTAAGGTAAATAAGAGGTAATGAATGTGCAAAATATGTGCAATGTTTCTAAATTTAAGATTTATATCCAAAAAATACATTTGACTGCAACAATTAAAGCCAAAATATCATGTAAAGGAAAAAATGTTCTAACACTAAAGTTCATAGCCCAAAGGTATTGAAGGTATTGCCAAAAAAAAAAATTACTAAAGCTTTGATGGACAACATCAACTTACCAACTAACTGATGAACTGAATTACTGTGAAAGTGAATAGAATGAAGGTAAAACAGTCTCCTTTAGAGTGAACTCCCTTGATCCTTTTATTATGGATTCAAAGAACTGCCATAGGGGTAGTAATGAGAACATACTTGCTTTAGCATTGGATTTTCAGTTGTATAAGAGACAAAAAAATCTGCCATAATGTAGTGGCTTGATGAATATTTATGATAAGAACAATACAAACTTATGTCCACATCATATAAGATTTTATACTTACATTAATTTTTATTATAATTCTTCCCTGGTAATTCATGTCCTTAAAGTGGCATGGCTGCATTGGTGCTGGAGATAGTCTTCTATTGGTGTCAATAGTGAACAGGCTAAACTCTTTATCAAAAAGCTTTTGATAAAGGCTCCTTATGAGTTCACGGAATTCATCTTCATTCAAGTTTAAAGACACAGGATGAGACTTCCCTTTAAAATTTTCATAATATATGGATGGATAACCTAGAAAAATTAAGAAAAATTATAAAAACTGTTTTCAAAAAGAAAATCTCTAAGTTACAAATGTATGGACATGTATTTCAATCTGATATGGAAACATGTGGTTTAGTCAGGAAGAAATATCAATAAAAACATCCTTACTTTAAATCAAAATATCATATGGAAATATTGATGTATCGCTCATGCAATTGTTGATATTTTAATCAGATATTAAGATAATTTATTGCAGTTGGTTAATTTTGCAAAAATATCAATTGTCAATATATTTTATATCTGATGGAATAAAGAAATCAATTTTAATGGGCAATATCTTTTAAAATGAAATAAATATAATGCTAAATGGTCATTGTTTGAATTTTTAAAAATAAAATTCATTTTAATATGACATGTAGTGAATGACAAGAGCTCCAGTAATGTTATTGAAGTATTATTATTGAAAAACCTTGTATTTAAATAATGAACGAACTTATTATGTGAACATTATAGACTCATAACTACAATATATATTTCTGAGGCAAAAATCATAACTTATAATACAGAAATATTTTTCAAAAGTATAAGTACCGAAACCATGATTCTGGTGTGTCTCTATTGCTGGGTCCCTCCTTGTAAACTTGGGAAGTTCGCAGCCATCAGGAAGTAAATAGAACATCATACGTATAACAGTTGCTCTACGTCCACCTGGTTTTTTAGATTGCCTTGATTTTTTTGCAGGTCTAGTAAAGTTTCTTAAATTACTGATATTGGCAATTGCTGCTGCCATTCTAGTATCAGCTTCTTGCACTGTATCTGGAACAAATTCATTCTCGGAGTTATAACCTACAAAAAATAAAAAATCAAAAACTCAAGTCTGTCAGCAGTTTAAAAGATATGTATTTGTGTATATATAAAATCTTAAATAAATGCTTTATTATTTTATTATGTGCAATTGACCATACAATGTAGATTAGCCTCTTATATGTCAAACTAAACAAGAAAAAAATTAACAATTACATGCAATAGGAACAATTTTCCCTTGTCAAATCTACATCAAACATTATAGATATTGATATTCATTATTAACATTTTTAAACCTTAATCTCTAAATTCAAAAATGGTCTGATCTTTGATTAGTTTAAAGGCCCAAAAGTAAGACATTTGCACTACAGGGTCATGATCATGTTATTATTGAATCAATTACAAACAAGAAATTATGAATCTCAATAAATAATTTAAACAAAAGACCCATGGACCTTAGTGCTCACGTCATTATATGTCCAAAATTGTTTGCAAAGTTCAATAGACAATATATTAATTACAGAACATTGCAGTTTAGAACTGCAACAATACTTTATCGAAAAATCTAGTCACAGTGCATTAAAGGTTGTTGAAAGGCATGTTGTAACAATAGTACAGTTAATTATTTCCAAATCATTAAACATTTCAGTATATTTTTACAGCTGTCCTTGACCTTTGAACTTATGACCTTGGTTTATTTATCAAAATAAAAGTCATAACCTACAATATTTTGATGTAAATGCCATTTTGAACCTATGACCTTGAAATATATATATATATATATATATATATATATATATATATATAAAATGATTATCATATCAATACCTCAATATTCTAATATACATGCATATACAAAAAAGTTAATAGTTTTCAAGATAATAAGCATTTCAGTCTTCTTATGTAGCTATGACCTTGGCCTTTAAATGTATGACCTTGAATCATATAACAAAAGGATTGTCATAGCAATGTGACCTTGAATCATATAACAAAATGACTGTGGTATCAATATCTACAATATTGTAATGTACATGCCAATTAAAAATTTAGTTTTCAAGATACGTCACGATGCAATGGCGCCAATGAAATAAACGTGTGAAAACAACAATTTATAGTTAAAATTATTGAAAGCATCAACGTTTCTTCTTGATTTTATTAAATCTTTATTTCAAGCGCTCTGTGTAACATGCTGCAACTGAATTTTAGCAAAAACGTGTCCGGATTTAGAGGTAAAAAATTGCCGTCCGAAATTAGAGGAAATTTAAAAATTATTAAAATTTAAAAATTAGGGTGTCCGAAAACATAGAGGGGCCGAAAACATGGAAGGATTACGGTATTTTGAAAAATATATAATTTTTAGCAATTTTAATTAAGTCCCTTGTTCTTTCCCCATTTTGTGCTAATCTGAAACTTGAAAATTTTGACCATTGGTTTTGGGGGAGAATATTAAAATATTAAAAGTACAATGCACTGATAATGGATGGAGATGAATCACAATAGCTCATTTGAGCTTAAAAAATAGCTCATCTTAGCTAAAAATGAGAATGGGAATACTTAAAGAAACACTATACTGAAATAAAATCCTATGGCTTTAACACTAACCTGAGAATATGCCATTAATCTTTTGCAGTGACTGTAATCACAAAAACTTTCTAAGAATTGGTCAGTATGGAACTGCCACAATACTTAATTGGAAATATTTAGTAACAGTTCATTTATAAATAGCTAAAAGCATGTAGCAACTAAAGTGCAATGGATAATTTCCAGATAATTTCCAGACCATATCAATTCCTACAATATTCTTATATCCATGCATATACAAAAAGAACTAATGCACAATTTTAGTATTTATAAGTAAAAAAAAAAAATTTCAGGGGCAACATTGTTGAACATTTTAACAATGTTTTGATTTCATATATCTCTGAATGTTTGCAAAAAATTGCATAAAATTGCAAAAACAACAAATTGTCACGACCTTGATTTGCCACCTTAACACCATTTTAAAGGTCACTTCAAGAAAAAGTCAAAACTGAAAACTGCATGTCATTATCTTTTTAAATAGTCAACAATAACAACAATATAACAATTAGAAGCCATTTTCTGAATCTTTTTAAATCAAACACATAAACACATAACCCATTTTTCATCCTAATTTCAGAAAATGAACCTACAAGACCCTAGAGAAGCTGAATATCTCATTAGATTTGTTTAATCATCAGTTTCAGAGAAGATTTTTAAAGGATTTTTGGACCCTTAGGTCACCGTGACCTAGTTTTAATAACCATGGCAATGCCTAAACTAGTTTTATTCACTTTGACCTTAAATGTGGGTCAAAGTCAAACTACTTTGAAACTTGGTGGAGCTATATGTCCTGATTATATGTGAAAAATTGCTAAGCCTTTTGACTCATGACATGAATATATTTAAATGTTTTACTATTTTAGGCCAATGTTGTCTTTAATAAAAATCAAGGTCAAGAACTTCCAAACTTAGTGAAGGGTTATATGTCCTGATGCCTTAATTATGGTTTCAAGTTAATTAGTCTTCTGGTTCATGACAAGAAGGTGTTTAAATATGACATGACATAAACCAGACATGATACATTTGAATAGCTTACCTTGAGCTTTTGCTCAGGTGAGCTTTTAAGTTTACATGTGTTGGAAAATCATGGTGACATCAAATGTAGATTCCAATAATATATATAACACTTACATTAAGATGTCACCAGATACAGTTATTTTCTGTTCATAATAAGGTTCCAGTAGGTGAGTGTGAACACTAAACACAGATTCAAATAATTTTGATTTCAACTGTATTTAAATGTCAACTGATAATTGACTCAGTGATTATCATTTCATTTTTACTGTTGTTGTAACTTGTTTTACGTACATGATTATGATAAAACTGAATACATTAAATGTGTTTGTGTGTGTGTTTCTGCAAAGAAAAAACCTTAACTTATTTGTTGTTGTATTTTATTTCAACCTTTATTAAGAATCTTGACCAGTAACACATTACAAACATTTACTACCACTTAAAACTTAAAATTAGCATTTACTGACAATATTTATTTATTTATTTTTTCATTTATTTATTTATTTATTTTTTATTTATTTATTTATGGGGGTATATGGCTTATTTTATTATCGCAGATTCTGAGAGAAACTCGCATTATCTACATATTTTATGATAAACCATCAGGTAAAGAGTCAATTTTTTAAAAGGACAATCATTTTGTCAATATTAATAAAGACCTAATAGTTATGACACTGTAATAACTTTATTTCTCACATTGTATTACATATTTTGACATGTTATATACATAATAAAAAAACACTAAGGTAGTCCTTTCAACCTTTACTCTAATTTCAGGTAAGAATAATTAATAGTTTAAAGGTACTGCTTTAAAACAACAGGTCCATATGTGATAAGCCACTCAAATCAAACAATAGCTAGATATGCAAGCTGTCACAATTATGATTGTAAAACAATGAGAATAATTACACCTTATCTGTGAGGTTGCTTATAGTTATTTAAACAACCAATTTAAACCACATTGTAAAAAGAATTTAGTTCCATGACAAGTGTAATGTATGGTTTTACAAATTATAATGCATTGTTTTCACATTGATACAATTTAAAATGGAATTATTGTTCTCATTGTCAATTCAATTCAAATTTTATTGTCATATAAGTCAAAGTATAACTTGTGACAACAAGAATACAAAGGATATTAAAAGAAAAGAAAACACACAATACTTGGAATTATAATACAAGGTTTTGGTTTTCTAAAATTTGTTACACATTCTTTGCTCCTGTGAAAGTTTTAAATAACATCCCTTTTCTATAAGCAGATTATGATTATTAATTCACAATTGTGTAAAAATTCTACTTATTTCAAATTTTGGATATTTTAAGTTTTTATGCCTTATGTCTTTAGATCTATAAAGATGTAGTTTATTACTCTTGTTTAAATGTTCAATTTTGTTGTTGGAGTAAAATTGTTTAAACTAATTTAGTATTAGGTTTTAATTAACTGATTTTTTTTTCAAATTTTAAAGATTTGTTATTTTGTCAGATTCAATATTAAATTCATGCAGAATATTTTTGATAAATGTGTACCATGTATCATCAAATAGAGGAATTTCTTCACCCAATCAAAATTTATTTACTTAAATCAAGGTCAGTTCAAATATGTAAAGAACTTTAAGGATAAGAAAAAACTAAAGACTTTTTGACTTTTTGCAAAGTTATTATTTTTTTTTTTCACAAAGAATTCACAAAGATTAATCCCATTGGTAAAATAAGAATAAATCTTAAATTTAGAATACAATACTATTAAACCGAAATGTCATAATATATCATAAGCATGAAATTTACAAAGAAAAATATCATAGTTCAAAACAATAGTACATGCAATTTAGTAATATTTTGGTCATATATCAATAATATTAAAAGATAGTGTATGGGAAAATCTGGTATGGTTGCGATGTATACCGGTAATTGAAGCATCATTTTACAAGAAAATCTGTGTGTGTGTGTGTGTGTGTGTGTGTGTGTGTGTGTGTGCGAGAGAGAGAGAGAGAGAGAGAGAGAGAGAGAGAGAGAGAGAGAGAGAGAGAGAGACTTACCTTGCTCATCCATAATTCTCTTGAAAGTGTCCGACCTGAGAGCAAAACCGTTGAAATCATGGTTGTTTCTTCGGTGAAGCCATACACGAGCAATCGAAAACAGATCCCATTGGATAAGGGAAAGGAGCGAGCGACGATACAAAGATCCATGACTTTTGTTTGGTCAATGTTAATTTATTAAAAGTTAATCCTTTGTCTAAGCAAATACGATGTATTTGATAGACATCGTTTGTGTACCCGTGTACTGGATATTCGGGAATACTGATATTGAATAGACCTATCCTTCATCGAATTTATATGCGTTTATATATTGTTAAATGAACTGCAACAAACATTTACATACGCGATTAAATCTTTCAGTCATCATATCTTAAAAAACATTATCAAATTTAAAGGAATCATAAAAATATTAGAAAATTTCCCAAAATGAATTATTATAGGACAAATCGAAAGCAGTATCGAAGGCCGCCATTTGTAATTTATTCTAATAGCCAATGAAAAGTTATGTAACAGAAGAGTAAGGAGTACCTAATTAACTGACAAAATATGCATTAACGGTTAACGACCGATAATGTACTTTAACGATCGTTAAGTAGAAATTCCGTTAATTCATTTTCGTTAATGTGCGCCAAAGTCACTTTTATTCGTTAAAGTACTTTAACGACCGTTAAAGTACTTTAACGATCGTTAAGTAGAAATTCCGTTAATTCATTTTCGTTAATGTGCGCCAAAGTCACTTTTATTCCGTTAAAGTACTTTAACGACCGTTAATGTACTTTAACGAATAAATGTGATTACGGCGTTCCATAACTTCGTATATTATCCCTTTTGGACGGACATCGATGAGATGATGATAAAAATAATAATAGTAATAAAATTGCCGTTGCTCAAACACAATTTACAATATTGATTAAGACAATTCAAGATGCTTTAAAAATGTAGTAACCATTGCTTTTTTTTTTTTTTTTTTTTTTTACTATCTAACCAGTTTATGATATGAACATTACAAGACCATATTAGATGATGATAAAAATGAAGATGAATCACCATCATCATCATCACCACCACCATCATCGTCATCTTTACTGCTTAAAATCGAAAATATTTTTTTTTTTTTTTTTTTTGTAAATATGCGGCCGATTTAACATTAAACACGCAACCACTTGAAAGACTATTCTTTAACGAGATATTTGTAATTTAATTAAACATATATTTAATAAAAGAACATTTTAAAAACCGGCTGCAACGAAATAGCAAAGATTTTTTCTTAAACTGGTCGATATATTACATTTGACTTTAATCTGATCTTTCGTGATGGCTGTTGTAGCACCGACTGTCAGAAATGGCAAAGCGAACAACGTCACGATTGTGAAAGAGAAAGTATAATGACCGCTCCCTAACGAGTAAAAAATTGGCGGTTGTACTTCCGGGTCAAGGAGGCGACCGCTGAAGCGTTGTAATCTATTCATCTGTTGGATGCAAATACACTTATTTTTCAATAATGTAAGATAAATGGACAAATACTAATACGGTAGGTAAGCTAAAATTTTCATTTTTGTTCATATAATAACCAAGCCAAATTTCTAAGTAAGGTCAAAACAGACCACAATCGGTTAAATAAGTCCCAACGGATCTTCATCCATTTTCACACACAGCTTGTTGCTGTAACAGAAATTTGATTACATTTTCTGCTTGTTTTGTCAATTTTGACGGCAAATGTAATAAATTAAGGCCGTAATCCCGGTGTTTTATATTTAAAGTTGTAGCAGTTAGAGAGATAAGGACTTTTTAAATAGAAATAATTTTTTATTCGTTTTTGTAGGAATTTGGACATGTTTTTCATTGTTGTTGATTTTAGTAATAATGTTACGTTTTGTCCCATACCACATAACCCAGTGAGTAAAGTAGTAAAAACTATTGCACAAACATGTGAATGTGGACTTACTGAGTAATATTAACCGTAGTTGTTGAATACAAGTAGACCTGTGTATCTGATTAGCCACTGTTTGTAGGTCAAGTTTAAAATGTAGATTTAACTGCCACTGTTGGTCTATATGTGTGTGTACATTTGGGGGTTGTAAATCTTGTAACAGACTTATTTATTGTTCATATATAGTAATAAAATTAATGATTTGATGATGCTGTAAAATTAATATGAATTAATTTTTTTGTTTTTGCAATTTTTATATGATAGGGGTATGGAAGGAAGTCTTTGCAAACTATAAATGATCAGATATTTCACATTACTAGGATTTGTGCTTGTCCACAATTTACAAATAGATTTATCTCATATATATATAATATTCACTATTCATCAATTTTTTTTAATTTCATAGTGTATTATATATATATATATTTCGTTCCCTTACCTATTTCGTACATTAGAATGTTTGCCCCATTACCCTGTATTCTACAAGCCCAAATTATCTCCCTTTATCCAAAACCAGATTTTTTTGTACCATTTTTTGTATCACTCATAAAAATAAAATTTACTGTTAAAAAATTTGTTTTCTTATAATAACCTTATAAATATCAATTTTTTTCTGTGTATTGTCTTTCAGTCACCTAAATGATATGCTAATTATCTTTACACTTTGATTATAGTCCAATTCAAGGACAGGATATGTATATAATATTAGCCATTTTTGTATTGTCCATTCCTAGTTTTACATTATGCCTTGCTTGTATGTCAAACATCTCAATAACCCCAGCAGAGTTACTATTTTTGTCTTACTGTATTCTTTATTTAGTCTGGAGTTCATAATACTCCTCACAGAGAGCCTGTGTGTTATGTGTAACATTCTCTATGTTGCATCTAGGTACTCTATCCAGTTTATGTATGAAATCATCCCATCAGCAAAAAATACATATGTATATATGTATACTGGTACTTGTTTGAGAGTTTTTAATGAAGATTAGTATGCTTTCGTTAGTTTTCCAAATTCCTTTCTTTTGTTCTTGTACTTCCAGAGATATACAGATTTGCACATAAAATTGTAAATGAATTTGTCCCAGAAATTAGAACGTTTTGAGCATTGGAACTACCGGTATCAAGGTTTCTGATACATTGTAGAAATTTGTTTCTTCTGAAACGAAAAAATTATCTATTAGTAGATGCATTAAAATTTGCTATGTCCATTGAACAGTTTGGGTAAATGATTTGTCTTCCAAAATATTTTGATATATCAAGATGGCATCCTTGCTGGTTTTAGAATTCTGATAGGGTTTTTTTCAGTTGATGTTTGCTGGCCTCTTTTTCTATTTTCAAAACAAGACCATTTGACCTTGCAAACTCTCACATTTAAATATTTGGAAGACAAATCAATCACCTATTGATTGAGGTTAGTAACTCTTTATGGTTCTATTAATTTCAGTCCAATGCAAAATGATGCAGCACCCCTTCTGACATCAGTTGATTTAAGAAAACCCATGTTTTTGATGCATAGAAATTATTCAGACCATACACACATCTGCCAGGCATATTTGTGTTAGGGTTCGAGGAAATTCTGAACATAAAGTCTGCTGTATGACTTGGCCAGGCTTTAGGCCCATAACCTCCCATTCTTGAGGTGGATGCTTTATGATTTAGCCAAAGAGGATATGTGTGACAAGAACAGGAAGATTTCTTGCTTGATTCTTAAGCTTTTGCCATATACGAGTTTACCCTCCCAGTTATGCTATTCAGACAAATTTATTTCTTCCAGTTTTATATATGCTCAAATTTGGTTACCTAGTACTATGTTTTGCAAAGCTTGGAATACTGATCAGTATATATTGATAAATATTGTTTTAATTTAAATATTTTTAATCAAGTGGTTTGAGAAAGTATTGAGTTTTGTTTATAAGCGGAATTATCATTTGGATAAATCTTCAGTGTAATATTTTTGCAAGCTCAGCACTTCTTATGTTGATTTAAACAACTTCCCTAATCACACCACAACCTTTAACCATCTGGACATATCTGTTGTTGATATGATACATCTGGGATTAACAGTTTTACTGAATTTAATAGGAAATTGAAACATTTATTACCAGACAAGAAAAAATCTTGCCATCTTCTCTTCTATAGACCAGTGCTTTATCAACTAAGCAAACCAGGTTGTTTTGTTGTCAACATGTTAACAGTTAGATCTACTGGATGACATATTCTTGAGAAAAGTTTATTTTATCTAGCTTGTATGTGGCAACACTTGTATATTGCTGAGTACTGGTGCCAACAGAACTGGTTTATTGTCAAGTATTTGTACATTGAATGTAGCTTGTAAGGAGGCAGCATTGGTATATTGCTAATATTGGTGTGTTTAATGTAGCTTGTAGACAGACCAGTAGTTGTATATTGCTGAGTATTGGTATGTACTGGTTTATGTAGCTTGTAGACAGACCAGTAGTTGTATATTGCTGAGTATTGGTATGTACTGGTTTATGTAGCTTGTAGACCGACCAGTAGTTGTATATTGCTGAGTATTGGTATGTAGTACTATGTACTGGTTTATGTAGTTTGTAGACAGACCAGTAGTTGTATATTGCTGAGTATTGGTATGTACTGGTTTATGTAGCTTATAGACAGACCAGTAGTTGTATATTGCTGAGTACTGGTGTGTACTGGTTTATGTAGCTTGTAAATATGTCAGTAGGTGTATATTGCTGAGTACTAGTATGTACTGGTTTATGTAGCTTGTAGACAGACAAGTAGTTGTATATTGCTGAGTACTAGTATGTACTGGTTTATGTAGTTTGTAGACAGACCAGTAGTTGTATATTGCTGAGTACTAGAATGTACTGGTTTATGTAGCTTGTAGACAGACAAGTAGTTGTATATTGCTGAGTATTGGTGTGTACTGGTTTTTGTAGCTTGTAAATATGTCAGTAGGTGTATATTGCTGAGTACTAGTATGTACTGGTTTATGTAGTTTGTAGACAGACCAGTAGTTGTATATTGCTGAGTATTGGTATGTACTGGTTTATGTAGCTTGTAGACCGACCAGTAGTTGTATATTGCTGAGTACTTGTATGTACTGGTTTATGTAGCTTGTAGACCGACCAGTAGTTGTATATTGCTGAGTATTGGTATGTACTGGTTTATGTAGCTTGTAGACCGACCAGTAGTTGTATATTGCTGAGTACTAGTATGTACTGGTTTACTAGTATGTACTGGTTTATGTAGTTTGTAGACAGACCAGTAGTTGTATATTGCTGAGTACTAGTATGTACTGGTTTATGTAGCTTGTAGACAGACAAGTAGTTGTATATTGCTGAGTACTAGTATGTACTGGTTTATTTAACTTGTAGACAGACCAGTAGTTGTATATTGCTGAGTATTGGTGTGTACTGGTTTATGTAGCTTGTAAATATGTCAGTAGGTGTTTATTGCTGAGTACTAGTATGTACTGGTTTATGTAGTTTGTAAATAAGTCAGTAGGTGTATATTGCTGAGTACTAGTATGTACTGGTTTATGTAGTTTGTAGACAGACCAGTAGTTGTATATTGCTGAGTATTGGTATGTACTGGTTTATGTAGCTTGTGGACAGGTCAGTTCTTGTATATTGCTGAGTATTGGTATATACTGCTGAGTATTGGTATGTACTGGTATATGTAGCTTGTGGACAGGTCATTTCTTGTATATTGCTGAGTAATGGTATGTTTTATGTAGCTTATTGACTGATCAGTTCTTGTATATTTTTGAGTACTTGTGTGATTTATGTAGCTAGTAGGTGACTAGGTATGTAGGCTCATCTGGTATATTGCTGAGTACCAGTATTATTCATGTGACTTCATCTTTTCACTTGTTCTTGTTTTACATTGATGTCATTTTGTATTTTCTGATGCTACTGATTGTTAAGAAGTCTTTATTTATATGAATGATCAGAATTTGCCTGTCCTAATAAAAACTGTATGTATATTTTTACTCAGAACTGACATCATTGAGACAGACTTTGGTATGCTAATGTTGGTACATTTCAATCAAGGCTGATAGACAACTGCGAATGTGAGGGTTATGGTGATCACTGATGATGATAAAAATAAAAAACAAACAGTGCAGTCATTGTTAAGATTTGGAGATTATTGATGTCTGAGCACTATAATTTTATTTATATATATTGTACTGGTGTATCAAGTATTTAGATGTCAAAATATTTTCTTTCCTTGTCTGTCAAAGTGTATAAATATATATACCTAGTAGTTAGCACGCATGATTGTTGCACCTGCTTCAAACATGTCATTTAGAGATCAGTTGTGTAGCATAGTAATCTACAAACTTCTAGACGGTGAACTGTGGACCAACTCCTTTGAAACAAGCATTGTATGTTTAATGGTAAATTAATGCTAGTGTTTTACATTGACATCATGTATTAATAAACACATGTATATGTCATCTGGCAACTTTTAATTTGAAGTTATAGTCTGCCCCAAGCCTGTAAGGCTTTACATGTATCTTATCAAACTGAACCTTATTCCAGCTTTCATAGTATGAAGCAATAAAAATAAATTCCACATATCTGAATGTAAAATCAGCTTGTCCATATTATCAAACAGAACAGTAAAGTAATATGTTGATTATAGTGTAAGTGAAATAGTGTCGAATGTCTGTCCAAAGTCAGGAGTGTTATAATCAGTGGTCCTATTATGAATTAACGTTTAGCAAGTCTTATGTAGATTTTGTATATCAACACTGCCTGAAAAAAGTGTGGTATTTAGGACCAGCTTAAACAGAATTTTCACCATACCCTGGGCACATTACATAATATCTGGTGCCTGTTCAGAGTCTGAGTTTTGTAATCAGCATTCTCTCTGCGGTAGTATGTAACTTTAGATCGATCTTGTGTTTATCGACATCAGTCTTCCAAATACTTGTATCATGTCTTATTTGAGAAAAAGAAATTCTTCCAACCATGAGGGTTTTTTTTACACTACTTTTTTAAAAACTTTTTTATCCACTTCCAGCTTTTTTTTTTTTAATACACACTGATACTGAACAATTACACAAAGGTCATTGTCTAACCCTGAGTATGACTACAGTTGTATAGCATCTGCCTTTAAACAAATATAGAGAGTCATTGGATATTTCTTAACTCTCTCTGTATAAAACATATTAATAAGAAGTTTTCTTTTTTTCTGAAAGTTGAAAAAACTTAGCAGGTATATTTTATACACAAAGGTAGTTCAGTGTACTGTATGACTGTCTCTATATGGGTAATTAGAATTCAGCACCAGTAACAACAACTGAGATCAGCAAGATAGATCTCAAATTGGTAATGTAGTATTACATTGCATAAGTTTTAAACTTTTGAAATAGAATAAATCCTTGGAAAAGATTAGAGCTTTAATTAAAGTCTTGTGGCATATATGTGCCGGAACTATAAGGTATTGTCTGTGTGACTTAAAACAAGATCAAAACAAAATGGATTTAATACACTTAAATAATGGTTTTATTTCTAGTGCCATGTTTATCCAAAAGTACATGTAATTTAATTTTAGAGCAATCAGCAAATGTTCAGAACATAAGTAGTCAATAAAGTTCCATCTTTGGTCAGAACATTCATGACCTTGGTCAAGGCTTGGATAGGACAAAGTTTGGTAGGGTGGATTAAAACCAATAAGCCCCAGTAAAGCTCGGTAACATTCCTTAAACACATTATTTTCATATAGATTAAATTTTTATTGTATCAAAATATTGGTAGCAGTATTTGCTTTTCATTTTATTTGTAAGCATTTAGTACCAGTACTTATAGTTACACAATAAAAAAAGCTTCAGAAACTTCAAAAACTGACATTTTACTTGGAACTCTGTTTTTATACTTATTATTTACAGTACATTGCTATATATTTAATGTAATAAATATAAACTCTTATAAATTATAATCTGTAGGTAGCTGATCCCTAGATAATAAAAGACTTTTAGATAATAGATTACTGTTGGTTTTGTCATGGTTTAAACAGTCATGTGACTCTAGGCTTATATCATAAATACAGGTATATCCTAAACTACAATAAGGACATATATAAAAATATTTTTGTTTCATATTGCCGTTATTGGTATTGGATTGGTTGAATGAGTAGTACTTTTCTTTAACACGTTTTAAAAATGGAGGCGTTTCTGGTTCTCAATTATCTATTGATAGGTACCAGTACTTTTTTCCTGAACTGTCAGTGTTAAGCAAAGTTGCAGAATTTTTACCTGCAAGTTGTTTGATTGATTTTTTGACACAACCCCTAATTCCTCTGTCACATTGTTACATTACCAATTTTTGACACAAACCCTTTTTCCTTCTGTTTCATTGTGTCATTACCACACCACCAACTTTGACATAACCCCTACTTCCTCTGTCATATTGTACCATTATCACACCCCAACTTTGACACAACCACCTACTTCCTCTGTTTTATTGTTATGTTTCCAACTTTGACACAAACCCTTTTTCGCTCTGTTACATTGTGACACTTCCACAGTACCAACTTTGACACAACCCCATACTTCCTCTATCACTTTGCTACATTACTAACTTTGACTCAACCCCCTACTTTATCATATTGTGACATACTAACTTTGACACAACCCCTACGTCCTCTATCACATTGTGGCATTACCACCTTTGACATAACCCCCTACTTCCTCTATAATACATTGTGACATTACTATCTTATACATAACCCCCTACTTCCTCTATCACATTGTGTCATTACCAACTTTGACATAACCCCCTACTTCCTCTATCACATTGTGACATTACTATCTTATACATAACCCCTATTTCCTCTACCACATTGTGACATTACCAACTTTGACATAACCCCCTACTTCCTCTATCACATTGTGTCATTACCAACTTTGACATGACCCCCTACTTCCTCTATCACATTGTGACATTACTATCTTATACATAACCCCTATTTCCTCTACCACATTGTGACATTACCAACTTTGACATAACCCCCTACTTCCTCTATCACATTGTGTCATTACCAACTTTGACATGACCCCCTACTTCCTCTATCACATTGTGACATTACTATCTTATACATAACCCCTATTTCCTCTACCACATTGTGACATTACCAACTTTGACATAACCCCCTACTTCCTCTATCACATTGTGTCATTACCAACTTTGACATGACCCCTACTTCCTCTATCACATTGTGTCATTACCAACTTTGACATAACCCCCTACTTCCTCTATCACATTGTGACATTACTATCTTATACATAACCCCTATTTCCTCTACCACATTGTGACATTACCAACTTTGACATAACCCCCTACTTCCTCTATCACATTGTGACATTACCAACTTATACATAACCCCCTACTTCCTCTATCACACTGTGACAGTACCAACTTTGACATAACCCCCTACTTCCTCTATCACATTGTGACATTACCAACTTTGACATAACCCCCTACTTCCTCTACCACATTGTGACATTACCAACTTTGCATAACCCCTATTTCCCCTATCACATTGTGACATTACCAACTTTGACATAACCCCCTACTTCCTCTATCACATTGTGACATTACCAACTTATACATAACCCCCTACTTCCTCTATCACACTGTGACAGTACCAACTTTGACATAACCCCTATTTCCTCTATCACATTGTGACATTACCAACTTTGACATAACCCCCTACTTCCTCTACCACATTTTGACATTACCAACTTATACATAACCCCCTACTTCCTCTATCACATTGTGACATTACCAACTTATACATAACCCCCTACTTCCTCTATCACATTGTGACATTACCAACTTTGACATAACCCCCTACTTCCTCTATCACATTGTGACATTACCAACTTATACATAACCCCCTACTTCCTCTACCACATTGTGACATTACCAACTTATACATAACCCCCTACTTCCTCTATCACATTGTGACATTACCAACTTTGACATAACCCCCTACTTCCTCTACCACATTGTGACATTACCAACTTATACATAACCCCCTACTTCCTCTATCACATTGTGACATTACCAACTTTGACATAACCCCCTACTTCCTCTACCACATTGTGACATTACCAACTTTGACATAACCCCCTACTTCCTCTGTCACATTGTGACATTACCAACTTTGACATAACCCCCTACTTCCTCTACCACATTGTGACATTACCAACTTTGCATAACCCCTATTTCCTCTATCACATTGTGACATTACCAACTTTGACATAACCCCCTACTTCCTCTATCACATTGTGACATTACCAACTTATACATAACCCCCTACTTCCTCTATCACACTGTGACAGTACCAACTTTGACATAACCCCCTACTTCCTCTATCACATTGTGACATTACCAACTTTGACATAACCCCCTACTTCCTCTATCACATTGTGACATTACCAACTTTGACATAACCCCTATTTCCTCTACCACATTGTGACATTACCAACTTATACATAACCCCCTTCTTCCTCTATCACATTGTGACATTACCAACTTTGACATTTAACTCTTTCCCCCTCTGATTACCAGCTACTAACTTCGCTGCTGCACTGTTCTTGTCTTGTCATAGAAAAGTTACATTCATTCATCATTATGTTAAATGTAGCACACACCAAAAACCTCTCTCTTCCTTTGTTTGTGTATTATCCATTCTGTCATCACTGCTCTAAGTGAGGATTATTACATTTTCATATTTGCTTCATATCTTATGCATTGTCATAATTAAACAAATAAATAATGCTTTTCAATTTCAGACTTTTTTCAACTCTTTGGGTATAGATCTACATCTTTTCTTTGTTTTATTACAAAGGAATAATAGGAACAGGTGCTTGGTATGAATATAATATTATTGAGATCTTTCGTTCGTTTTTGTTAACAGTTACCCACAGGTCAATTTATAACTTATATTAAGATATACCCACTAGTCTGTAAATTTAGAAACTAATGAGAATGTGATTCTTTTCAGTGAGAATTTAAGGAAAAGATTATTATTGAGAACAAGTGCTATGAAAGAGTAAAGTGTTACAATATTTGCCCTGTATATAATCACGTATTAAGATCAATCACATTATGTATGATCAAAGGTCCTTGCGCTAATAAAGTCCTGATAAATTATAACTATTCAATCAGTTATTAGGATATTAGAAACAGGAAGGACATGAATTACATTTAAATAAACACATGTAACTTATTTAGCTGTAAAACCGATTATAAATACATATCTAGAATATTCCCAAACTCCCACTTGGAACACCCACCCTCCCACCTTCTCTTTAAGTCTTTATAGTCATTATGTCATTATTATTACTGTAATCATCATAAGAAGATTTAGATACACTTTTTCCACCTTACCTCTCGCACATTTATTTCTGAAATCACCACACATGAGACTTTATTGAACTTGGTGCATATTCTTCTGATACCCCTTTTAGAAGTGAGGTACCAAAAAGGAGGATGTCATTCAGAATGTAGAAGACAGGTAGGGCTGTAAAAAGGAAAAGTTTTATATACAAATATATGTCCAAAGTTTATAAATAAACATTGTGGGATTTATGGACGATCAGGTAATTCCCTGGTGTAAAATTAAAGCCTAGAGGTAAAGTTATAGACTTATTTACTCTAAAAATATTACAGTCCTGATGTGTGTACTGGTACTGGTATATATATACTGTAGTACAATAGTTACATTGTCATAATATAGTGATCATGAAGCTCCTCATATAGTCAAATTTTATCTACCAGTAGGTACTGATTGATATAGGTTGGATGGTGGTACTGTACTCTGGATTAAGAAAGGATACTTATTTAGTAATTAAGATATTAAGACATACAGGTATGGGCATATTTTAAATCTTGATATTATAAAATATATATACATGTAAGATACAGTAGAACTTCGATGGCTCGAAGTCCAAGGGACTTTGACTAAATATTCGAGCCATCGGGGGGTTCGAGCGATCGAACATCGAGATATGATTGGAGGTTCACATTCAAATGTTAACCGAGCGTCAAAAAATTTTTTAATTTGTTTTACATGTAAATAAACTAAAAGGCCAAATAATGCAATGACCGAATTAAAATTCCATTATTTATCACGAAATATTTTTTTAAAAAATCATAAAAGAATAAAATGTCCCAATTAAAAATACCAAATTTATTTCAAATTACATGTTGACCTGCAATCTGCCGTTTGATGTTATTTGGCTACGGGGTTAGAATATGGCACTTTATTTTAATTTTAACAGGTGATGATACAAAATAAACTTACTTTATTCTTTATTGCGCATGTACTATAATGAAAAACAACAAAACACAGTTATTACCGGTCGTTTTAATCACAGGAAATAACGATAATACACATTACTATACATATTCCAAGGGCATGTAAATTACAGATTCCCGGTGTACAATCATAAGGCACGAGCGACTGAGGTGTTTTAAAAATAGCGATCAAACACTTCCGCGTGTCGTAATCGGATTAAGAGATTAAAGAACTAAGCATATCGACACTTTATAATTAGGTTAATAATTAATTAATTAATTAATTACTGCCGAGATTAATCGTTTCGTTCCACTCTATTTCGTTTGATGAAATCTGTAATATGGCTTCAGCTTGTGTTTTGTTTACAATGACCAGGATCACATGTCCTTCTGACAAAAATTGTATTCGAGCGAAAGAAGTTGAATTTTCACTAACTCTATACTTTAGAAAAATATTTATTGTTCGAGCGAGCGGGGGTATTCGAGTTAACGAAGTTCGAGCCATCGAGGTTTTTTTTACATAGGATATAATAGGAAATTGGTCGGGACCAACAGATGACTTCGAGTTATCCGGGGTATTCGAGGCAACGACGTTTGAGCGATCGAAGTTTTACTGTATAAGGTTTATGTACATATTTTAAACAGAGTCAAATTTATAAAAAAAAAAATCAAAATATTAAAAAAATAGACATTATCAACAGGTGGCTTGTATACACATATACATCAATATTATAAAGTTGTAGATGTGGCAGGTCTGACTGGACAGGTGGTTTGTGTATACAGATTATACATATACATGCCAGTTGGGTTAAGGTTGTTCAGGTGACAGGCCAGACTTGACAGGTGGGATGTATGTACAGTTTATAATTGTCAGTTGTGTAGAGGTCGTACAGGACAGGCCAGACTTGACAGGTGGCTTGTATGTACAGGTTATAATTGTCAGTTGTGTAGAGGTCATACAGGACAGGCCAGACTTGACAGGTGGCTTGTATGTACAGGTTATAATTGTCAGTTGTGTAGAGGTCTTACAGGACAGGCCAGACTTGACAGGTGGCTTGTATGTACAGGTTATAATTGTCAGTTGTGTAGAGGTCATACAGGACAGGCCAGACTTGACAGGTGGCTTGTATGTACAGGTTATAATTGTCAGTTGTGTAGAGGTCGTACAGGACAGGCCAGACTTGACAGGTGGCTTGTATGTACAGGTTATAATTGTCAGTTGTGTAGAGGTCGTACAGGACAGGCCAGACTTGACAGGTGGCTTGTTTGTATAGCCTATAGGTTTACAACTGTGTAGAAGTTTTGGAAAATTGATAAAAAATTAAAAAGTTGTTTCTTTATTCATTTTGATAGCCATTGTTCAGAGATATAAAATTTTCTTGATCTATATGTATAATGTATATAGAAGCTATTTTCTGGTATAACAATTTGCAATGAATCTGATGACAATATCATTCTTGACTAGGTCTTTAAGAATTTTCAATACTGATACATCAGTATACCAAGAACTATCAAGTTAATTATAGTACCAGTTCACTACACCAACATATTGTCAGTACACTAATAACATGACATCATAAATGTCGTGCGTCTTGTAACTTCTGAACTTTTAACATTGTGAAGTACAGTCAAAATTTGCTCTTACAAAACTGATCATGTGTAAGTACTTCTGAACTTTAAACATTGTGAAGTAGAGTGAGGCAGATTTTTTTTATCAGTGCTTACACTTTCACATATTGATTCACATGCAGTGACACACATGGAAAACATACCAAAAATGATAATAATAAAACCCAGTGTTAATGCTCATTGAGTCACAAACATTTTTCATAAGATTTCTACAAATCTACATATACCCGTTTGCATCTCTTAAAGCAAAAAAAAAATCTTTAATGGTGTTTGGAACATCATTTCAGTGACATAGAACAACACTTATAATAAGATTGGACCAAGAAAATCATTCATTGACTGACACAGAAAACCACTTTGTTGTATGATGTAAGTGAAATAATCCTAGATGTGATTAGTGACTGACATAGGGCAACACCTATTAAAAATGAAATAATCTCAGATGGGACTAAATCTAAGAACACCATTTCTGTGACTGACATAGGGCAACACCTTTTAGAAGTGAAAGAATCTCAGATGGGACTAACTCTAAGAACACCATTTCAGTGACTGACATAGGGCAACAGTTATTATAATAAGTGAAAGAATCTCAGATGGGACTAACTCTTTAGAACACCATTTCAGTGACTGACATAGGGCAACAGTTATTGTGTCGCCTGACTAGGCGACATATAGGGATTACTTTCGTTGGTGGCGTCGGCGTCTGGATTTCCTTGTCTGGAGCATAACATTGGTGTTGTACGTTCAAATGACTCCAAACTTGGTGTGCATGTTTCTGGCAATGACTCAAAGTGCAGTGCACAAGAACCGCAACTCTATCGTTTTCGTTTTTGAATTATTTCCCTTTGATTGATTTTTATAGAGCAATTCTTGTACGGAGCATAACTTTGGTGTAGTATGTTCAAATGACTCCAAACTTGGTGTACATGTTTCTGGCAATGACTCGAAGTGCAGTGCACAAGAACCACATTTCTAGTTTCGTTTTTGAATTATTTCCATTTGATTGATTTTTATGTAGTGTCAGACGACACATCTGTTTCAAAGAAACATATCTAGTTATAATAAGTGAAAGAATCTCAGATGGGACTAACTCTAAGAACACCATTTCAGTGACTGACATAGGGCAACAGTTATTATAATAAGTGAAAGAATCTTAGATGGGACTATCTCTAAGAACACCATTTCAGTGACTGACATAGGGCAACAGTTATTATAATACGTGAAAGAATCTCAGATGGGACTAACTCTTAAGAACACCATT
Organism: Tegillarca granosa; assembly: GCA_029721355.1. Taxonomy (NCBI): domain Eukaryota; kingdom Metazoa; phylum Mollusca; class Bivalvia; order Arcoida; family Arcidae; genus Tegillarca; species Tegillarca granosa. The sequence goes on along the minus strand of JARBDR010000709.1, from coordinate 85,559 downwards.
TCAGTGACTGACATAGGGCAACAGTTATTATAATAAGTGAAAGAACCTTAGATGGGACTAACTCTTTAGAACACCATTTCAGTGACTGACATAGGGCAACACTTATTATAATAAGTGAAAGAATCTCAGATGGGACTAACTCTTAAGAACACCATTTCAGTGACTGACATAGGGCAACAGTTATTATAATAAGTGAAAGAATCTTAGATGGGACTAACTCTAAGAACACCATTTCAGTGACTGACATAGGGCAATGTTTTTCTATATCCACAATAGACTTCAGAAAAAATATCCCACCCTTCTATTCTACAAGATGTTTCAGTGATGGCAGTTCATCAAGATATGTCATAAAGATGTACAATGAATACTGATGATAATGATGTGTGTCACATGTTTTGTAGTCTTAAGTAAGGTACTAAAGGTATATATATATATATATATATATATATATATATATATAGTTTTGTTTTTTATATATATGACTAGAAGGTATTATGGTATAAAGTTTAAACAGTCTTAATGACTCATTCAGTATTAATGATTTTTTCTCAGAAAGAAATAATTTATAAGCAGTGTGACCCAACATCACTAATGATAGGGGTACCTAACAAAAAATTAATTAAATATGAGGATTTTATTATATCGTCAGTTCACTCTTTTGTTTTATTTGTCTTCACTCTAGGTTTTAATTACCTTTTATTATATTTAGTGGGGTTTTTTTTGTGCGTGATGTCATCAGAGATATGATAATGAGCGTGGGATTGGTCAGTCACTCATGTGTAAGAACTATCATCATTTAAATACTATAAGTGTAGTATTTTACTACTAGCACCATACCTGTGTACATGTATACATATGGCATTTCTTAAGGCGTATCATATTGGTACTTCTCAATTAAGTGTTTAACAATCATTTTTATGATTTTATTACCTGCAGGAATAAATAATAGCTAAAGGTAAGAGATAATTTGTGAATTACAACTTCGTTATAAATTTATCATAATTGTACATTTTTGTAAAAATGATTATTTTGTTATGTAATATAACAATTTTCATTGTGTATTGTCTTTCTGTAGCTATTGACATAATCATTATCAGTAGATGTAAGTGTTGGACAGTGTGTATTACTCTCTGTACTGACTCCAAAAATACCCAACATAAATACAAAGCTGGAAATCATATCAATTCTTTTATTATTTGGTAAAAAACAACAGTCATTGAAGATAAAAAGTACTGTAATACATGTATAAATATATGTTAAAGATAGTGTAGGTACTTGTTGAACCTCGTTTCAATTAAGTTGGACTTGGCTTGATAATACAGGTACTTTCTGAACCTAGTTCCAATGAAGTTGGACTTGGCTTGATAATACAAGTACTTTCTGAACCTAGTTCCAATGAAGTTGGACTTGGCTTGATAATACAGGTACTTTCTGAACCTAGTTCCAATGAAGTTGGACTTGGTTTGATAGTACAGGTACTTTCTGAACCCAGTTCTGATAAAGTTGGACTTGAATTATCTGTCTTACATCAGAAAGTTTTCTCTCTCTCTCTCTCTCTCTCTCTCTCTCTCTCTCTCTCTCTCTCTATATATATATATATATATATATATATATATATATATATATATATATATATATATATATATATATATATATATATAGATATAAATATATTACACAAGAATTTGACTTACTTCAATATCTTTTCATTTTCATAATCTAGTAAAAGCTTTCAATTTTTACTTACTGATTTTTATACTATTTGCCCAGTCAAACTAATTTGAATTCAATTAAAAGCAAGCAACATCGCTCCTGTATCAGCATGATGCTCAGTCAAACTTAGTTGAATTCAATTCAAAGCAAGCAACATGGCTCCTACATCAGCATGATGCTCAGTCAAACTTTGTTGAATTCAATTCAAAGCAAGCAACATGGCTCCTATATCAGCATGATGCTCAGCCAAACTTTGTTGAATTCAACTCAAAGCAAGCAACATGGCTCCTGTATCAGCATGATGCTGAGTCACACTTTGTTGAATTCAACTCAAAGCAAGCAACATGGCTCCTATATCAGCATGATGCCCAGTCAAACTTTGTTGAATTCAACTCAAAGCAAGCAACATGGCTCATGTATCAGCATGATGCTCAGTCAAACTTAGTTGAATTCAACTCAAAGCAAGCAACATGACTCTTTTATCAGCATGGTGCTCAGTCAAACTTTGTTGAATTCAATTCTTTGTTGAATGATGCTCAGTCAAACTTTGTTGAATTCAATTCAAAGCAAGCAACATGGCTCCTGTATCAGCATGATGCTCAGTCAAACTTTGTTGAATTCAACTCAAAGCAAGCAACATGACTCTTGTATCAGCATGATTCTCTTGATAAATAGGACCACAACTGTACATTCTATTTTCAGTGCCTTGGAGCTGATGAGCTAATCTATATGTGCCTGCAGACCAGTTTCTTGTATATCACACCTTTACATATTTATTTCATCAGCAAAAATAAATTGATATTTTTGTAGGTAAAATATGCATAATATAATGCTGCTGTAAGTTACGATTGACACACACACACACACACACACACACACACACACACACACACACATAACTTTATGTCTTATTTCTACTGTAGTTAAAATACAGGAAGCTGCTGAGTTAAATATCTATAAGTTATATATGTCCTATAGTTAGTATATCAATGACCGTGGTAATTTACAGTTGCCTTATTAAATCAATCATTGTTATACAGATATAGACATGTATGTATAGGTATAATTACAAATGCAGTAGTTTACAGCTAATGTTAACCTGATTGTCCCAGTAAACTGAACCAGTAGTAATGTAGATATTATTTGTTAGAAGGTTAGTAGTTTTCTCATTATACTTCAGGTCATATTACAAGGTTTATGTGATTGAACCCATCCTGGCATGCAACATGTACTATACTTAATTTTTTTTTTTTTTTTTTTTTTTTTTTTTTTTTTTTTAAGGAACACCAAACTATATACCTAATTTAGGTTTTAATAAATAAATTTTAAAGGATGTCTTTGGGAGAATCTTTATACAAGTTTGGTATTCTGCAATTTTGCAATGGCAATTGGCCTGTAAGCTAAATTAATTTAATTGCAGAAATTAAAATTTAAAATTAGTTCATTGATAAATTCAGTGTTTACGGTTGAGAATGTATTTAGATGTATATTTTTGAGTTCAAAGCAGTAAAAGTTTCATGAAATTTTCATGTAAAGTTTAAATATTAAGTTTTTTGTTGTTCATTTGAAATGCATATGATCAGTAACCAGTTACACATTTTATTTATGAAGAGATATATGAGGGATCACATGCCATCATGCCAGTTTAGGAATCTGCAAATAAAAAAAAACTTTTCCTCCATTAGAGTTGATACTTGATTGTTCAGTAACTGGCTGCTGTGTAATATTTGGTTATGATCTAGTTTATTTAGCTGAAGCACACATGATGACATTCCTCTACTTTCCTCCTGGTTGGTAGCTATTATGTATACAAGCTCACACTAATTAACATATTTCTGGTTGGGAATGTAAACTGTTATAGTATCTACTCCAAGTTAAAATTTACACTATCTCATACTATCTCCAGTTTTTTATGATTTTAAATGTGCAGGTCGTCCCTGACTTAAGGCATTTCTGACATATGGTTTCCATTCAAATCAAGTTGTATTAACGGTATAGCCATTTTACAATTTACAGTATTAATCTTTATCCCCTTTGGCTTTCCTGAAACTGAGTGCACATACACTAAACACCAAATGTTCATATAAAATGCCAAAAATTATTTTTCTCTTTGGAACCACAAATTGTCACATAGATAAATTTTAATAAATCCAGTTATTTTCTTCCAGTAAACATAGATAGTTATTAAAAGATATTTCTGTGATGATCACTTGGTCAAAGCTTTATATGACAGTAGTAATAGGTAGACCAAGGAAGGTGACTAAATTAAACCTTCAGAAAATAAATGACAGGCAGGTGGCAGACAGTCTGAATTGAAGATCAAAAATATCAAAAAATGCAATATACATACTGTATACATTTAGCTAAGTTTTTAAGCAAGTTACCCATAGGTAAAAATAAAATGTGCTATGTTCAGTGTAATCTACATAGTATTGCTGATTTTATGGTACATAATTATGAGAAACCAATGATTTTGAAAACAGACAGTAGGCAGTCATGGAATATTGTTGTAATCGTTGTATGGTTTGCTTGATTTTTGTTTTTATTTGAATTTTATTTTATCATGGACAAAATGACATTTTTCAAGTTAGACTTTCAATCATCAGATTTTTTTGTATTCGTAGGTTGACATAAAATTATATTCAAGTTAAAAGCGTTCCTGTATAGCTACAATCAAATCAAGACAATTTTGACATATATCCTTGACATTTAGTGTTTTATCATAACTGGCATATTTCCTCTTATATGTATATATATATTTTGATTGATTTAAAAATCGGACTGTAGTTTTTGCTTTTATTATGCACATGTTATAAATATGTATTGGAAAGGTGTGTGAGTTCTAACTGACACAAATCTACATCAATCATTATTATATGAAATTAATCAACCTGATTATTCTTTTATGGAGGTTTATTTAGGTTAACTAATAAAAACTGTTTCCAAAAACAAAGATGCCAACCAAGTACATACACAATGTCATCTCTTTTCTGTCACGGTTCTTTTCTGTGGTCTTGACATATTTAAATTTAAAAAAAAAACAAAAAAACATGCATTATTATTTTCACAACAAGCTTCAGTATTTAATTGTTAAATATTCCAGTGTTTTTGACAAAACAGGATAAACAATAAAAAGGTGTGTTTTATAAGAGATGAATTGTGTAAACAATGGTATTGTTTCTAAAAAATGAACCAAGAAGCACCTGCCTACCCAATAAAACTATCATACATAACATTAAAAATGGTGACTGTTGCTTACTAACAACACTCTTATTATTATTCACTTCTGGTTTTCAATAAGGTGAGTTAAATTCTAAAGGCAGAACCACATGTCTTCTGTTATAAATTTTAAAAAAAATAAAAAAAATCTACTTTTTATAGTTCTATTGTCAATTATTAAAGAAAATGTTTAATGCCAATTCATTACACTTTTTCCCTTTATCTGTGGTTATGAAAGAATAAAGAAAAAAGTTATATTTTCTTTCTCCACTCAAATTTTAATTTTGACAGCAAAAATACTTTAATGATTAATAAAAATTTGTTGAATATTTCTGTTGATATTTTTTTCTTTTCTCTCTTTTTTTTAAAAAGCAGATTTTAATACAGGTGGGGCACAAATAGAATTTTAATCTTTATATAACATGTTAGGTAGTTGCATAAAAAGAGAAAAAAGAAAGAATTATACACACCAAAATCATAATTGATAAGACTGATGTGGTTTATTTTCACAATTTGTCTATATTTTATTGGTTTTCATGTAGATTTTGTATCTATACTAGTTATATGTTATTTATGGATTATCTGGTTGGAGATTAAGTATTTGGATTATATAGTTATATACTGGCGTGTACCGGTGTATATATATTATATACACATGTATTTATTTGACATGGCCCACCATGTCTGGGTTGTCTAACATAACATAATTGTCTGCATAATGGTTACATATAAACTACTTTATAATTTCTCTTACATAGTAGTCAGAATTTTACTGATAGTAAATACAATGATTCCCATTAACAGTTTCCACTGAAATCTTTGAACTCTCCTGTGTCGAGAAACCTGCAACATGCATAAACAGTCAAAGTGGTAAAATTGAAACCTGCTGTCTAAAATTCCATAAATTTAAGACTTTACATTATATAAGCAGTTAAGAGATTTGCTTAATGTCTGTATTGATACAGCTATAGGCTGGTTCTTCAAGACACAGGTGAAAAAACAAGCATGTATAAGTACTAGCTATTACTAAAGTTGTACTGAATCATCTGACGTGGTTGATTGAAGGATGTAACACATAATTGGGAGGTTTTGGGTATCACTTTACCTCATATTGTTTTTGTGAACCATCATTCTGTGTTGTTTATAGATAGTTACAGATAGAATGATGATATTTGAAATTGAAAACAAGTGTTACATGACTTAATTATTCATGTAATATATTTAACAGATTTTTCTACATCTGCTATCTGTACGCATTTTTCATAGAATTGAAGGGGAAACCAGAAATTCAGAGGAAAATTTCCAGCTTCAAAGTGATAAATATTCACACAGTTATTGTACGTAAGGTGGACAAAAATTTTTTACTTTAGATGAGTTGAGACATGAAAATTTTCCTCACTTGTGTTATCATGAACTCCTGCTTGTGTTGTCAAGGACTTCTGCTCATGTTATCATGGACCCCTTCTCATGTTGTCAAGGATTCCTGCACATGTTGTCAAGGACTTCTGCTCATGTTGTCATGGACTCCTGCTCAGATTTGATTTACAGGAAATACTTCTGCATTGTGGGTGTCACTAAATTCAAGGCTTTTTTTCATTTTATATAAACATAAATTACATTAAGACAGGTGCCTGCACAGAACCCTTTGTAAGAATTTTTATAACAAAGTATATTTTCTAAGATTGATAAGCCATTATCCATAATCATTGGCAGTAAAGGGCAGGTAGAGGGAGAAGAATGCAATCTCAGCAACTTTAAAAAAATGTCTGGTATAATACGTCTTGTAGTACAAAAAATGCAGATTTATAAATGGAGGCTGCAAGCAAGCAGAGATCCATCATATACATATCACATTTAATTTATAACACTCATCTACCCCAGTATGATATTGTAAACTGGATAATCTATAAGCATATTATGTTATTATGGACTGATAAAGAATTGTTAATGTTTCATGAGAAACAGATTGGAATTTCTGACATTCAAGTTATGTTATTGTTAGTAAATTATATTGTGTGTCAGATGACCTTAGTAGTTTTACTAGTAGGCAGAGGTTATATATATACATCATACTTATGTACATAACTCAAACATGCCTCCCTCCCTAGTCAGTCAGCTAGCTAGTTCCTTTTTAAAAGTGAAAATAGAGAAGACATAAATAGCTATTAGTGTACCTATGATAATGTAGAAATATAATTACTCTTACTTTTATTACAAATACTAAATACACACACTTAACACATGGCAGTGTTAGTTGTAACCTTGAGTTATATATGAGGAAGTGATTTTTATTTGAGATTTTTTTTTATTTTTTTTTGTTTGAGAATGCAGAGTTCCTTGTTGGAGAGATAATAATGTTGATATTTTTATACATTTCTTATTTGCTGATATAGGCATTATATATATTGTACTTTAAATAAGAAAGACTTTCTGAATCTTTCATAAAGTTTCTTTTGTCTTGCATGTTATATGATACAGTGAAGCCTGTCCAAATTAGACACCTGACAGACTGAAGATTTTGTTTGGGTTAGGTAGATATTAATTTCACACTTCCTTTGTATATGTTTACATGATGGCAAGTTGGGTTAATTTTACAGACGCTCTGTATATATTTACAAGAACATATCTTAGATTCATTTGATCAACTTATAACTGACATATTTTAAGTCTCCAATAAAAGTATAATATTTTCTGTTTAATTACTGGTCTTAATTTATCACTAAACTTTTCACTGTCATTTGTATACTAAGTATAGGAATACACAGTGATATCATAAAAACTGAAGTTCCTAAAGAAAATGTCTTTTATCCAATGTATAACTGATTTAAGTTAAATTATATTCTAATTTTTTACACATATATATATCTTTTTATTTTTTCCATAGAAAGGGAAATTTTATTTGGTTGACACAGAAGCCATGTTTCCATGACAGAGATCACCATGACAACAGGTTTTCTCCAGCTGTAGGTCAGAAGTGACCAACAGTTATGGGGATATTAAGAACGATGTAATAAGTGGGTCAGATGGATAGAACATGGCCATGTTACGTAATGTTTTTGGAGGCTGTGTTTCTGATCGAAGTTCTGGCGCCATGCGCCATCAAAAGTAAGTTCTTATAAAGCATTTTGGTTAGCACCCCTTCATTTATTGCTTTAACTTGTAGGCTTACATTGCAGTGGATTTCACTGATTTGCCATATGATTAAATTTTCTATGGTACTTTTATAAGTGGATACAGAATTATTGGTACATTTGACAAAATGTCACATTACTTAACTGACTAGGAAAGTAGATGTAAAGTGCAATCAGAGATGTTTTAACATTGTCAAGAAAAGTTAGAATCTATACTGTATACGTACTACTTGGTAAATTCCATGTAGGGACCTCTTTGGTCAAGTGGTCTAAAGCACATATCTTTGTATCATAGTTCAAATCCTGCATGGGCAGATCTTAGTGTGAGGAAGTTACATGCACTCTGGTTTCCTCCACCATCTAAGAATTCAATCCTTTTGGTTAAGTGAAAGAATTTTAACGGGGGTGTAAAACACCATTAATCCACCCCCACTTCTTGTAGATATTGGTCAATATCCTACAGCATATGTATTAAACTATGTAGACTTGTGCTGTTTGAAGAATTGTTACAAGACTCCCTTAAAAGTTAATTATTCCTATTGATGTTTTGTTCTTGTCATGTTTTAATGTATTTGATTTGTGTCATTGACATTGTTTTAATCTGTTTTCTGAAGGTTTTGTACATCATTGAGTTATCTGTTTGTTACATGCCATACAGATCTTCACTTATTATCTTTACAATATTGTCTACTTGATTATGTTATAAATGTGTTGGAGGAAGAATATTTTGCATAGTAGAAAACACTTTAAATAAGTAAAATTTTTTAAAAGTTTTTTGTCTTTATTATTATAGAATTATATTTTTATTGTTTATATTTTGCTACAGATTTATTTGCAGTTATATTACTTTTTATTTTTATTTTTTTCAGAATAAGATTTGGTGTTCCCCTTTCTGTGGCCTTGAAGAATGGCTATCTTCCTGGTCCACTAGTGGTTTGTATATTTTGATTACATTATAATTCAGACTCCCATTTGTTCCACAAGAGACTTTCTTCAAAATGTCAAGGGCCTAAGCCTTTAATCTTATAAATACAACTGTTTATATCAGAATTAAGTCAAAATTATGATTTGAATGGTCATGTACTTGACACTTTTTATCCTTAACTTTAACTACAAAACAAAAATCATAAATTTGTGTATAGGGGACTTTATAAAAGTTAATTACATCAATGATGTTAATATTATAAGAATACTAAGTGATATCATGATAGAGATTTGAGCTGCTACTGATGTTCTGGGTTACTTTTTACGTCAATATTTTTCAACATGATTATTATATCACTTTTATATTCATGACTTTGTCACTACTCAAGTACACCAAAGTCTAGTTTTGAGTGGGACAGTGGCCTAGTCAAGACATTCAGTAGGTTCTAGATTGACGGGAAATTGGAATGCCGGAGAAAACCACCAACCTTTGGCAATTGAACTGACAAACTTAATTACACTAGGATATACCTGCATTGAACATATTGAATATAAACCTGGAAAGTGAGAAATACCATGTTTGTAACCTAGGAATGTGTAGCCCTTGGTCACAAGTTCACCCCATTTTATCCAACCCCAAAAATTACTTAAATTACAGTGTTTAGATTGTGATTGTGACAGCTAGAAATCCGAAATACAAGACTGGTACATGTAGTTAGATGTTTTCAGAATACAAATTAGAACTTCCACAGAAAATAGAGAAGTCATATTTCTATACACATTATTTGCTTTTAATAAGTTTTGTTTTTACATTTTGTCAGTTGTTTTAAAAAACATTGGTAATCAAAATTAGCTTGTTTTTTTTTTTTTTTTTTTTTTTTTTTACTGATGTAGCCTGTCTAACTTTAACATGACCTAGAGAGTTTACTCAAGTACACTGGAATATTTGTACAGTTCGTTCAGTTTATTTTGTAAACATTATTAAATGCTTTTTTAAACTATATTTTATATTTAAAATTCATTTACTAAATAAATAAAATGAATACTGGATGAATTAAAACAAACATGTAATTTTGTTTCTCCCTTGATTGTATAAATGTCAAGGTTCTCACACAGTAAGTAGACAATCTATTTATTATTTCCTGATATAATAATTATCTGGAGATCAACTTACAGCATGTACCGTAAATCCCCGCATATAAGACGGGGTTTTTTACCTTAAAATTTATTTTTTGAGAAGGGGGGTCGTCTTATAAGACGGTAACCAACTGAGGGGTTGAAATTCTTGAGAAAATGTCCACACACGATCGTAATGTCCGCCATCTTTGTTTTTGTATATTGCAGTTTCATAATGGTTGATATATTTTACATATTCATAACATACAAGAAACGCGAATCACGTGCTTTGAAATATCTTTTAATAAAATAAAGTTATAATAAATGATTAAAATAAGAAATATAAAGAAATCATCAAGGTTTTGGTAAGTACAGTAATCAAGGAGATGGGAAATATTCTGTACAATATTTTATTCTTTTTGTTTACTTTTAGTAACAATCTAGAAATTACACAAACTACACTTTGTCTGCTTCACACGTAAAGGGCAATATGTTTTGAGTATCAGGGTTCCTGTCTTCAACAGCTGATTGATAATCTAATAAACAATAACGAAATTTTTAAAAATTTATTGAAAAACGGAACAGATATACGTCTTCATGATTACTGATGATGAGATGTTCTGGCATCTAATTTTATTTTTTACGTTTTCTGATTTTTTCAAAATTAAACTAGAATCAAACGGCAAAGAAATTAATTTCACAAGTACGGTATTAAAAATAAAAAATAAACAAAAGGCGAACATTGGTGGAAAGTTTTATGTCCGATCGGTAGCGTCAAATACCGTTACCAGTATGACCTTGTCTGAAAATCACGGTCGTCTTATAGGTGCAGTATCGCCTGAAATCATAAAAAATGACGGGAAAATCCTACCCCGTCTTATAGGCGAAGTAGTCTTATATCCGGGGATTTACGGTATGTATTATCTGGGATTTAATTTTAAAATTGACTGAATCGGGTGATTAATTATAATATTTCCTTTAATTCAGTTGTGTATCTATAATAAATACATTTCTAAGTGTTGTATCCTGTCATTAAAATTCTTTGTCTCTTACACTTTACCAGATAATAAGCTTAAAGTATTATTATATAGATCTGACTACAAATCCCCGTGTCTTTACATAGCTCTAAAAGGATCAGATTAAAGGGCACCATAAATATAACAAACAGATTAACAGTTTTAATACACAGTAATCTTGTGATTTCTACAGCAAAACAATCAAGTTGAATGGATGAGTTGCTTAGTTGACTTTTTGTTCTTGTCAAGATTTTTTCATAGACAAAGAGGTGGTCTCTAGAAGAGGAAAATGGAGTACCCAGAAAAAACAGTGACCTTTGGCATGCAATCTAAAAAAATGTTCTTATCCTTTGTTCTGACCCAGTGTGTTCGTTACAATGAAGGCGAGATGCACTGTAATCTGAAAATTGGCACTTTAGACCACTAGGCCACAAATCTAGAGATTCTGTTCCTTTTGTCCATTACCCTGTAAACTTTGGAGGCCAGGTTTCCCTGATTTTTTCACTGACATACTGACATAAGTGTGTGTGAATTATTTTTTATACTGGTAAATTTTACATTTCATACCAAAGTCTGTGTTCAAACAAAGCATATGTCAAATAATCTTGCACACATACATAATACTAAACAGTGGTAATTTGTATCCACAGTGCTTGTATGATATCTACCTCCTAAACAAAGATTCTTCTAAGGGAGATAATTGAATTACTATTGCTTTATTAATAATAGCTTCTGGTTAAAGGACAAGGCTTTGTTTCCAAAACAAAACCAAGGAAGTTCATTTATTTTATAATGACTTAGAAACATCTCATTATAGAAAACTATAAGTTTTAGCACAATTCAGTCTAATAGAAAAATTTTATTTTTGGAAATCTGAATGAAAGTGTAAAGCTTTTGTTTCCGTATTTTAGGAGTTGTTGGTTTATATAGCCCAAGAGGGCATGAGTACACAAGATTTGTTTCGACGCCCTGGAAATCCTAATGATACCCGTCGCATAGTTAAAAGAATGTCCGAAGGAAAACCTGTGATATATCAGAATTATAACATGTATACACTTGCATCAGTTGTAAAGGTGAGTAGTACTGGTGTATAACCTTACATCACTCTCTATGTATAAAAATATAGTTGTACTTGTTTTTTTATAATTGTTTTATGTTTGATGTGATTAGGAATGTACAAGTTGGAATGTCACAAGCCTCTATATTTGTGGAACAGTTTCTAAAAATGACTTTATAGCAAAAATACTTTGAAAATTTGAATATTGGTTTAAGAAAAGTTTTTAGCCATTTCTTTCTTGGTTAAGAAACACTTTCACTTTGCTATCTAAAACTGAGAAAAGTTTTAAAATTCTTTATTTAGCTAAAAATTCCAATGTATTTGATGTGCATTTTTGTGTTTTAGAAATTCCTCTTGAGAATTCCAGATGGAATATTTGGAGTAGATGGTGAGGAGAAGTTATTACGAGTTTTGTCCCTCGGTCATAAAATGGAACAGTATGAAGCTGTGTATGGGTAAGTAACTAGATTAATGCCATTATACATACTAAAAAAGAACAGATTTCTTAATAAATTTGTCATGATGAATAAATTGATACATTGAAATGTCTATAACTCAAAGTCCATCAGGCTTCTTTTTTTATTTTGCAACATTTTGGGCATTTAAATTATCATATTGAATTTAAAACCATTTGGATCAAGTACTTGTAAAAACTTTAGTTAAGAATAAGGTCTGCATATAATCATTATGTGACCAGAATGAATTGGCAATGTCCAAGTATAAAAAAATCAGCATGATTAGAAAATTTCATTAAATGGCATCATTAAGTCTTTTGATTTAACTAACAGTATTTGCTTGCTAAATGGTGCAATGATAAAGTTTTGTGTATGGAATAACATAGTGACTTACTAAATGGACATGATATGTACAGTAAAATTGTGGAGATAGTAAGCTTTAGAAAATTGTAAATTCAAAATCTGTAACAGTCAATTAAAACTTCCCAATTTCTGAACCTTACAAGAAACAGAACAGTGTAGATGAATTAAACGTTGAACATCATTCAAATCATATCCTACATATGAAACTGTTATAATCTGATTTTGAGTTTTACATTTTAACATCATTATTAAGAAGTTATTGATTAATTAACGAAGTTTTCTAAGAGAGTTTATTGTAGTTAAATAATAGTAAACACTATAAATATTATGATATAAACATTTTAAATGTAATTTTTACTTGTATAGATACCTCTCTTCACTCAAGAAAGCTCATCAGCAGTTAATTTCTCTAATATATGGTATCTGGTTTACAATGGTTAGTAATAGTCATGTCAACTTTATGACTTTGGAAACGTTATCTCGAAGCTGTGCTGGGAGTATATTTCATTCATGTGCAACTGATCCAGCCAAGGTGGAGAAAGCTAGTCGGATGATGCAGCTGCTTATTGAGAACTTCGGAGTGACTAGCATGTTCGGACAGGACAATATCCAGTATTTTTCAGACATTACACATACAGGGATACATATACGAGAAACATTTAAATACCAGTTCCAATATCCTCCTGAGGACATACTAGCTCGTAAGTTTATAGATATGTTATTGCCTGCTTATTATTTTGTTGTTTATGAGATTTCATTGCTATTATTAAAAATGTTTTGGACTCCAATTTTCAGGTAAAGAAAATAAATTCAAACCAGATTTTTTATTGTAAGTTGAAAGGAAAAATTCTTGTCCTGAGTGTTTTTCTAAAACTCTACATCATAAGTTTCCAAATCTTGATGGGGAGTATCAACATTGTTAAGAGATGTGCATTTTATTAAACTTAGGTACACCATATTTGCAAAGTGTAAATCGTCTGTAATGAGTGTACAGTAAATAGCTAGTCCGTAAATATGTACTATCCCTAGGGCAAGTAGTATTTGGTTCTCAAAATGGGAACCTGCAGAATGACTCCTTTAAATCAATGTGTTGAGTAATATAATGCTAGACCTAAAGTATTATATATGTAGCATTCTTAGAAGAAGTAGTAATCTTTGCATTTGAGAAACTGTAAAGGAATCCCAAAAATGTATTTTAAAATTCCTCACCAGTTACTATACAATTGATGAAGCTAATTAAGGTGATGCATCTTTGTGTCAAGTATTGGTAGTAATTAATTTGCACTATTTATCTATAAGATACTATATATTAAACAATGAGCAATAAGGCACATAGGATTTTTGTTGTTGGTTAAAACTTTTTGATGGACAAAATGTTAAAATATTCTGGAGGATATGCATTGGAGTTACATTGTTTTTCAAAAATTTGTTTTTCATAATTTGCAGTTTATTACATATAATTATTTATGCACTGGCTACTGATTGTTGTCCTGTTACATATGCACATCATATTTAGTTATCAGTGGTTTTATGTATTGCCTTTGTAGTATGTTTGACATGTAGTGGCTACTATCCACTTGTGACATCAGTCTGTCATGGTGGATTCATTGATACCACACACTTTGTTTTGCATGTTATTTGGTAAATATCCACTGGGCAATTTTGTCCAGTATGATATGGTTAATCATTTATTCACTGACATAAAAGAGAGGGGGGGGGGGGGGTTTACAGACTATCTGTCTGTCTCCTACTTAATTGTTTATAAATAAGTCAGTCACACTACCAAGTAATCTGTACATGTCCTACTTATCAGTCATACTACCAAGTAATCTGTACGTGTCCTACTTATCAGTCAGACTACCAAGTAATCTGTACATGTCCTACTTATCAGTCAGACTACCAAGTAATCTGTACATGTCCTACTTATCAGTCAGACTACCAAGTAATCTGTACATGTCCTACTTATCAGTCATACTACCAAGTAATCTGTACGTGTCCTACTTATCAGTCAGACTACCAAGTAATCTGTACGTGTCCTACTTATCAGTCACACTACCAAGTAAACTGTGCATGTCGTACTTATCAGTCAGACTACCAAGTAATCTGTACATGTCTTACTTATCAGTCAGACTACCAAGTAATCTGTACATGTCCTACTTATCAGTCAGACTACCAAGTAATCTGTGCATGTCCTACTTATCAGTCACACTACCAAGTAATCTGTACATGTCCTACTTATCAGTCAGACTACCAAGTAATCTGTACATGTCCTACTTATCAGTCAGACTACCAAGTAATCTGTACGTGTCCTACTTATCAGTCAGACTACCAAGTAATCTGTACATGTCCTACTTATCAGTCACACTACCAAGTAAACTGTGCATGTCCTACTTATCAGTCACACTACCAAGTAATCTGTACATGTCCTATTTATCAGTCACACTACAAAGTAAACTGTGCATGTCCTACTTATCAGTCACACTACAAAGTAAACTGTGCATGTCCTATTTATCAGTCACACTACCAAGTAAACTGTTCATGTCATACTTATCAGTCAGACTACCAAGTAATATGTATGTGTCCTACTTATCAGTCAGACTACCAAGTAATCTGTACGTGTCCTATTTATCAGTCACACTACAAAGTAAACTGTGCATGTCCTACTTATCAGTCACACTACAAAGTAAACTGTGCATGTCCTATTTATCAGTCACACTACCAAGTAAACTGTTCATGTCATATTTATCAGTCACACTACCAAGTAAACTGTAAATGTCCTATTTATCAGCCACACTACCAAGTAATCTGTACATGTCCTACTTATCAGTCACACTACCAAGTAAACTGTACATGTCCTACTTATTAGTCACACTACCAAGTAAACTGTAAATGTCCTATTTATCAGCCACACTACAAAGTAAACTGCGCATATCCCACTTATTTTTTGATGGTTACTTTTTGGCTGTATTAGATGTTTTGGTTAAATAATAAAAATGAAGTATGATTGGTCTTACATTGCAACAATACCAGGATGATAGCCATATTTGACTGGTTATTTTCATTTAGCAAGATGCTCTTCCATTAGACAATCCTCACCTTTATTTTTGACCAATCAGAACTAAGACGACAACTTTACGTTTGTTATATTACTGGTAAAAAGTTTTCAATGCGCCCTTCATGAACAATTGTCTTTTTGGAAGTGACAAGCCACTTTACCAGTCGAATGATAAATAAAGTATACATTCTGTGATATGATTGTTCACTAATAAATGTGGGAATAGCCTCTTGTTCAAGTTGAATATGGTTATTGTCATATAGGTATAACATGAAATCATCCATAAGCATGGAAGGGACATAAATCTTCATAGTTAGCATGGCTGACGTTGCAGTCTCTGTTTGTTTATCAGTTATTTGTTGTTGTTTTTTTCACACACTTTATGATATATCTTTAGTTATATGTGTATTTTGTTTTCGTTTAGAAGCATGTATTTACATAGTATCTTTGGTAGTTGTTTATTTTGTTATATATATATATGTAGGTAAAGAAGCTATAAAGGTGTTTCTCGTTTTTCTCTGCCATGAGGCAATAAAACGAGGATTTAATCCATTGTTGCATGGTAAGAGCATGTTTACAGATAGCAGCACAGCTTTCAGTCAAATAGTCAATATATAGAAACAAATCTAGTCATGATATAGATATGCTCTGCTTTCTGATAATTTTTTTTTTTGTAGTTTTAATGTAGTTATGCACGTAAAGATAAATAGTTAGCTTGAAGCAAAACATTAAGTTTTATAATAATAATATCTAAGCTTACCTGTAAAAAGCTGAAGTCTTACATACACCAACCTGGGTGTGTGTGTGTCAGTATCCAATATTAGTCTTTGATTTAGGTTCTTAAATGGACTGAATGTGCTGGTCCCATGTACTCGATGTGCTGATCACCCTGGCTGATCTTCTAACGGTTATAAATTTAATTTTATTGTTTATTGTTGCCTGTTTCATTGATATTGCTATTTAGCTTGTTTTTTATGATATATTGCTTTATAGCTTGATTGTGTTCATCTGAAATGCAGTATTGGCAGATCCGGAAAACATATCTGGTCGTAGTCTTACAACTTCTGAGAGTCAGTAATACAGTGTACATGTATTATCAGTCACACATATTGTACTAAAGTTGGCAAAATGGAAGAACAATTTTTTAAATTTGACACAATTATAATCTGCTTCTGAAATATTTTTTTTATGGATTTCTGATGAAATCAGAAGATAAGCAGCTAAAATCTTGCTTACTTTGGATTTAAACAGCTTTAGTTAAATCTTCTCTCTTGCTTCACCATTTTTAGTCAAAACTTTAAGTTGAAATATTTAAATGAAGCCCTTTTTGTCACTTTGTTCTTTGTAAGATACATGTGGTTGAAACTAAACGATATTTATATTTGATAAAGTTGTCCCAGTTATTATGTTAATCACATGGTTTATATAATATATGGTTAATTAATGGTATAACTGTTTAACAAGTGTCCTAGAAAGTTTTGATTTTAAAAATTAGTTTGCCCATGCCCAAAGTAATGTATTTATTATTAATTTTATGACAAATGATGAAGATGTACTAGCTTTTCAAAATGTTTAAATTTCATAATTTTATAACCCTTCAAAGAGGTCACAGACATGTGTTATTGATATAGTGAATATTTACATTTCTATACTGTGAAATAACCCATTTATGTATGAAATATATTGGATAAAAAATCTTTATTTTACATGTTTTGGTGTAATTGCATTTAAAAAAAATGTTTTTCAGCTATAAGTGAAGAGGGATTATTAGAAATGTCCCAGATGCATTCTCATCGTGAACATGAGCATGAACCCAGTGAAACTCCTGAGCCTGGATCTCCAGAGATTGACCCCAGGCACTTTTTATCTGTGGAGATGCACACTGATGCAGACTCTACTCATTCTCGTTTAATGGCTGCTTCAACAGTATCCGCACCAGAGGTCTCTGTTATGCCATCTCCAGAAGTACTAAGTAAAGTATGTATATTGTTACAAATTTATGGTTCTTTTAAAGCCGACAGTATGGCACTAAATTTCCAATTAAGCTGATAAAACTGATATTTATCCTGGTGAAAGTTGTCTTTTTCTACATCACAGGTTTTTTACACTCTGAATTAAGAGAGATAAACTCTGTAGAAGGTTTGCTCATGACATCATTAAACCAGGTCGTGTTAAAAGGGTCTGAATTTAACATGAAAACTTTTTGTAGATCATGATCTAATCTTACATTGTCAAAACGACTTAATACAGCATATACATGTATTTTTTACTCCACCATGTGTAGTTTTTTATTCTCTGACCTTTCCTTTCAGATTAAACTCTGGTCATTTGGTATAGTGCTGGATGGCTCTAAAGTTTAAGAGTAACCAATTCAGATCAAGACTTTTTTGTTTCCAGTCACTGTTCCTTTGCCAAACTTTGCATTTAGAAGTCAAAATGAATGTTACCAGGTCTTCAGATGACTTATAATTAATTGTCCTTTTCAGAATAGTTGTTGTACCATGAGGCAGTCAATATTGCCATGATGCAGTTCCAGAAGTGTAAATTTCTTTAATTTCACCCATAGCAGATGATGTATAATAATAATTATAAGTAGATCTGACTTCAATGTAAAACACTCTTTAAACCATACAACTACCTATCAGTTCATGTATAGTATATATGGTATTACATTTTAGTGTACTGTTTTATCAAGGTAAATGTTTTAAAGTAACAGTATATTTTTTGTGCTTCTGATAGTATAATACATTTGTATTATTTTTGTATATCTACTATTACAGAGACCAAAATCACTAGAAGATAATTTGAATGAAGAACAACCTTCCGATCATGTTCCTGTAAATCGTAGTTTAAGTAGATTTAATTCTGTAAAAAGGAAGCAGTTGGAGAGATTACGACAGAGATCAGACTGGTTTCTTGGACCAAATCCTAGTTCTGTTAATATAATGCAACACAAGTCTCACAGAACTAATAATGAACATGAACAATTGAGACCAAAAACTTCAGGGAATTCAGTAACCAAGGCTTCATCTGAAGGCGCAGCACTAGATGTTATGTCGTCTGACGGTGACAGTGTGTTTTCAGAAACTAGTCGTAGTGAATCGCCAGCATCTGAGCCTGTACGGACTCCTCCAATCCGAGTCATGCGAGACATTATACATAGTGATACTATAAATGATGTACAAATGACTGATGTTAGCCAGGAACAAGGGGAGATAAATGATGCTGAAATGGGAGAAACAGAAGTATGTTTTTTCGTGGTTGAACACAAATATGGAGAGCCATCAGAATCCTAGCATTGTTTTTTTAGGTAGTTATTCATTATTTATAATGGTGTTTATTGTCATGGTAACATGAGACTTAAATATTTATACCAATGGAATGATTGTATTTTGTTCATTGGTATATACTGCCCAATGAAAAAGTTTTTCTTTTTCAGTTTTATTTTAAATTAAATTTATATGAAATTTTCGCATATTCATTTATACATTTATTAAACATCTTATGATTAAATACTTCATTTGAATTGATATACTATTTTCATTCAATATTTTTTTTCAATACAAGCTCTCTTTAGAAGTATTGAACCATTATTCTTTGCATTTCAATTGTTTATTCATGTAAATTGAAATTGATAAAATGTCATTGTTGTATTTTGAAGCTTGAAGAATTACCTCTTATATAATCTGAAATAATTACACAAATTTATCTTTATATTATTTTGTCAATTAGACAGAGGGTGCTTATAGAAATTTAACACTTTAAATCTCCTTGCATTTAATTTGTATGGAGTAATGTGTTATTAGTCAATGAGATTTTTTTTTTTTTTTTTTTTTTTACTTAAAGCTGCATTAAGTTTTCCAAAGAAAAAATTAAAACGGCATTAATCTAACTAATGATGTTCCTAATGAACAATGTTACATTTGGTTCAACGATAAAAGCTCGAATAAATGCAGAAATCACAATATTTACCCAGCGAGATGCAGCATGTAGGATCTAATATTAGAACATGGTTACGTCATCAAAAACCCGGGTAATTTAAACACAACTTTCAAAACGGTGAAATACGATAAATTAAACACAGAACTTCGTTGAATTTGTCATTTGTGACTTAGTAAGGGATACAAAACACTATTTCAAATACATCCGGATATAAATGAAGGACAATTAATGTAATCTGTTATGTTTCACTTTCGGTTCTAGGGTTTTTCCGTACATCCGACATGATCCGTGCGCATGCTCCAAGCTCATAATTACCATCGTAAAACACTGACCAACCGGTCAGAGGATTCCGTTTATTTACAGCTAAAAGAAATGAAATTTTAGAAAATGAATGTCACGGATCGTGGTTAGAAGATATCTATTTTTAAAAGAATATATTTTTAGAAAATCAAAAAAAATTTAGAAAATTGATAACCTTAATGCAGCTTTAAGTCCCATTTTTGAAAGAAGAGTGAGTGAAATGTTTCAGTTTCTTGTCTAAGTTATATTTTTATTCAAATCAACCTTGGAGATATTTGGACTTGTTTTTTTTTTTTTTTTTTTTGTTTTTTTGTTTTTTTTTTTTAAAAAGAATTATTTAAAGAAGTACGTGGTATGAAAATTTAAAAATTTGGAAACATTTAAACATGTCTTTTTGTCAATATTTGTTTAAAACTGTAAATTATATCCAAACATTATTTATAGAGACATCAGATGCATTTGGGTTATTGTAACAATTGAGTTATTTCCCTTGGCATGAAAATTTGAAAGGAAGAATTGATTTTTGCAGAAGAGCTGCTCAGTTATAAGAACTCTTTGACTTTAAATGGCTAATCATATGCACACTGAAGTTTTAGTTTCAGAAGTAATATATTTTATCCTTGACTTACTATTTTAAATGTTTGTTCTATGAAGATTAAGTTCCTTACCTAACTGTAACATTTTAGTGAGGAAGAAGTTGTCGTTTTAATTTTTGTTCAGTTATAATGCATTTTTAATGGTAAACTGTATATATGCAGTGTATTTTAACTTGCATTGGTTAAAAGAGAAGATGCTTTTAGCTTTAAATTTTACTGATATATGGAAAAGTATTTATGATGAAAATTTGTGTGAACCTTGGTTGTTTTCAAATAACTAATTTTTTATGTTTAAATTAGAATATTATTGCAAGTTTTATCATTAAGATTATTTTTCTACTGCTGCCTTTTGCTACTGATCAGGTTAATTATGCAAATATAAATAAAATTTAGCTGACAACTTGCTTGTGTAACATTGAGATATAGTAATACAATAAGAATTGAAAAATAAAATTTATGCACATACCTAAAGTGTAAACTGCAGAATAGTCTATGAAAATCCATTAGAGGTACAAAACATTTTAAAAACAATTAAAAATTATATATACAAGGATATACAGAGGTTGTACTAGAGTCAGTTAATTATGGCTCTTCTTTGTATTAGGAGAGTATTATGATCAGTCATTATTAACTTAAACTTGCCATAGAATTTCAGAAGTTTCCAAAATAAACAAACCGACATTCTCTTTTGACATCAGTGGTAAAAAGATGTGAAAGCACGAAAATGTCTACCTGATTGATTTTAACTTTGAAGGTAATGGTAGAGTAACCCTAAAGTCCCATGTTCTATAGATTTTCTAAAAATAGAATTTAAGAACACATTAATTAAAAAAAATAGTAATTCCATATGTATATAACATTATTTCACATGAAAATCTTTTTCATTCTATTTTATGTTGATCTCTCAATTTATATTTATTTTTGTAATTTATAATATTGTTTAAGTTGTGAACATACATATATATTTTTATTTTGAAAAAAATCTTTTTAACACATTTGCTAGTCATAAATATCTTGAAATTGATTCAAACAGATGAAAACTTTTAATGTTTTATTGAAAGAGATTTTGTTAAGTGTAAACAAACATTGATTAGAATATCGCTTACATCTAGGACACTTGAAATTTTTAGCAGAGATTTACGTTTATATTTTGAAGTGGAAACCACTGCTTTTGTTTGGTGCAAGTAAAACAAACTTGGAACTAGTCAAATTCAGTTTCCATGCTGAAATAATAACCTGTATAACATGTTATAGTAATGAATGTGTTGTTGTTTTTGGTTTTGTACTCTTTACCCTTTACTCTACTTTGCAATACAAAAAAAAAAAAAAAAATTAAAATGTCCTCATGTATAAAAATCCAAAACATAAATTCAACTTTATAAATAATTATGTTGCTCAAATGAATTATTCAAAGTGTATTTGATTAACCCTTGGTAACTAAAAAACTGTGGTATCTTCCAAGATTAAAATATATGGATCATTCCATTGTTGATTTAGTTATGAAAGGGTTTAACTTATGTGTTCCATGCTAAGTCTTATTCTATCTACCTGCAAATGCTAGCTTTATTTTATTTCAATAAATAGACTATTTAATTTTTGTTCTGTAGGGTTTGAACAGTAAAATCTATATATATCAGAGAGAATTAATGTAAGAATTTGTGCAATAGATAGCATACTGCTTAATTAAATATCTGTGTACATGTATATGAACTCAAAATCACTTTATATTTTCATGATGCTTGTCATTCCACATTATTAAGATTTTGTTTGGGGGAGGGGTGTTATGGCTGACTAAACTGTACTGTTTGTAATCATTTCCAAATCCATTCAAATCGAAAATGAAAATCATTTATAAACATTTATGTTTAGTAGGCAACAAACATGTGCAGAAAACGATTTGTGGGCACGAAACACATACAAAAAGGCAACAGATATATATGTAAAAATTTAGTGGGCAACATACAGATGCATATCGATTTCATGATATACATGTATAATTCTGAACAAGAAAATTAATACTTTGACACTACTGAATTGATTTTATAATTATGTGGTCATGTAAGTTATAATCTTTACAAACTGGTCACTGCCAAGATCTAGACAAAATTTGCTGTTACATAATTTAACGTGACAAAGGTGACACAGAGTAATCGTGTTTCATATATCTTGGAGTTTGATTTTTAACAGAAGTATAATAATTAAAGCATGTATTTTATGTAGATATAAAGAGATTTTGAGTACATGTTTATTATTTTTTATTTTAAAGGTTTACTATTGGTAAAAATTTTTGATTTGTGGTAATATGTGTTTGTTTGTTTTTTTTTTTTTTAATAATTTGTATATGATTTTGCTTAACATATCTACTCTAACTGTGTTCAGTAGCTTTACATCTCCTTCTTGATCCCGTAAATACCTTTTGAGATATTTTATGGATCAGGCTAGATACTCAGAATTGTTAATTTTCTATTGGTTACAGTGCAATCAATCATGCCAAGTACTTGCAACATTTTTATAGATCGTTATTTCATCCCAGATAAACTTTGTGTATTTTGTTTGTTGTATTGGTTAGAAAAATCAAATTATTTCCCCATCAGGTGAATGATAGAATATCATAATGACATCACCATGGCTGGCTGTCTGAGCATGCGTCGTTAACAACCTCACATATATTTTTGCAATTTAAAAATAGTGGTTGAAATTTCTGTACCAAAAAATCACAGAGTTTTGTCTGTCGACATTTAGACAACACGGTATTGGTTTTTTAATTGCTCTGTAAATCCAAAAATAAGCTTAATGCAACCTTAAACTGACTTTTTCAGCCATAAAGAACAGTATGTTTCAAGATGAAGCAACTGTAAAATTAGAAAATTAGGATTGATTTTGTTTTTTGTTTTTTTTTTTTCTCTATAAAACACATTTAAAAACTATGGCTTGAAAAAAATTTATATAATTTTGACATTTTGTCAGAAGCAAGCTACATTCATAGTAAGTGGCGACTGGCAGGCTGGCTAACAAAGCATTTTATTCATGTTCCTTGTATACATTTATATATAATTAAGTTTGATTTTTTAGTTTTAGTGCTCTTATTTTGAAAATATGAAATTGAATTTTCTTGTATAGCTATAAACAAATACATTAGGGCAGTTGTGTTTAAAATCAACAGATAAGAATTAGAAATTTATATCACTTTAACCATCGCCAGTGTCCGTTTCTGGTAAAGTTAATAGAGTTACCTCTGTATCATGTGATATCTGCTAATGTTTGTGATGAGTATTGGGAAATATAAACATTACACCAATTTTATAGGCAATGATGAATTATATGATTCCTTATCAAATGGAATGTATAGCACCAACGCTAAGTGGAATGTAGTGGCTTTTATATCCTTTTTGATTTAGTAAATTGTTTATTTCTAAATAAGAAAGAATACTTTACTTCTGTTATATTTTAGGTACTGATATATACAACTAGTATACATATATAACATCCATATTACATACTGCTGATTCTGTCAATGACCATTTGCAAGCGTTACATATTTATCTAGGGGAGATAATAATGCTATCCATATTATATTTATTGTACATGAATATTGTATATCTGAAATCTTGAAAGATAAAACCTGTCCTCATATACGACCTCTATGAGTAGCTGTCATAGTCCTGATGTGGCTTTGAACAATGATTCTTTCACTGGTGGTAATTTAAGACTATAAGACACTCCTACAATCTATTTATAGATGTAAAAATAATGTATTCATTACTTTCATAATTCCGAAATTTATAGACTAGTTGTGTAAGGTGGGGACATTTGAGAAGTTTACTGAATAACATGTAAATCATAAACCCCCACACCCGTCTTTCCTTTAAACCAGATTAATTAAGAATTGACTGTCATTTTTTCCTGGGTTATCAAGGAATGAACCAGATTTTAAAACTAGCAAATCTGATGAACTGCGAAGCAGTTCATTTTGGATTTGCTAGTTTTAAAATCTGGTTCATTCCTTGATAACCCAGGAAAAAATGACAGTCAATTCTTATACTTACAATATTTTTCCTAACATTCTTTTTACAAACTTCTCGATTGCGTCATACAAATAAGAAAGAAAAACCGGTATATACCGAATCTGTCGGCAATGTAAACATTCTGGGAATAGCCAATATGTCAATCAAAATAAATTCCCGCATTCTCACTGATTGTATGACGTAATAGACGGTTTAAAAAATAGTACGCTGGAAACAAAAGAATATTTCATACAATTTTATTCGAATAGACAAACAAAGTTACAAATTCATATTGATTGTTAAATTACAGCTATTAAACGTTGAATTTGTCAAAAATCCCGATTGTATGGATGACAGGGTATTGGAAACATCAATGCGCGACGTTTTGTTGGACTGTGTTGTGCACAGGTCCGAGCATGGAACAATCACGTGATTATCAGTTGCTGGTAGAGAAGAAGAAGCATGGTCAGAGGCAGAGGGAATTACGGCAGAAGTATTACCAGTGACAGTTGATGAAAGAAGCGAACTTAAAGCATGTTTTTGAATGGTCGAACATCGCGAGAGTAGCTCCTGACAGAAGCCTCATTCCGATAACCGCTCATAAACATTATCTGTTTGGTCTCAACACCGGCATCGCTCATAGCTTGTATGGTAGTGGCCCGCACCCTGGTAGAACACCCTGACGATGGAAATATTTTTAAGTATACAATAAAAATCGAAACAAATATTTTATTTATTTATTTAAAATTCAATATTTTTTCTTTCATTTCCAATGTATATTTAATTAAATAACTCTATAAAATGTGATGGTTTGAATGTTAAAAATAGTTTGATAAAAGTAGGTCACGGGAATTGCCTAATGTTCTAGATTTTCTACAATGAGTTCATCATAGGAATTCAATAGGTGTTGTAAATATTTTTTATTTTTTGAAAAAAATATTTTTTTTGCTATAACGTGAAAAAAACTTGAAAAAAGAAGGAAATATCGAAGTATGTACGTGGTTCACAGGGGCTTGTATCAACTTAAAATTATTATTTTTTAAAAAAATCAAAAAGTCGACCCTCTAGATACAGTAAAAGCGCTTTTACTGTATCTAGAGGGTCGACTTTTTGATTTTTTTAAAAAATAATAATTTTAAGTTGATACAAGCCCCTGTGCGTGGTTTTGTGAAATATTTGAAATATTTTTGGATTTGCTAGTTTTAAATCCAAAATGAACTGCTTCGCAGTTCATCAGATTTGCTAGTTTTAAAATCTGGTTCATTCCTTGATAACCCAGGAAAAAATGACAGTCAATTCTTAAATAAAAACAGATAGCTAAAAATAGGTCAGTCAGGGAAAAACCAGAAATGGTATTCATGCGCAATGTGAAAAACCGATGTTTATGCGAATAATGAAAACAAAAATCAAACTGGGTTCAACGTAGAAATTATTTTTCTATTGTAAATATTTAAAGTTAACATAATTAAAACAGTTCCTGTATATACTTTGGAAGAAAATGGACAATGCTCATGAATGTACTAAAGAAGCATATCAATTTTGTCTTATGAACTGATGCATTGATCGGTCCTTTGTATATAAATATCACATCAACTTATAGTGTGTAGCATTTAGAAATCTTATGTGACAACTATTCTGTAATAGTTTGTTGTGAAAGAGAAAGGTTTCCATTTTATATTTGGGTCCAGACTTAAATGAAAACATACTGCACTGAATATCATTACCACTCAGTGCCTAATAGAAAATATGGTATTTAGGTCATTTAAAGAGAAAAAAACACCCATGTATATTAACTGTTTATACACTAGTTTAGAACATTTGTTAGTCAACAAGCTAGAGACAACACTTTCATTAGAGTCTAAAGACTTCTCTATAAATAAAAGAAGAGCACATGGGGATCCATGCTATGTTGCATTTTAGATTGGACGTTTTCATCTTAAAAGATTACAGATATGATTATTTTAATTAAGACACAACTTATTTTTTGATGATGACAATGATGTCTATCTGTACATGTATAATGTCAGTTTGTTTTAGTACACATTTATTAACATTTAATGTTTTACATGCAACTATTTTACAAACATATGTCATAATTTGAACTGTCTCAACCACACAATGGCAGGGAACATTTTAAACATGTCCTTGTTACAAGTTAGAATTGTTATTGTTGTCATCCCATTGACACAAATTAATTTTCAAGTTTTATTTTATGTTTTGTCCAAATCATATGACTTTTAATTTAACTGGTAGTTTTTAATTATTTTATCCATTATTATTAATTAGTGCAGGCTTTTTTTAGTGGTTTTTATTTTGTTTCAATTTATATATGTTTTAAGCTAACTTTGGAAATAGAATGAATTTTATTTTTATGATGGAGATGTTGTTTATTTTATGTTTGTTGGTGATAACTGTTGTGGTTGTCTATCTGGTATACTGTAGATTGTCACATACATAATATCAATACATTGTACTCATTATCTTTCCATTTGTTACTTCAAAAGAGTTAAGTTAGGGGTACAGTTTGTGTCAGACTGTTTAAATAACTATCTCACTTTAAATTTGATGATACAGAATTTGGGTTTTATCTGTAATTAAAAAGGTTAAGACATACCTCATTGGTTTTATGAAAATTCATTGACCACAGATTTTTATAGCATTGAAACATATTTTATTTATTTAACAATAAGAAAGTTTCATTTTAAAAGTGTTAGAAAATTTTTTCAACTTAAATGTTCTGTATTATTCTTTATTATAAAGATGAGCTGTCTAGTTTGCATATATCAATACTATATAGGGAATTCATGGCTTGGACCTTACATACATAGAAACAGTTTTGTTCAAGAACATATGGTAGGTAATATTCTTATGTTTGCTACATATGTACACTTACGTTGATAGTGTTAAACAGAGGTTTGTAACTTTATAATAGATTCCACCAATACAGCTCAAACATACAAAAGTATTCAAAATTAGTTGTGCAATATCTGATGAAACAGTTCAGCTTTATATTTTGTTAATGTTACTCAGAGCATTAAATAAAAGATAAGAAAACAACTTTTACTAATGTACTGGTATTGTCATTTGACGGTAAAGAATATTTCTATGCATTACCTTGTAAAAGGTGTAAGAGTTATCTAACTTGATGTAAGACACATCAATAAGACCTATGGGAGAGAAACAATAAGGGAGACAACTCCCATAACAGGGAAATGAATATTTTATTTGCTACTTTCATAATTTTTCTTTCTTAAATTTTATAAGTTTTAAATTAGTGCATATTATCATATATATAAATGGCAGCATACAATGCTGTAGGGTCATTCCATCTATATTATTGTCACGGTTTCTTTTTTCGTATTAGATAGGTATTATATAGATATAATAAATAATTTCAACTGTGTTCTTATCTATATTGCCATTATGAGACTTCCTTTATGTTGGTAAAACATTCAGAAACTTTAATATATATATATATATATATACATATAAATATATATATTTATATATATATATTTATTTATATATGTAGCTTGCACATCTACACATTAGTCTAAAGATTTCATTACCAATAATTTTTAAGTCAAAAAATTCAATAATTTATTTTAATGCATATAAAATTGATGGAAAATGAACTATTTTATAAATTTAAAGGTTTAAATAGGAATTTACCATCAAATATTGACACCAATTTAGAAAAAAAAAGTTTCATTGATTTGGCTAATGAATTGCTAGGTCTCTTTGAATTTTATTTTGACAGAAGTATTACTTTACTATTAAAAATGTTTCTGGCACAGACTTGACACCAAAAACTTCATATATTTTTAAAATTAATCTGATTCTCTCGAGATTCAGATTGCCCCAAATATTTAAAAAAAAAACTTAATTTAATTCTGAGTTATATCTTAAGTTTGTTGTAGTGTGTTTCTGAGTTCATACTTTATGTACATAAATAAAATCCGTTCATGGGATAATTTTCCTTCTATTGCTGTTATTGAATGTTCAAAATGCATATCCCATTAGATATATATATATATATATACATACATATGATTTTTATTAATATTCATAATGCTTTTCAATTGTCTGTAATTTCATAAAATACTATAGTAAAATTTACAATAATAACCATAATATATTACAATTTTGACTAGATTTGGTTTGTATAATGTATATTGATGGAGTGTAATGCTTATTTACATGAAGTAATTCTGTGTGCAAGGATAGTGTGTCTGTGTCGTCGTGTGTGAGGGTGTGTGTCTGTGTCGTCGTGTGTAAGGGTGTATGGAAGGGTTCATTGATGAATCTTGTTATGCTGTGTGTTTATACTTCTATTTCATTTACGTGTGGATGTGCCAAATATTTATGAAGAATTTACCAATTGGATGTGTGCATTGTAACTATTGATTGCAGGTACATTTAAATAACACATGGTATTTAACCAAATGATATTGTACTAAATTCTGAGTGTATGATCACATGTGTGTACATATACTACCTATATTGCTCATTGGTATCAGTGTATGCACTTTGATCTATATTTAAATTAATAGAAAGTCAAGTTTGTTAGAAACATAATCTTGAAGTGATTGATTTTTGGCATTGCAAACAAAAAATAAATTTCAATATTCTTAGCCTTAAAAAAACCCTGTTTCTATTTCAGACCAGTTACACAATACATGTATATACAAGTATGTAATTGTCACCTAATTTACATATGCAAAGTTAATTTGTTGCACATCATGTAAACATGTTGAGATTTAATTGTACCTGTATATTGATATGATCTGTGCATACTTACCATGTAGCTGTGTTACATATGGTAGAGTTTGTCTCGGGAGTGCTTGATTTACTCTGTATAAATTTTCATTGGAGAACATGTATGTATATATAATTCCAGTTTTTTCTGTGATCTTTATATTACAATATTATATATATATATACTATAATTAATCCCTGGCAGGCAGTTAGGTTGTGCTTTAAGTGTTGTTGCCAGTCTGTATGTAAATGTACTGATAGACAACAAGTTGTCACATTATCAGCAAGTAGATAGTTACACCAAAGATGTGTTGCAGCAATTTATGCTAATTTTAAAATATTTTTTACATTTTTTTCTTGCAATTGATCTTATTTTATGAACTGATAAATTTTTAAGCAAGTTGATAATCTTCATTTATATTTCATGTCAATACCATTAAAATGCTTCAGTTATTTTGGGTGATAGTTTTGGTAAATTTAACCTTCAAAATCTGTAAAACTTCATAAGATGCAATAATTTACCATGGGTGTATTGTTAAACCACTTAAATATTGCTTTATGTTTGAGCAAAAACTGTGTTATCTTTGCTGTAAAAGTTAGTTAATTAACTCATAATTTACATATAATTAGTTTTTTGTTAATTTTGAATTCATTTGTTAGCAGTTTTAAAGAAGGAACTACTTTAATACTGCCATTTTTACTGGAAAAGGTTGTGTTATTTTTCTTTCATTCAATTTCTTTACCCCATTTATTTAGTAGTTTCACAGAAAAATAGCCAGCACTGCCATTTTTTGAAATTCTTGTAGATGTCCATACCATTTTCGAAGGATGTCTTTAGAAGAATAGATTTTAGTTTTAACATTCCTTTACCATTTTTGTAGTTCTCTCCTATATTAGGAGAACCTTCCTCATTAGTGTGTAACTTTGAGAATTTCCCTTAATGAACTTATGAAATATTTTTGCAGATATGATATAACATCAAATCTTTTTACAGAAAATTTTATATAGAAAATACTGAGCAAGTTAATATTTTCTACATATAAATTTAATTTGGGACCAAATTTTCTACATAGTTGAAACATCTTATGTTAAAATTTTAAATGCAAAAAAGACATGGTAAGCATTGATTCCTCAAATCTGTTCTTACCCGTCACATTTAACAGACCTGAAGTTGAGAATATTAATAAAAAAAAAAGGTATATTTAATGTCTTGATCAGTCAGAGTTTAACATTTAGAAATTTAAAAGAAAATACTAACAGCCTCACAGAAACATCTTGCATGAATTTTAAATCCTGAACAGTTGAGTTAAATTTAGAATTTTTACCCTAAATAATAGTAATGCATCTAAATGTTAAATAGACCATTTTATTTACATCCTAAAAATTCATGGAATCTTATTACTAGGATATCATTGTGAATCTGGAGAGAAAATGTTACGAGTTTTTAGATTTTTTTTGCAAAATGAAATTGTCAAACCACATTTAATAAAGAGAAGTTTATGTCGTTTTACCATTTAAAACACAAACGAAGATTATCAACTTGTGCATTTTACAAATTTGTAATATAGAAAGGCATTATGGGTAATTACATTTTCATTAGTAGATTATAATAGTTGTCTGTGTAATTCTTTATTAGTAAGTGTGATTTGTGTTTTATCCTACATTAAAGATTTCCTAATTGCATAATTATTCCTTTTAAATCTTTTTTAACTCTCCATAGAAATAAAATTCTCATTACAATGTGAAACCATTTTGTTATCATTTTATGCTCTATCGGTGTAAAGCATTCAACTTTTCACATTTGTCAGAGTTGTCATGTGTAAGATGTTTGCTTTCAACCCAGGGCATATCATCATTTATCTCGGGTGTTCATATATATATATATATATATATATATATATATATATATACATGTATATAAGAACTCCTATGACAAACTATGGAGGATAAAGAAATCCTATTTGAGATATCTATGTGTGATATTTCTATTTAAAATGGGTTGTGTTTTTATAATAGTACTGGGACACATTCCATTGGTTCATTCTATATGAGTGTGGCATCATTGGAGATAGTAATTAGACATTAAAATTGAAAAAATTTAATCCATTACAAGTTTATCCATGTAAGATAGGGATATCTCATACAAGTGGTTGTATATTTCAGTCAGAGACAAGGTTCGGATTGTTATAATAACTTTGCCAGTATAGTGCGTTCAAGTGTTTGATGATGGTAATTTGACAGTATGATAGCACTTTAAAAGACAAAAACATGTTGTAGCACAAAACATATAACAGTAACAAACTTAAACAGTAGTGATTAGTAAAAGCTGACTCCTGGCACTAAAAGCTAAGAAATTTCTAGTGTTATATAGTTTACTTAGTTACCAATGTGGATGTTTAGGTTGCCAGCTTGTTTGCTTAGTTACCAATGTAGATGTTTAGGTTGCCAGCTGATTTGCTTAGTTACCAATGTGGATGTTTAGGTTGCCAGCTGATTAACTCAGTGTTTAGGTTGCCAGCTGATTTGCTTAGTTACCAATGTGAATGTTTAGGTTGCCAGCTGATTAACTGGGTTACCAATGTAGATTATTAGGTTGCCAGCTGATTTGCTTAGTAACCAATGTAGATGTTTAGGTTGCCAGCTGGTTTACTTAGTTACCAATGTGGATGTTTAGGTTGCCAGCTGGTTAACTCGGTTACCAATATGGATGTTTAGGTTGCCAGCTGGTTTACTTAGTTACCAATATAGATGTTTAGGTTGCCAGTTGGTTTACTTAGTTACCAATGTGGATGTTTAAGTTGCCAGCTGGTTATCTCAGTTACCAATATGGATGTTTAGGTTGCCATCTGGTTCGCTTAGTTACCAATGTGGATGTTTAGGTTGCCAGTTGATTTGCTTAGTTACCAATGTGGATGTTTAGGTTGCCAGCTGGTTAACTCAGTTACCAATGTGGATGTTAAGGTTGCCAGTTGGTTTGCTTAGTTACCAATGTGGATGTTTAGGTTGCCAGCTGGTTTACTTAGTTACCAATATAGATGTTTAGGTTGCCAGTTGGTTTACTTAGTTACCAATGTGGATGTTTAGGTTGCCAGCTGGTTAACTCAGTTACCAATGTGGATGTTTAGGTTGCCAGCTGGTTAACTCAGTTACCAATATGGATGTTTAGGTTGCCATCTGGTTCGCTTAGTTACCAATGTGGATATTTAGGTTGCCAGCTGGTTTACTTAGTTACTGATGTGGATGTTTAGGTTGCCAGCTACTTTGCTATGTTAGCACTGGCTGATTACCATATGGTTTACTAACTACACAATACGAACGTAAGGTCATAGCTGGTTAACTTAGTTAAGTTCATCAGCTGATTTACTTGGTGATGATAGTTTACACACAGACCTACTTTAGTTGACTTATTATAACACAAGCAGAAAGATACTTTCTGAACAAACAACACAACACATATAAAATTGTCATAACTTAAATTTTTTAATTAACACCTAGCAAATAAATGTAATAAGAGATTCAGAAAATATTTTATAAATTTATGTCTTCAATTTATCAAATAAACAATCATGAATGTTCTGGTTCAGAATGAAAAGGAGTTTTTTTGCTTCTCAGCTTTACCTTCAGAGATGATTCATAGAAAAAAAAAAGAGATATCTTATTTATGAGCTGCTCTTAAATTATCAATGACAAAAATGGCCCATAAAAAATTCATCAAACTGCTATTTTACATTGAATGGGACTTTTATTTCCTTTGTTAGTAGATTCTCATCAGAAACAAGTAAAGCTTGTTTTTTTAAAGGATTTGCAGATAAAATTTTTCTCTGTACAAAAGCCAATAAATCAACATAAAACTACAACTGGTGTACCAATAGATCTTAATCGTGTTGATCATTTATTAAAGTGTCATATTTTACCCAATTTAAATTTTGTTAGAAGATAGGGGCCAATATAAACCTGACAAAATTATAGAGCTATTGCTTTCAGTTGAGAAGAAACACTACTTTTATGATCTGTAAATAAATTTTGACAGTTAAAGTAAATGAAACTATCAACATTACGTTGAAAAATATAAGCGTGTTTGATTTTTTATGATTATTTAATGGAAATGAGCAACCATACCTTTTTATCAGCAGATCTTGACAAATGTGTAAAAAGATATACAGTGATTCCAAAACATTATAGGTGGAGAATACATACATGTATATAATCTTTTTATATCGGTACATGTGTATTGATTTTTGAATGGGATATGATGATTCACTGCAATATGTCATAATGATTAACTTTCTTCAGAAGTAATTCTAAAACATGCAAAATATTCTTGTAAATTACAAAATAAAACTCATCATATAAAGGGGCATTATAAATTATTGTACAGTATTTGCCATTTCATAGTCAATTACTGACCTCATGAACTCTGATATTGTACACATAATTATATTGCAAATAGACCAAACTAAAATAAAACTGACCTTAACATTTACAACCACATTGTATTTTTACACAAATACGTGCAGCTTCATAAAAAAATATAAATAATATAAGCACACATGAAAATTTAACCAAAAAGGTGTAACAATATTAATTTTGATAACACAAATTGAAACATCCCAGGCCACTACTCATCATCTAATGCATCAACTTCAGGATTACATTATCCCGTAAAACCAAGGTTAGAATCACAACCAGAAAGATCTCAGTATGAGAAGGATTTTCACTTTCATTGCCACAGGTTGGTGATTTTCTCCTGGTACTCCCGTTTCCTCCAACATTTCAAAACTGATGGTAATGTTTGTGAAATAATCTTGACTGACATGAAAAACACTTTTTCACCCACCCACCTCTTTCTTATAAGAAGCAAAGCTTTAAGGAGGAATTTTGATTTATAAATTTAACACGAACTATTAAACATCAACTTCAATGGCACAGCAGTCAAGAAGTCATAGCAGTCACAGCTTAATATAAAGTTCAGTATCTGATGTTTAAATTCAAGTTTCTATGTTGGAATGTTATATGACAAATAACCAAAATATTTACTTAAATATGGTATAACTACTAGCAAAACAAAAAAATAATATTGCCATGGAAACAAAATAAACTATAACTAATTTACCCTGAATTAAACATCAAACATGGCAATTCTTTGGTAACTATAAACTAATATTTATTAGTTGAACTTTGGCCTTTGTTTTTGTTGTATCAACATATTTAATATAGTTTGTATTTACTGACTAGATAGAAAATGTTATAAATACATGTATACATCCTTGGTAAAAATGTGTGGGTTAAGGTTATTCCCAAG
The DNA here is from genome assembly GCA_029721355.1 of Tegillarca granosa. NCBI lineage: Eukaryota > Metazoa > Mollusca > Bivalvia > Arcoida > Arcidae > Tegillarca > Tegillarca granosa. The sequence continues at coordinate 50,608 of JARBDR010000709.1, read as the reverse complement.
TATAAAAGGTTCTCTATACAGCTCAGATAAATTATATACATCCTTGGTAAAACGTGGGGTCAAGGCTATTCCCAAGTACAATAAGCTCTCTATACCAATGTACAGCTCAGATAAATTATATACATCCTTGGTAAAAACGTGGGGTCAAGGCTATTCCCAAGTACAATAATAAGGTCACTTAAACCAATGTACAGCTCAGGAGTTATTGGGATGGTTAACCATCAGCCATGTATTGCCTGTTATGTATTAATATTCTATATGTTATTCTTTTTTGAAAAAAATATAGTAAAACTTTATGAGTTTATAGTTCATGTTTTAAGTTTGAATGTAATATAGGTTTAAATGTTTAACAAAAAACACTTATTAAGCAGAAGAAGTATTGAATTCCTGGACAATCAGCAGTTTAACAATGACTATAAATGTACAGAAAATCTTATTGAAGTTACATCAGTAAAAATCATGAAAATATTTATCCTTTTTTTAAAATAAATTACCTTAAAACAACTGAATTGGCTGAGGTTTTCAATCCTACTGTAAAAGTTGTTTACTTAATTTAAGAAAATTTTAATTGTAATACCTTGATTGCATGATTGAAAAAAACAACATACAAGTGTAACATTGACAGATAGCACAGTCACAGATTTGGTTCAGATTCACATTCAAGTATGAAAAAACAACTCTCTCAATACTCTTTCAATAAATAAAATTGACATTGAAACTACATAATTTAAATAAAACTTTTGGTAAAACACTGGCAGGAGGAACTGTATTATACAGAAAAATAATAAAAATAAAAATTCCAAAAACTTTAAGTAAATAAGCACCGATGATTGAGGAGTGTGTGTATAAAAGGACAAAGTGTTGTGTTATAACACCTTGTGAACACGGAACGTTTTATTGCCAAACACATATTTGAAATATTTGGTATATTCTGGGGTCCCTTTACGAATCTCATCACAGAATCGGGGTATGTGACTTCTGACGAGTCCTGGTTCAGGTTTACCACTGTCGGGGATCTAAAAATAAAAAACAGAAAAACATGTTGATAAGAACTTAAAATTGGAATGTATTTGTAAAAGATATTATTGACAATTGAAAATTGGCCTGTCAACATAATCACATAACATTGTGATGTTTATTTGAATTTTTATCCAATAAACCATGATAAATGTTCATTTTTACTGTTTTAACATTCTACATATGATCTGTAGAGCTGTTAAATGCCCATTGTCTAACATATCAGTTCTTGTTAAAACATTTCTTAACATTTCTGTACAAAATTGCAAAAGTCTGATATTTTTGGATAAAAACTCAGCACAATCATTTCTGCAACATAAAATACTTCAAAACTTTGTTTTAAATTACCAGTATTAATTTTGCTACCTTGCTTATCACCAGTTTTTGAAGTCTCTATATAAATTTCTTCTTAATTTTTTCAATCTCCCTAGTTGTATTGCCAATCCCTTTTTTATAATACTAAAACTTGACTGAACAATCTATAGCAGTAGATAAAATTTACTGCATAAAAGTTAACTTTTACATTATAACTTTTATTGGATAAAGAAAAATTTCATTCTCAAAATAATAAAAATTTAAATAACCTACCACACCATTATCATAATCAATCAGATCGGGTAATCTACAACCGCCACGAGATGGCGCTAAACATATACTGTCTTCTAATATAATATAGTTTGATTGGTGCTTTTTTAATATTGCATGTACATCTTCAGGAGATCTTCTACCATAAATCTGATAAAGCTGAAATTTGAAGTGAATATTTAATAAATCTAAAATCAAATTTGGAAGATACAAACGAGGCAGATAACAGTTATGCCTAACAGAGCATAAGTCAGTACAGTTCATAAAATTTACTTTTAGTAAATACAACTAACTCAGACAGGCACTACATGAACATTTATACATATAAATCACTAACAGGTTTGCAAAATTTTATCTGATCTCAAATAGATCAAGAATTGTTGAAGCATTGATAAACAATCTGCATTACTCAATATATAAAACTAAATACTTGTGAATTATAACTTGAGTTCACCTGACCAAAAAGAGGTGAACTAACCCTAACCCTGACCAAAACTGGAATGGAGTACCAGTAATGGTTTTTTTTACACATCAAACAAGACTCATTTAGTTATACCAAGGCATTTGGTTCTTAGATGACTGGAGAAACCAGAATGCACTGAGAAAACTATTTACCATTTGCAAGTGAACTGGAAGACTTTCTCAAACTGGACTTTCTCGAACTTGAATCTCCTAGAGTGGTCCCAATCCTAAGTGGTGAGGCCTGTGGTCTGGAAGTGCAAGTTTTCGACCACTTAGCAACCAAGGTCAATGTACACAGCGACACACTACCTAGAGCTTATAACATGACACTGAAGACAGATATGCCTTGCAATAATCAGACAAGCAATTAAAAACTCATTTGTTAAAGAACTGACAGATTTTTTTACCTCTTTGGTTTTAATTCTTAATTCTTTATCTTCATAATGAGGATGATTTGTAATAGGTCGGCCTGTACAAAGTTTAACGCCTGCCAGTAACTGCATACTTCCTGTAAATGAAGCTGTCAAAGGTACAGATTTTCTGAAAGAGAGAAAAAAGAAATTAACATGCTGGAAAGTTTATAGAATCGTGATCAATAAAAAATTTATTAATAAATTCCTTAATATTCATGTTTAAAAATCAAAATAAGATTAAAATATTAATACGAAATGATTAAAAAAAACTACTAAGTCTCCTGAAGTTCATTTAGTGGTACTGTTTATTACTATAAAAACATATGTATGTAATGACACGTAAAGAAAAATATACATTTATATAGTAAAAAGATAAATATCTTACTTGATCCATTCCATAAGTTCTACAGTATCAGGATCCCAAAACTCTTTCAGATCTTCTAATTCTTTTAGAACTGGTGGAAGTGCCTAGAATGAAATAATAACAAGTTTTTATGTGTTTTCTATCATAAGCAGTAATAAATTCTTAACAGAACACTTTAGCTGCTTAGTGAACATAGAGTTCAATCAGATAAATGATTTTCTTTTAAATCTAGAATTATACTAATTACTATATTTGTAGCAAAGATGGTTATAAAAGTGTGATGGAATGGTGTTTTAAGTCCCATTTAAGGTTCTTTCACTTATATCAAAATGACCAGTTCAGGGATTGTGGAGAAAACTGGAGTACCTGGAGAGAAAAATAAAACCTTTGGCTTACCAAATTAGGATCTGTACCCAGTTTGATCAGAACCAATTAGTGGCAGGTGCTGTGATCCTTGTGTGGGAAGTGTGACATGTCTATTAAGCAATCCTATCAGGACTTATCATGAGTAATCATTTGACTATGTTTGAAACAAATCTGATGAAGAAATTCTTTTAAATTCAAGAAAACTAAATACCAAGATAAACAAATGTATGACACACATATGTATAACACACACATGTATAACACACAAATGTATAACACACATATGTATAACACACAAATGTATAACACACATATGTATAACATACAAATGTATAACACACATATGTATAACACACAAATGTATAACATACAAATGTATAACACACATATGTATAACACACAAATGTATAACACACATATGTATAACACACATGTATAACACACACATGTATAACACACAAATGTATAACACACAAATGTATAACACACATATGTATAACACACAAATGTATAACACACATATGTATAACACATAAATGTATAACACACATATGTATAACACACATGTATAACACACAAATGTATAACACACATGTATAACACACAAATGTATAACACACAAATGTATAACACACACATGTATAACACACATGTATAACACACACATGTGTAACACACACATGTATAACACACATGTATAACACACACATGTGTAACACACACATGTATAACACACATGTATAACACACAAATGTATAACACACAAATGTATAACACACACATGTATAACACACATGTGTATAACACACATGTATAACACACATGTATAACACACAAATGTATAACACACATGTATAACACACACATGTATTACACACATGTATAACACACAAATGTATAACACACAAATGTATAACACATATGTATAACACACAAATGTATAACACACATATGTATTACACACAAATGTATAACACGCATATGTATAACACACATGTATAACACACAAATGTATAACACACATATGTATAACACACAAATGTATAACACACAAATGTATAACACACACATGTATAACACACATGTGTATAACACACATGTATAACACACATGTATAACACACAAATGTATAACACACACATGTATAACACACACATGTATTACACACATGTATAACACACAAATGTATAACACACAAATGTATAACACATATGTATAACACACAAATGTATAACACACATATGTATTACACACAAATGTATAACACGCATATGTATAACACACATGTATAACACACAAATGTATAACACACATATGTATAACACACATATGTATAACACACAAAAAAATTATAGCAGGAACACTGGACAGTATTATTAAACATACATATAGTATTTAAATTCCTCTTTAATTTCTTACTCATTCTAACCCAAGTTCTAAGATTCTCTGATGTTAATCTTGAGTGTATTGTCAAATGTACATGCAGTATGGAGGTTTAAACCAATACTTACTAATGCTAATAATGCTGCTAGTGTTAATAATGTAGCAAAATGTCGGACAATCTGAACCTGTACAGTTGAAGAAACAGAAAACATATATTATACATAATACAATGTCTGAAAATCCAGATTTGGTGTAAAATGAAGAATGAAGACATTAGTAATGAATCATAAATTTATTTTAAAACTACATGGACACAGCTTACTAATATTCACTGTAAATTACTGCACAGTCACAGCTTACTAATAATTGCAGTAATTTACAACCAATACCTAATACAACATGTGGACACATTTGTAATTTCTATTTAAGAAAAACAATAGACAAAGATATCATATATAATGTTTTAATTAGTGTACATATAATGACATATAATAATGGAGTATAAAATTTCTCAGCAATCTGCTGGAGAACAAAGTAGATCCAAATTGTAAAACCTGAGGCTATCTCCAAAATTGTTTGCAAAGTGCAATAGACAATACATCAAGTACAGAAACTTTAAAAGTTTTCTCAGGTTAAGAACTCCCAAAAACTTAATCAGAAATATCCAGTCACATCTCATTTATAAGCAGCTAATATGCATGAAGTAACTGCAGTGCAATGAATAATTTCCAAATCATTAACCAATTTCAGTATACTTATGCAGCTATGTCCTTGACCTTTAAACATATGACCTTGAACCATATATCAAAATGAATGTAATGTCAATACCTACAATATTCTAATATACATTGTACATGCCTATACAAAAAGTTAATAGTTTTCAAGATAATTAGCAATTTAAGTCTTCTTTTGCAGCTGTGACCTTGACCTTTCTACATATGACCTTGAACCATATATCAAAATGATCGTCATGTCAATACCTACAATATTCTAATATACATGCCTATACAAAAAATGTAAACAGTTTTCAAGATAATTAGCAATTTAAATCTTCTTTTGCAGCTCTGACCTTGACCTTTTCACATATGACCTTGAACCATATATCACAATGATCGTCATGTCAATACCTACAATATTCTAATATACATGCCTATACAAAAAGTAAACAGTTTTCAAGATAATTAGCAATTTAAGTCTTCTTTTGCAGCTGTGACCTTGACCTTTCAACATATGACCTTGAACCATATATCAAAATGATTGTCATGTCAATATCTACAATATTCTAATATTCATGCCTATACAAAAGTTAATAGTTTTCAAGATCTGGTGACATATAATGTTAGCAATTTCCCCACTAAGTGCCTTGCTGTTTCCCCATTTTGATTACCATTTATGCAAATCTAAAACTAGATGACCTAAGAATGTTATTAATAAAATAATTAAGGTATATCTCTTGTACATTCAGAGAAGAAGATTTTTAAAGTTTTTTCACTATTTCCCCCCTTATGGTGCCCCAAGAGGACATAACTTCTTTATTTGTGCAAATCTGAAAGGGCTTCACCCAGGCATGATGGTTACCAAGTTTCATTAAATTTGCCCCAGTGGTTTTGGAGGAGAAGATTAAAATGTAAAAAGTGTATGCACGGCGGATGAAGATGGATAGCAATAGCTCATCTGAGCTCTAAGCTCAAGTGAGCTAAAAAAATTATCACATTACAATTAATTAATTTTTGGGGATTCCTTGGTTTTTTGCATATTATTAAATGCCAAAATCAGTAATTTTAGTAAAATTTGTAACAGCCCATAATTTTGTTAATCCCTCTAATGAATTAATCCTTTTCTATACCAAGTCCATGTGGTGTGTAGTGTTTTTTTTTTAATCTTCTTTGTATTTGTGTCTATCAATGATGACTTTTAAAGAATACATTGCCCACACTGTTTATACTTTTATTGTTATTTTTGGAAACAATGTTGCAAATATTTAGAGTGACTTAGAGAACAGTTACATAAATGTTGCGATATTTATGGTGACTTTGTGGAAAATTTGTCTACATTGTTGCAGATATTTATGGTGACTTTGAGGAAAATTTGCCTACCATGTTACAGATATTTATGGTGGCTTTTGTAGAAAATTTTTCTACAATGTGAAAATTTTTCTACAATGTTGCAGATATTTATGGTGACTTTTGTAGAAAATTTTTCTACAATGTGAAAATTTTTCTACAATGTTGCAGATATTTATGGTGACTTTTGCAGAAAATTTTTCTACAATGTGAAAATTTGTCTAAAATGTTGCAAACACTTCTGGTGACTATTGTGGAAAATTTACCTACAATGTTGCAGATACTTATGATAATGTTATAGAACATTTGCTTAGAACGATGTAGTTTTTGCTGGTGACTTGTAGAGACTATTTGCCTAGAATGATACATATATTATATTATCATGTAGACGTTTGTAATGTTCTTAGATGTATTATGTATTTCAGCTGTAATTGTTTTTATTTGCTTTATGATCAATAGAGAGTTTGATAGAGTGACTTACCATTAAACCTTGTGTTTTAAGCTGAGACAATACTGCCCTCCACATTTTATAATCACTTATACCAAAGCTTGCCAATATACACATGTAGGGTGTCCATAAATACTTCATTCTTAATGTTGATATAGCCAGGGCACCAAAAAATACAGCTTGAACTGTTAAAATAAAAATAATAAATACAACTGCTGTTAGAACAACAATATGGCTCATAAGTACAGATATTTCAATATTGTACTTAAAATTATTCATGAATGTATAGCAAAAATAAAATAATTTTTAATCTAATGATTCTATAGACAAGTAAAATATTTAGGTATAAATGGCAAATTTTGTGAGCCTAGCCTAGATATTGATGGTTTGGTATTTTTTGGTTATCAGGAGAATTTAGAAGACTGGTTGATTGTAATATTGTTTAACATCGCATCAGCAATTTTTCAGCTACTTTGTAAGTTTTGTTAATTTCTAAGGATTAATCAGAGAACAAGGTTCATGTAAGTGTTTGATGTAGGATTGTGTTTTCTGGTCTGTCCTGTACTAGTTGTACCAGTGTGCAATCAGGGCAACATTAGCACGCTAACTCACAGAGCCATTATGCTAGACAAGATACCACTCCTCCCGTTATATTATTCTGACACCTGGTGAACCAGTCAATATTCTGCCCTCTTAAAGCTGAGTACCAGGCTTGGAAGCAGCATGTCAATTTTAAATTCTGGTTAGGGTTCAAACCCAATACTTTTTTCCACTCCCAAGACAGGCACTTCAAAATCTAAAATATTTTATGTAAACGTACCCATATAAAACCTAACTCTGGACTGAAATATTTTATGTAAACGTACCATATGAAAACCTAACTCTGGTCTGAAATATTTTATGTGAATGTACCCATATGCAAATCTAACTCTGGGCTGAAATATTTATGTAAACTTACCTGTATGAAAAGATAACTCTGATCTGAATTATTTTATGTAAATGTACAAATATGAAAACCTACCTCTGGTCTGAAATATTTTGTAAATGTACCCATATAAAAACATAACTCTAGTCTGAAATATTTTATGTAAACTTACCCGTATGAAAACCTAACTCATGTCTGAAATATTTTATATAAACGTACCCATATGAATATCTAACTCTGGTCTGAAATATTTTATGTAAATCTACCCATATGAAAATCTAACTCTGGTCTGAAATATTTTATGTAAATGTACCCATATGAAAATCTAACTCTGGTCTGAAATATTTTATGTAAATGTACCCATATGAAAATCTAACTCTGGTCTGAAATATTTTATGTAAATGTACAAATATGAAAACCTACCTCTGGTCTGAAATATTTTGTAAATGTACCCATATAAAAACCTAACTCTAGTCTGAAATATTTTATGTAAACTTACCCGTATGAAAACCTAACTCATGTCTGAAATATTTTATATAAACGTACCCATATGAAAATCTAACTCTGGTCTGAAATATTTTATGTAAATGTACCCATATGAAAATCTAACTCTGGGCTGAAATATTTTGTGTAAACTTACCCGTATGAAAAGATAACTCTGATCTGAATTATTTTATGTAAACGTACCCATATGAAAATCTAACTCTGGGCTGAATTATTTTATGTAAACGTACCCATATGAAAATCTAACTCTGGGCTGAAATATTTTATGTAAACGTACCCATATGAAAATCTAACTCTGGGCTGAAATATTTTATGTAAACGTACCCATATGAAAATCTAACTCTGGTCTGAAATATTTTATGTAAACGTACCCATATGAAAATCTAACTCTGGTCTGAAATATTTTATGTAAATGTACAAATATGAAAACCTTCCTCTGGTCTGAAATATTTTGTAAATGTACCCATATAAAAACCTAACTCTAGTCTGAAATATTTTATGTTAACTTACCCGTATGAAAACCTAACTCATGTCTGAAATATTTTATATAAACGTACCCATATGAAAATCTAACTCTGGTCTGAAATATTTTATGTAAATGTACAAATATGAAAACCTACCTCTGGTCTGAAATATTTTGTAAATGTACCCATATAAAAACCTAATTCTAGTCTGAAATATTTTATGTAAACTTACCCGTATGAAAACCTAACTCATGTCTGAAATATTTTATATAAACGTACCCATATGAAAATCTAACTCTGGTCTGAAATATTTTATGTAAATGTACCCATATGAAAATCTAACTCTGGGCTGAAATATTTTGTGTAAACTTACCCGTATGAAAATCTAACTCTGATCTGAATTATTTTATGTAAACGTACCCATATGAAAATCTAACTCTGGTCTGAAATATTTTATGTAAATGTACAAATATGAAAACCTACCTCTGGTCTGAAATATTTTGTAAATGTACCCATAAAAAAACCTAACTCTTGTCTGAAATATTTTATGTAAACTTACCCGTATGAAAACCTAACTCATGTCTGAAATATTTTATATAAACTTACCAGTATGAAAAGCTAACTCTGGTCTACTACTAAGTAAATGTGATTTCTTTGTAGCAGTATGATCTTTAACATTTGTATCATGTACGTGGTTACTGAAATAAAAATATAAAAACAATTAAACGGTGTTTATAAATCATAATTCGGTAAAAACCGCTGATGTAAAGTAGATACAAGGTCACATTATAACAGTAAAAACTGCTGATGTAAAGTAGATACAAGGTCACATTATAACAGTAAAAACTGCTGATGTAAAGTAGATACAAGGTCACATTATAACAGTAAAAACCGCTGATGTAAAGTAGATACAAGGTCACATTATAACAGTAAAAACTGCTGATGTAAAGTAGATACAAAGTCACATTATAACAGTAAAAACCGCTGATGTAAAGTAGATACAAGGTCACATTATAACAGTAAAAACCGCTGATGTAAAGTAGATACAAGGTCACATTATAACAGTAAAAACTGCTGATGTAAAGTAGATACAAGGTCACATTATAACAGTAAAAACCGCTGATGTAAAGTAGATACAAGGTCACATTATAACAGTAAAAACCGCTGATGTAAAGTAGATACAAGGTCACATTATAACAGTAAAAACCGCTGATGTAAAGTAGATACAAGGTCACATTATAACAGTAAAAACCGCTGATGTAAAGTAGATACAAGGTCACATTATAACAGTAAAAACCGCTGATGTAAAGTAGATACAAGGTCACATTATAACAGTAAAAACCGCTGATGTAAAGTAGATACAAGGTCACAATATAACAGTAAAAACCGCTGATGTAAAGTAGATACAAGGTCACATTATAACAGTAAAAACCGCTGATGTAAAGTAGATACAAGGTCACATTATAACAGTAAAAACTGCTGATGTAAAGTAGATACAAGGTCACATTATAACAGTAAAAACCGCTGATGTAAAGTAGATACAAGGTCACATTATAACTGTAAAAACCACTGATGTAAAGTAGATACAAGGTCACATTATAACAGTAAAAACCGCTGATGTAAAGTAGATACAAGGTCACATTATAACAGTAAAAACCGCTGATGTAAAGTAGATACAAGGTCACATTTTAACAGTAAAAACCGCTGATGTAAAGTAGATACAAGGTTACATTATAACAGTAAAAACCGCTGATGTAAAGTAGATACAAGGTCACATTATAACTGTAAAAACCGCTGATGTAAAGTAGATACAAGGTCACTTTTTAACAGTAAAAACCACTGATGTAAAGTAGATACAAGGTTACATTATAACAGTAAAAACCGCTGATGTAAAGTAGATACAAGGTTACATTATAACAGTAAAAACCGCTGATGTAAAGTAGATACAAGGTTACATTATAACAGTAAAAACCACTGATGTAAAGTAATTACAAGGTTACATTATAACAGTAAAAACCACTGATACAAAGTAGATACAAGGTCACTTTTTAACAGTAAAAACTGCTGATGTAAAATAGATACAAGGTTAATTTTTAACAGCAAAAACTGCTGATGTAAAGTAGATACAAGGTCACATTTTACATCATCAATAAATCAATAGACATTGTAAATATTAAAATAAAGCATTGCTTCAATAACACAGATTACAACAGAAAAACAGAAAGATGGATTGATAGACATAAACAGACAAACATACATTTAGATATAGAAACAAATTAACAGAGAAACCACTTTCCAGGAACTGACCACCTCAATACAAACAAATGAACAGAGAAACCACTTTCCAGGAACTGACAACCTCAATACAAACATATGAACAGAGAAACCACTTTCCAGGAACTGACAACCTCAATACAAACAAATGAACAGAGAAACCACTTTCCAGGAACTGAGTACCTCAAAACAAACAAATTAACAGAGAAACCACTTTACAGGAACTGACAACCTCAATACAAACAAATTAACAGAGAAACCACTTTACAGGAACTGACCACCTCAATACAAACAAATTAACAGAGAAACCACTTTCCAGGAACTGACCACCTCAATACAAACAAATTAACAGAGAAACCACTTTCCAGGAACTTACCACCTCAATACAAAAAAATTAACAGAGAAACCACTTTCCAGGAACTGACCACCTCAATACAAACAAATTAACAGAGAAACCACTTTCCAGGAACTGACCACCACAATACAAACAAATTAACAGAGAAACCACTTCCGAGGAACTGACCACCTAAATACAAACAAATTAACAGAGAAACCACTTTCCAGGAACTGACCACCTCAATACAAACAAATTAACAGAGAAACCACTTTCCAGAAACTGACTACCTAAATACAAACAAATTAACAGAGAAACCACTTCTGAGGAACTGACCACCTCGATACAAACAAATTAACAGAGAAACCACTTTCCAGGAACTGACCACCTCAATACAAACAAATTAACAGAGAAACCACCGTCGAGGAACTAACCACCTCAATAAAAACAAATTAACAGAGAAACCACTTTCCAGAAACTGACCACCTCAATATGATTGACAGAATCTTGACTGGGACTTAAAGCAGCATTACTTTATTCTACATATGTATCATCTGAACTTTTTCAACATGACAAGACAAAGTCTACAAATGACGATCAGTTTTTACAAACAATATATAATGTATATATCAATGTTAACTTTTATATTCAGTATTATTAAGCCCTTATGTAATTGTTTATCTGGACTGTCAATGTTATGCTGATATATATAGGATTAACAACTTACAAAAGGATGTTATGTTGTGAAAAAATCTGCTGAAAACAAACCCCTCTGAGCATATCAAATCCAAATAAAAACAACTTGTAATGAATTTATTAATTAGATTACAACTACCCGAGGTTACTGTAGAATGTAAATTCTAACAAACACGATCAAATCAATAATGACTGTAGCCAATTATTTCCTTTAAAGAAAACCACTTAAGGGGGAATAATTTATGTATAGTAACTCTTCTTCTTAGAAAATCAATAAAGTTAAAACACAAAAGGTTAGTGAGTGAATCATGGTACAAGACGAAACCTGATTAGGATCTATTGATGGCAGAGATCTGGAACAGATGTTAAATAATAAAGCCTGTTTGTGTGTAAATCACTCTTTAGATCTATAAACCAATAATGCTTATACAGATCATCATTCAGCCATTCAGGAAGAGATAAACAGATAGATGTAATTTAAATTATTGATAAAACATCATCTCCCTTAGGAATTAGGTACACATGTCCTTTTTACATTTTACTAATGGTTATTTAGTAATGGTGTATTGCACCCCAGTCAATTATATTGTGGCAGTTGGTTCTGGAATGATGGAGGAAACTGGAGTACCCAGAGAAAAAAAATTGATCTTAGGCAAGTGAATTGATAATATTTCTCACACTATGATTTGCCCAACTGGGATTAGAACCTAGGTTGTGAGAAGTGCTGTGATCTGCAGTTGTTTTAGGTCACTCAAGACATTGGGTCCCCACTACATAAAACACTTATGAGGTTTGTTTTGTTTGTGTTTTTAAATAATGTTCTTAAACATGTTTCAAGACAATAAAAAAAAATTTTTTTTAGTAAATTACATTATAATCTTTACAATCAAACTTTTATCAATTGATTATATAAACTTCAAGCACTGACGTATACCACTGTAAAAAAGTAAGAGAGAAATGTGAAAAATCACAAATCTTCAGATCTACAGAGTTAATATGACATTAACAGAAAGAGTAGCCTCCTATCACCATCACAAAAATCCATGAACTAACCTTCATTAGACAAATCTTACCTCCAATTCTGAAGAACAGCTACAAACAAAACTATAAGAAGAATGATATGAGCAGCTACATAAAATGGGAAGACAAGTCCTTTTGTTAATCTCTCATAAGTATCAAATGATAAAAATCCAAATGCATCAATACAAAGATATAATCTGGAATCAAAATCTCTGAAAATATACAAAATATTTAAAAGTTAATATACAAAATAATTTTAACAGAATATGGAAATTTAAAGCTGAAAATATATTAAATATAAATTTGAAATTTGCAGCTGAAGCAACCTAAAGCAACCATGGCAATCAAACAAATGTCGAAATCAACACAGATAACTAGCACAAATTGAGATTTATAACAACACTCTCTTCACTAGATGCAGAGTGGATATAATTACATGATAACCTACAGAGGTGTGGTTATTTTAACAACTAGTGATTTCTGAATATCAGTATACATAGTTATTCAAAATATCAAAATAAAGCATATTAAAAGTTACAAATTTTGTTGGCAAATTTTATTTTTGATAAGTTTCAAATCCAAATCCACAGCCATTAACTTAAAAAACCAGAGAGTACAAAATGTAAGAGGTCCAGGGATGGCAGACTGGTCTAAATATTTAACCCTGGAGAAACATAATTTGACAAATTATATCATTTTTAACAAACAATACTTTTTAGGTAATACTAGTAAATATTGTAACTTTACTGGAAGGATTTTTTCTGACTGATGAAAACAGAGTAATTATTTTCTGATATCTTGTTAAATTCATAGATCAAAGATTTACCTATAATGTCCTAATCCAAACTTTGTTGTCAGAAACTTAAATATGTGTTCATCTGCTTCAACATTTAATAAAATCTGAAAAAAATAAAACAACCAAAATAAATACAAATAAACAATGCAATATGTATCATCAAAACAAATAATGTTAGATTATCTAAAGATCAATATATATTGTAATATTTAAAACATGTCCCTTTTTTATTATTTTCTAATGCTTGTCTGTAATCATGATATGTGAATTTAAATTTGGCATCAAGTCAAGAAATACTAATTAAATAGACTTATTTTTATGTTTTCTTTTCATCTGGCAATTACATAAAATATCTGTTTTCACTTAATGAGATTGCCTTGGCAATGCACAACTGGTTTCTGCTTTTTTATTAGTTTTCACTATAGCTGAAATGTGATGGGATTCTGGATGTCTTTTTGCATGTATTCACCACATTAGTAACAGATACCATGGAAACTTGATCTATGCTAGTTTTAAAACTATCTAGTCATTCAGCGGAACGTTTTTGGTGTATTTTCACAGATAAGACAACATTGCCAAAATTTAGGATAAAAAGTCAAAATGGTAAAAATTTATCTGAAAATTAGACATTGATTTCAAGGTTTCACTAAAAGATTGTCATTTGTAGAAAAAAAGAAAGAAAGATGTACCTCAATTTTGACCAATGTACAAATAATTGTGGGAAGTGTTAAACTGTATGTTGGTATGTTGTGTTATTTATGTATGTATGTATTGATTGAATGATTTATTTAAAAATAGAACCTATCAAAATTGGATATATTTATTGATTTGAAACTTCTGCTTCTTTAATAATCCATATGACTATATAATTTTTATTAATTGATCAAGGCCCCTGTGCTTTATACAATGGGTGGTTGAAGAGTGACAAATTTAACTAAATACAGTGGTGCATACTTACTTTTAACGCAGTGTTGATAAGTACCATTAAAACTAAAACACTGATACTATATGCTATAACTTTAAATATTCTAGCTGGCATATTACATGGCTTTAATTCATCTCCCTGAAAGATTAATATTTACACCTGAGTTAATATACAGTAATTGTCTATATTAAAACATAACATGAATACTAAAAATGACAAGCAATAAAGATATACAAGTATATAATTTAGAATAAGTTTTATCAGTACCAAGCTCATTGTGAGGTATGTTGAAGTATGGTGAGGTATGTTGAAGTATGGTGAGGTATGTAAAAGTATAACCAGATATGTTAAAGTATGGCGAGGTATGTTGAAGTATTGCGAGGTATGTTAAATTATGGCAGTGTATGTTAAAAGAGTGGTAAGGTTTGATGAAATATTATGAGGTATGTTAAAGTATGATGAGATATGTTGAAGTATGATGAAGTATGTTGAAGTATAATAAGGTATGTTGAAGTATTATAATAAGGTAACTGTTGATGAGGTATGAAGAGATATGTTGAAGAATGAAGATATATGTTGAAGTATGATGAGGTATGTTGAAGTATGATTAGGTATGTTGAAGTACATGTACTATAATAAGGTAACTGTTGATGAGGTATAAAGAGATATGTTGAAGAATGCTGAGATATGTTGAAGTATGATGTGGTATGTTGAAGTATGATGAGGCATGTTGAAGTATAATGAGGTATGTTGAAGTATAATGATGTATGTGGAAGTAGGATGAGGTTTGTTGAAGAATGAAGAGATATGTTGAAGTATGATTAGGTATGTTGAAGTACATGTACTATAATAAGGTAACTGTTGATGAGGTATGAAGAGATATGTTGATGTATGATGAGGTATGTTGAAGTATGATTAGGTATGTTGAAGTACATGTACTATAATAAGGTAACTGTTGATGAGGTATGAAGAGATATGTTGAAGAATGATGAGGTATTTTGAAGTATGATGAGGTATGTTGAAGTATGAAGAGATATGTTGAAGTATGATAAGGTATGTTGAAGTATGATTAGGTTTGTTGAAGTATGAAGAGATATGTTGAAGTATGATGAGGTATGTTGAAGTATGATGAGGTATGTTGAAGCATAATGATGTATGTGGAAGTAGGATGAGGTATGTTAAAGTATGATGAGGTTTGTTGAAGAATGATGAGATATGTTGAAGTATGAAGAGATATGTTGAAGTATGACTAGGTATGTTGAAGTATGGTGAGATATGTTGAAGAATGAAGAGGTATGTTGTAGTAGCAAGTTATGTTAAAGAATGGTTGGGTATGTTAAAAGTATTGTGAGGTTAGTTGAAGTATTATAATAAGGCAATTGTTGATGAGGTATGAAGATATATGTTGAAGAATGATGAGGTATGTTGAAGTATGAAGAGATATGTTGAAGTATGATGAGGTATGTTGAAGTATGATGAGGTATGTTGAAGTATAATGATGTATATGGAAGTATTATAATAAGGTAATTGTTGATGAGGTATGAAGATATATGTTGAAGAATGATGAGGTAAGTTGAAGTATGATAAGGTATGTTGAAGTATGAAGAGATATGTTGAAGTATGATGAGGTATGTTGAAGTATGATAAGGTATGTTGAAGTATTATAATAAGGTAATTGTTGATGAGGTATGAAGATATATGTTGAAGAATGATGAGGTAAGTTGAAGTATGATAAGGTATGTTGAAGTATGAAGAGATATGTTGAAGAATGATGAGGTAAGTTGAAGTATGATAAGGTATGTTGAAGTATTATAATAAGGTAATTGTTGATGAGGTATGAAGATATATGTTGAAGAATGATGATATATGTTGAAGTATGATGAGGTATGTTGAAGTATGAAGAGATATGTTGAAGTATGATGAGGTATGTTGAAGTATTATAATAAGGTAATTGTTGATGAGGTATGAAGATATATGTTGAAGAATGCTGAGATATGTTGAAGTATGATTAGGTATGTTGAAGTATGAAGAGATATGTTGAAGTATGATGAGGTATGTTGAAGTATAATAAGGTATGTTGAAGTATTATAATAAGGTAATTGTTGATGAGGTATGAAGATATATGTTGAAGAATGATGATATATGTTGAAGTATGATGAGGTATGTTGAAGTATGAAGAGATATGTTGAAGTATGATGAGGTATGTTGAAGTATAATAAGGTATGTTGAAGTATTATAATAAGGTAATTGTTGATGAGGTATGAAGATATATGTTGAAGAATGCTGAGATATGTTGAAGTATGATTAGGTATGTTGAAGTATGAAGAGATATGTTGAAGTATGATGAGGTATGTTGAAGTATTATAATAAGGTAACTGTTGATGAGGTATGAAGAGAAAACTTGAAGTATGATGAGGTATGTTGAAGTATGATGAGGTATGTTGAAGTATGATGAGGTATGTTGAAGTATTATAATAAGGTAACTGTTGATGAGGCATGAAGAGACATGTTGAAGTATAATGAGGTATGTTGAAGTATAGGGAGTTATTGTGGTATGTTGAAATATGTTTGTTGAAGTATGGAGAGGTATGTTTTTGGCACTTTTTTAAGCATGGTAAGGTTTCTTAAGCATATTAATGTTAAGTAATTTTAGAGAGGTATGTTGAGGTATATTGAAATATAATTTGGTTTGCTGACAATAACCAGAAAATTAACACCTATGTCTAATCATCCCTTTCTCTGTCGTAGGGAAATGAAATTCAAGATTTTAAGTGACTGTGCGCTTACATACTCTAAAATACATGAGCAGGAATGTCGCAGGTATAAAACTCATCAGTAGAGATCCGAGTATCATCTTGTTGATAAACTGTAACAAACAAACCAATAACACAGAAACAGCCTGGGCACATAACACCACTCTAACCTAAAATATAAATAAATATATATGTTGATTTTACAAAAGATAAGTTTTAGGGCAAGTATACCTAAAAGGTCACCAAAACTGTTCACTAGTACAAAACAGAACATAACTCTAAATGCAAAACCAACCAACCATATAAACTTATATTACAATTAAATCATGAGGTTACCGGTAATTAGGAAAATTGTCTCAGTGTAGAAAGCTGAAAAATTGCTGATGTGACATAAAAACCAACAAATAATAAAGTCAAGTACTATGATGCCTTGCCACTGTACAGGAACTTTAAGCTTCAATAAATTTAAATTATACAAGATGTATGTATAACAACATGTCACCAATCATTCTACTGAACAGCTGTCGAGAGTGATAAGATTTAATGAACCTTTCATATTCCACACAATGTCATCCCCTAATCATTCATTAAGGATATATAGATTATTTACTTTTTACAGGTTTTTAATTTCTTCAACTATCCACACCAAAAATGTACATAAACATTAAGTTTTATAAATTGTTATTTAAATAGCCACAAGTAATCAAAGACATGTAGGCAGGCATAATTCCAGTATTTGTCTTAAATTCCAGACCCTAAAATAATGTCATAATTTAAACAAAAATGTTTAAATTTCTATGTCTGGTCAGATTTAGTTTACCTATTACAGGAGTACTACTGATGTACATGTATTCAAACTCGAGATAACAATGTTACATTATTGATTTACCTTTCTTGCTGGTATCATATCTAGAATCCATACACCAAACAAAGCAAAAGCTTGTAGCATTAAAATAAACTGGTTAAACTGCCAGAATAATGAGAAAAATAGTGTACTCCCAGCTATAATACCAACAGATACTTTCTAAAATATATAAAAAAGATAATGTACTCCCAGTTATAATGCCAACGGATACTTTCTGAAATATATAAAAAAGACAAGAGGGCCATGAAGGCCCTGGATGCTCACCTGAAAATGATGTACACTCAGCTTGATTTTAACAAACTGGAGCTTCTATTCTTAAAAGAGATTTTTCCTATATTTCGAGCAAGTAACCTACTTATTGACACAACATGACCCATATATGAACTTGAGCTACCTTTTGTCAAGAGCATCATTCTTACTAAGTTTGATGAAGATTGGACTAAAATTGGGCATCAGGAGTGTTAACAAGGTTTTTCTACAATTTGACCTAGTTACCTACTTATTGACCAGGGGTCCAGAAACGGTCATATTTGCCGGACATGTCTGACAAAAATATTTTTGTCCGATGTGAAATATAGCTTGTCGGACATTTTTAGTTTAAAATAGAATTCAGTTAATCGGACACGTAAATAAATATGTTTATCGGTCATTATTTTACTCGAGTATTCTTTGCTATCACCTGTCAGTCATTTTCAATAAATAATACAGATCTAATAATTAGGCTTTTGTTTATTAATCAGTTAAAATCCATGGTCTCAATCTGTTCCTTTTGTTTCATCGTCCGAATCATCATTACTTTAGTTGATAAGTTGTTTATTAAGTAATCACATCGCTTAACAGACGGAAGCCATAAACAGCTGATAACGAGTCCTTGAAGGTCATGGTCGTCGGACTATTTCAAAGAGGTTCCACGCGGGATGTTAAATAATAATACAACGTGCATAGTACGGTCTGGGCAAACTGATTAGGTATAAATAAATAATTTTAAAAAAGTCTAAATAAAATCAAAGAGGTCTCAAAATGAGGTTCAGTAAAGTTCGTGTAACTTCGGGAAAACGAAAATGCGCGATTGTCAATAAACAAAGATAACCGTCAAGCCATGTGTCGTCAACGCCGACAGTTCAAAATCAACACTTTAATATGTGGACATATAAGTCTGACCATATATATTTATTTAAATAACTTCGTAGCAGTTAAACCCTTTTATAAAAAACTTCTATATTGATATTAAAAACCTTTTTTTTTTTTTTCTTTTTTTTTTTTGCTTTTCACTGCATCGGTTGTACAGTTGCTGTGAAAAAAAATTGTCCGACACCTCAGTCAAAGTTTTCCTGAGCCCTGTTATTGACCCAACATGGCCCAAACTTGAGCTAGCTTTTGTCAAGAGGATCATTCTGAGAAAGTTTTATTAAGATTGCACTCAAATTGTGGCCTCAGGAGTGTTAACAATCAAAAGTTGAAGCACAACGCACGGCAGACGACGCACGGCGGACAATGACCAACCACAATAGCTCACTTGAGCACTTTGTGCTCAGGTGAGCTAATAATGTAGTCCCAGTTTTAATACCAACGGATACTTTCTGAAATATATAAAAAAGATAATGTACTCCCAGTTATAATGCCAACGGATATTTTCTGAAATACTAGTATATAAAAAAGATAATGCACTCCCAGCTATAATACCAACGGATACTTTCTGAAATATATATGAAAAAATAATGTACTGCCAACTTTAATACAAAATGATACTTTCTGAAAAATATGACACTATCTAATCATTTCCAAAAAATACGAGAAAAATAATTTGTTGCTGGCTATAATATCAAATGAAACTTTCTGATAAAATGAGGACTTTCATGCCACCTGATACTTTTGTTTGAGCCTAGCATAAACACACAAAAGTGCAGTTTTATTCACATGAAGAGTAGCTAAGTAAGGCGGAAAACTTATATGAGGTGAAGTAAAGTGAACCATTTATGTGAAGTAAAGTAAACTGAACCATTTATGTGAGGTGAAGTAAGGTGAACCACTTATGTGAGGTGAAGGTGAAACATTTATATGAGGTGAAGTCAGGTGAACCACTTCTGTGAGGTAAAGTAAGATGAACCATTTATGTGAGGTGAAGTAAGGTGGACCATTTATGTGAGGTGAAGTAAGGTGAACCATTTATGTGAGGTGAAGTAAGGTGAACTACTTATATAAAATTACAAAAAGAGAACAACTGATATGAGGTGAAGTAAAGTTAACAAACTATAAAAGGTGAAGTAAGATGAACCACTTATATAAGGTGATGTAAAATGAAATTTTTAGATGAAGTAAAGTAAATCACTGATATAAAAGACATAAAACTTTATATAATCATTCCCGTAAACATCTGATAAAAACTATAGCTCAATATTTCTGTCACTTCAACTACAGCCTTGAATCTAGGTTGAAACTCTGATTGGGTTGTTAAAACAATATTTTATTTGTAATTATTTCAAGCCGTGGAAACAACATGTTTATTTAGGTATATATTTATGCCAAGTAGACGACAAGACAAAAAGGGGACGTTTTCCAATCATGACCTTGACCTTTGACAAAAACTAAAGGTTTTCTTAAATCATTAACCAATCATATTTTTTCTAAAAGAAGTAAGACACGATATGGCCTGGTATGGTATAAACTAATGGTCAAGCATACAGTAGGTGTGATAATGGCACTAATTTATAGCCCATATAAATATAAGCAGAAAAAACAATCACAGTTTTACATCTATTTCCAATATAAAAGAAACACTGAGTTTCTCACATTTTTATCTTTACTTGAAGACAGTTATACATTTTAACCAGTAACTTATTTCAAGATTTAACAATGATCATAACATCATCACCAATATTTTTGCATTAACAGCATTTAAAGGCTACAACATCTGTTAATATTACTGATTCTAAATTTATCTTTAAACTTTTACCTCTTTGGTACCAGAGCTGTTAGGTCTGAAATAAAATGATATCGCCGCAATCTGTACCCATAGAAATGGAAGTGAAAAACTTTCTCGTAGAGGTATAGTGTATTCCACTCTTGTAGTGTCTAATCTGTTACAAAAATAATAAATGTGTTAATTAATACAAACTTTATTTTGCTATGGTAGCACAAGTTAAGATAAATAATCAGGATTTCTTATAAATGTTAACAAAATTAAACAAAAAGTAAATATATTTGGATGTTATATCTCTTTCATCTAACAAGGTAGTAGGTTTTTTTTTGTAAATATTTTATTGTATATAAACAATTTTGTCTATTTCTGGTTCAGTATTGAAAAAATCTGAGATTAAATCAAGATCACTTCAAAATGATATAAATTACACGCATTAGCAAAAAATGTTTTAATTTCATCAGTTAGATGGTTGCTTATTTTCTAAACATTCAGCAAGTTCTTGCAAAATCTATTCAGTTCATACTGCTTGGAACTGATCAGTCAATCGTGGACCTTTAAATTATTTTTATATTTATATGTGGCTTAATATGCTGATAAACATACCTATTGAAGATATAAAAACAAGCCGTCAGTATCCCTGACAACCAGGATCCACTGAGCATATACGCTGTAGCAAACAATGCCCACACTAACATGGCATGTAGGGCAAAAATAGAGTTGATGTAGAAATAAACTGGCTGCACCAACCTCTGTAAAAGTAACAACATCATGTTTACAGAAATTTGAATGAAACAGTCTGAAGGGTCATCTTAATGAATTGCCAACCACTTTTAAAGGTCAAGGGTCAAGGTTAAGTTTAAAGCTTAAAAATTTCATTTATAATAAAACACAAAATAAACTTGTGCAAAATATTAAAGTCATAATTCAAATAACAGAGGAAACCCAAACAGAAAACAAGAGGCCCATGGGCCTTAACGCTCACCTGAGGATATGGCCAAAATCATTTGCAAAAATATATTCAATATTCTAATATACATGCCTATACAAAAAGTTAATAGTTTTCAAGATAATTAACACTTGGAGTCTTCTTATGCATCTATGACCTTGACCTTTAAATGTAGGATCTTGAATCTTATATCAGAATGATCGCCATATCAATTCCTACTATATTCCAATATACATGCAAATACAAAAAAATAATAGCTTCAAAGATAATAAACAATTTCAGATTTAATGCACCTATGACCTTGACCTTTGAACATATGACCTTGAACCATATATCAAAATGATCACCATGTCAATACCTACAATATTCTAATATACATGCCTATACAAAAAGTTAATAGTTTTCAAGATATTTAACAATTTGAGTCTTCTTGTGCATCTATGACCTTGACCTTTTAACGTAAGACCTTGAATCATACATCAGAATGATCGCCATAAGAATTCCTACAATATTCTAATATACATGCCTATACAAAAAGTTAATAGTTTCCAAGATAATTAACTATTTCAGTCTTTTTATGCACTTATGACCTTAACCTTTGAACGTATGACCTTGAGCCATATATCAAAATGATTGTCATGTCAATACCTACAATATTCTAATATATATGCCTCTGTAAAAAGTTAATAGTTTTCAAGCTAATGCACAATTTTAGTTTTTATAAGCAAAAAAATAACATTTCAGGGGCAACAACTCATACATGCATTATCATATAATTACGAAACTTTATTTCTTTTTAAATTTTGTCATGCTGAACATTTTAACAATGTTGTGATGCTATATATCTTGAAAAATTTTGAAGAAAATAGCCTAAAACTGCAAAATTGCAAACTAGGTCATGACCTTGACCTTGACCCTATTTTAAAGGTTATTTTAAGAAAAACTGAAAACCTCATGTCAATATCTGTTCAAATAGTCAAGTTACAACAATTTGAAGCCATTTTATGAAATTTTTCAAATTAAACGCAAAAATGC
The DNA here is from genome assembly GCA_029721355.1 of Tegillarca granosa. Taxonomy (NCBI): domain Eukaryota; kingdom Metazoa; phylum Mollusca; class Bivalvia; order Arcoida; family Arcidae; genus Tegillarca; species Tegillarca granosa. The sequence goes on along the minus strand of JARBDR010000709.1, from coordinate 27,050 downwards.
GTAACCCATTTTTCGACCAAATTTCACGAAATGAACAAACTAAAGGCTTAAGACTCTTGAGAAGCCAAAATTCACATCAGATTTTTTCTCCTATCATTGCTTTCGGAGAAGAAGATTTTTAAAGATTTTTTAACCCCTATGTCACTATGACCTAGTTTTGGTAGCAATGGCAACACCACAAACAAATCTGAATTGCACCGACCCATATATGCTTCTGACCAAGTATCATTGAAATCTATCCAGCTGTTTTGGAGGAGAAGTAGAAAATGTGTGTTAACAACGCACACACGCACGCACGCAAGCACATGTGCATGCACACATGCACAGAGACCTGGTCTTCAGTTGATGTGATTTATTGGAAGGAAGAGACCTGGTCTTCAGTTGATGTAATTTATTGGAAGGAAGAGACCTGGTCTTCAGTTGATGTGATTTACTGGAAGGAAGAGACCTGGTCTTCAGTTGATGTGATTTATTGGAAGGAAGAGACCCGGTCTTCAGTTGATGTGATTTATTGGAAGGAAGAGACCTGGTCTTCAGTTGATGTGATTTACTGGAAGGAAGAGACCTGGTCTTCAGTTGATGTGATTTACTGGAAGGAAGAAACCTGGTCTTCAGTTGATGTGATTTATTGGAAGGAAGAGACCTGGTCTTCAGTTGATGTGATTTATTGGAAGGAAGAAACCCGGTCTTCAGTTGATGTGATTTATTGGAAGGAAGAGACCTGGTCTTCAGTTGATGTGAGTTATTGGAAGGAAGAGACCTGGTCTTCAGTTGATGTGATTTACTGGAAACATGTAACATTGTAAACAGACTTTATTCTAAAAGTGATGTTAAAATTCAATTCAGAATATTTACTCTTTCAGACATTACACTGATCAACTAATTTTAAAATTCAATTCAGAATATTTACTCTTTCAGACATTACACTGATCAACTGATTTTAACATTCAATTCAGAATATTTAATCTTTCAGACATTACACTGATCAAATGATTTTAAAATTCAATTCAATATGTTTCATTTTTCAGATATTACATTTATCAAGTGATTTTAAAATTCAATTTATACTATTTACTCTAATTTATAGATCATTTATGTATTGACATCTGTAACATCTTAACATGATACTTATAGTAAGTAAACAGACTTCATTGTTGTGATTTATAGTTTGTTGGTTTGTTGATGATAGTACTGTATTATTTCTTCATAATCTAGATCATTTTGATGTTTAAACAAACCATAAGATAAGATTATTTGGTTTAGATCATGTATATGATCATTAAAGATTATTATGGTAATAAAGAATAAGAGTTGTTCTGTTTAAAAAATGTTATTTATTTACAAGTTAGTGAATAAATATTCATTTATGATGATTTATGCTAACACTGATTGGATGATTCTTTAAGTACAGGAAAGTTGATTGGTTGTATTTTTGGTATAGAGTTTATGAATGGATATAATTCTAAGTTTTAAACTAATGCCTCCAATATACAAGAGGCCCAATAGGGCCTGTATTGCTCACCTGGCACATTCTTATTTTGTTCTTTGTTTTTTCTTTTTAAATATATCCAATCAGTAAAATGTAAACAGACTCACTAGCAATATCCTTTTTTTCTATTATTTCAAGCACTATTTATCATAAATTTCCTTTCAATTGGCCATGTACTTTCAGAAGATTTAAGCTAAAATAGACCTTTTTTGCATGTTACATAATTATTGCAAAAATGAAAAATTGTACAGAAAAACCCATTACAAATGTTTTATCCACAACATCTAGTTTCTATGTTTTAAATTTCAATGAAATCAGTACATAAATAAACCACCCATAATGGCCATTTTTAGATTTTTGCTATTTATAGTAATGGCAGCCATCTTGGATTTCCGACAGACATGTCGGATACAATTTTTAATTAATACCACCCAAGGACCTCAATATCCTTTCAATTGGCCATGTACTTTCAGAGAAGAAGATTTTCAATGATTGCGGTTAAAAATAGACCTTATTTGGATATTACCTAATTATTGCACAAAGGAAAAAGTGTCAGAAAAACCTGTTATATATGTTTAATCCCCCGACATCTATTTTCTATGTTTCAAATATCAACAAAATCGGTACATAAATAAACCCATAATGGCCATTTTTAGATTTTTGCTATTAATAGTAATGGCAGCCATCTTGGATTTCTGACAGACATGTCAGATACAATTTTGAATCTATACCACCCAAGGACCTTCCACAATCAATATCCTTTCAATTGGCCATGTACTTTCAGAGAAAAAGATTTCCAAAGCTAAAAAAAGACCTTATTTGCATATTACGTAATTATTGCAAAAACTAAAAATCGTACAGAGAAAACTGTTATATATGTTTAATCCCCCGACATCTATTTTCTATGTTTTAAATTTCAACAAAATCGGTACATAAATGAACCTGTAATGGCCATTCATAGGTTTTTGCTATTTATAGTAACGGCAGCCATCTTAGATTTTGGACGGACATGTCGGATACAATTTTTAATCTATAGCAACTAAGGACCTTTCATACCAAATTTCATTTGAATTGGCCAATTGGTTTCAGAGAAGAATAAATTTTACGGACGCAAGCACGCACGCACGCTTTACCATTCCATAAGCTCACCCTGGCTTTGCCAGGTGAGCTAAAAAGCTTGCACATAAGGAAAAGAGTACAAATGTTTAATAAAGACAATATCTTGATTGAGGAGTTTATGATTGGATGATATACTGTGTACATAATTGAAAACTGGATGAGATTTAACTTTAAGAACAGACATTTTGACTGGAGATGAATAATGATGTTTTACGCCCTAGTATAGTTTTTTATCACTTATATCAAGGCAGTCAGTTCTGGGATGTGAAAGAAACTAAAGTGCCTTCATAAAACCACCAACCTTTGTCAAGCAAGCTGACAAACAACCTCACGCTACAGTTGAAACCTAAACAGTGAGAGAATGTAGGCTCTTGCTTTAGATTACTTGGCAATCGAGGTTCACATTTTGATTGGATAAGACGCTATATGTAAATATTTACCTCAACACATTTTGATAGTACATAACTACATGATCTCTGTCTAAGATATCAAAGTTTAAAAATAAGACCCAATTTCATTTACAACCAATATGGCAATAATTGTAACGTCATGTCTCAAACAAATAAAGGGAAATAAGCCTGTATTAAGCATAGTATACCTTGATAGGAAGAATTCTGTAAATTATACTAAGTATAACCTCTTGATAGATATTCATTCTCTCCAATACGTTCATAGTACTGGGATGTTCTGTCAAGTTGTCATGTGTCAGCTCATAAATACCTACAAATATTGAAATAATTAAGTTCTGAAAAATAGATACAAATATTGAAAATAAAATGTCCTGTAAAATAAATAGTCTTAGACAGGACATAACAGCTTAAAAGATAAGTAGAGGCCGAAATGAGACAGAATAGGCTGAAAGAAAAATTATGGATGAGATGAGACATAACAGCTTAAAAGATAAGTAGAAAAGTAAAAGTAAAAAAAAGCTTGAAATATAAGTAGAGGCTTGACAAAACAGAAAAGATTGAAAATACGTAGTCTGATGCAACAGAAAAGCTAAAATAATAAGTAAAATTAAAGATGAAACAAAAAAAGCTTAAAAGATAAATTGAGTCTGAGACAAGAGAGAAAATTGTGTCCTAGTGAAAGTACAAAGTCAGTTTTTATTACTAAGACCTCAAATCTAATATTGCTACAAAACAGTGTATTAACCTCGCATGATTAAAGATCTGAAAGCAATGTAAAAACTTGTATGAAAATAAGCGAAACATGGCTTTATATTTTCATATTTATCTCAGCATGTGAGTTTTAAAACACCATTGCTATATCAATTCTTAAACCGTTCATTCCATGACATCTGAATTCAATTTTGATTACAACTAAGATACAACATACGTGTGTTACTGGTTAGTAAATATTCTAATTGCACTGAGTAGTCTTGAGTGTTTAGACAAGAAAACGCCAAAGGTACCTTTAGGTGGTATATGGCCATAGAAAACCCCCCAACCTCTGAGTGTTACCTCTGACTATGAGTGTTACTTACCTTCAGATATTGAAGGAGCTTGTACCATTTGTTTGTAGTAAGAATAATACAATCCAGACTCTGTTCTAAAAGATATTTCTCTTTCCACTTCCTGAAATATATCATAATTTAAAACAATATGATAAAAAATTAAAAATTCACATTAAAAATTCACTTAGAAAAAAAAACTTTAGCCTAAATTTCTAAGCCTCTAAACCTTTCTCTATCATGTCATCTGTCTCTGAAAATTTATTTAGTGCAAAAACATTAAAATAATATACATGTATTTTTTTTTCCAATAAATTTATATTGGCAATGACTGACTAATATTTTTGGGTACATGCATCATGTGACTTATATTTTTGGGTGCATCATGTGACAAATATTTTTGGGTCTATAAATCATGTGACATCATATAATACTTGTTTTTGTGGAACACTTGATCTCTCTGCTCTAGATATACCTTACTCCTCATAATATAACCATAAATCATTTTTTTACTTCCTGATATTACCTGACATAAGATGTAGAACACAAGATATAGAACACAAGATATAGAATGCAAGATGTAGAACACAGGATATAAAACACAAGATGTAGAATGCAAGATATAGAACACAAGATATAGAAAACAAGATATAGAACACAAGATGTAGAACACGAGATATAGAACATAAGATGTAGAACACAAGATATAGAACACAAGATATAGAACGCAAGATATAGAACACAAGATATAGAACACAAGATATAGAACGCAAGATGTAGAACACAAGATGTATGTGTAGGCAGAACGGGCTTCCGGTAAAGACGAGATATTAAATTATTAAGCCTTAAAATAACATAAGCAATAAGCTTAACAGAAAGAAAGTCTGCTCAACATCCCACACAACTGTCTGTTTCTATAGTATGAAATCATTAATTAAAAGCTTTTTATTATCGGATCTAGCTTCTAAAAAAGTTTTCAATATTGGCAATACAAATCAGATATCTTTATTTCAACATAAAACCTGATTTACTACTAGCTATCCAATGAAGGTATTGACTACATTAAAATAAAATAATTATCTAAAAATAACTTCAATCTCTTTAACTTTCTGAATACAGACACAGCTGTAGCAAAGTTTAACTTCCAGGTGATTCAATCTGATAGAATTACATTTATTTAGGCATCCAACAGACTTGTGTAATATATGCTTTGTTTTGACATAAATATCTTTAGCCTTAGTTTATTTGTACTTAATGATTATGTGTAATATAGATTTACAGGCAATAAATATGTATGCAATAAATACATGTATTGTTGATTTGCATGCTAAGGTTTCATGTAATGTAAATTTACATGCATTATCTATATGTATTGTTTCATTTACATGTAATGATTATATGTAATGTAAATTTACATGCATCAAATGTATGCAGTAAGTGGCTTTGTGATGCCCCAAAGCTAATGAGGCATTTAATTTCCCAATCTAAATACAGGGATTTTCCCAATCTGAGGACAGTGGTTTTCCCAATCTGAGGACAGCTGAGGATAGTGATTTTTTCAATCTCAGGAAAGTGATTTTCCTAATCTGAGGACAGTGATTTTCCCAATCTAAGGACATTGATTTTCCCAATCTAAGAACATTGATTTTCCCAATCTGAGAACAGTGATTTTCCCAATATGAAGACAGAGATTTTCCCATTCTGAGGACAGTGGTTTTCCCAATTTCAGGACAGTGATTTTCCCAATGAGGACAGTGATTTTCCAAATACAAGGACAATTTCCTAATCTGAGGACAGTAATTTTCCTAATCTGAGGACAGTGATTTTCCCAATCTGAGGACAGAGATTTTTCTTCATGTGAGGACAGTGATTTTCGTAATCTCAGGACAGTGATTATTTCCATTCTGAGGACAGTGATTTTCCAAATCTGAGGACAGTGATTTTCCAAATCTGAGGACAGTGATTTTCCCATTCTTAGGACAGTGATTTTCCCAATCTCAGGACAGTGATTTTCCCAATCTCAGGACAGTGATTTTTCCCATTCTTAGGACAGTGATTTTTCCCAATCTCAGGACAGTGATTTTCCAAATCTGAGGACAGTGATTTTCCCAATCTTAGGACAGTGATTTTTCTAATCTGAGGACAGTTATTTTCCCATTCTTATGACAGTGATTTTCCCAATCTGATAACAGTGATTTCAGTACTATGACCTGACTGTACTTCTCAGACAAGACAAACACTGAAAATAAAGTACCGGTATGTTATTCTAAACTCACTTTAATAAAATCTGATTATGCATTTTATGTGATATAATGATCTGATATTTGTCAACAGTCTGCCATTGATTTATCAATAAGGTCAGTGTTTTACTTGTGATATATTTTTCTTCATGTTATCAATACACAGAGTTTATACTGTACAGAATCTACAATGTTTATATGAAGTTATGATGCAAATATGTAGAGGTGAAGATATTCTTCAAAATTAAAATTTTATTACAGACACATTTTAATACATTTGACACATTATAATAATGCACATACAATGGTTTTTGACACAATGGTAGAAAATACCATCAGAGGGCTACAAAAACCATTAGATAGCTAACAGGGCTACAAATACCATAAAATAGCTCAGAGGGCAGCAAATACCATCAGATACCTCAGAGGGCAGCAAATACCATCAGATAGCTCAGAGGGCAGCAAATACCACCAGATAGCTCAAGCAAATACCATCAGATAGCTCAGAGAGCAGCAAATACCACCAGATAGCTCAGAGGGCAGCAAATACCATCAGATAGCTCAGAGGGCAGCAAATACCACCAGATAGCTCAGAGGGCAGCAAATGCCATTAGATAGCTCAGAGGGCAGCAAATGCCATAAGATAACTCAAGTGCAGAAAATACCATTAGATAACTCTAAGGGCAGAAATGCCATCACATAGCTCAGAATTATCTTAAAGTGTTGTATGTTTTAACTGAATGGCTACCAGTACTATATGTATCACTTTAACACTACAATGCACTGTAAACTATTCACATCAGATAACAGATTTGTTTTTTTTTTTAATGTCATTTGCATTTTATACCATTCTTTTATTTTGATATTTAGACAATATTTGAAATTCTTAAGAATAAATTTAGATTATATTGGTCTTTATGTCAAATCAAGATTATTTACCGTGACTAATATATACACGTAAGTGTAAGAAAAATTACACTAAAGATTTCTGTATTTGATAAATGATTTGAAAAGAATGGTATTTTTCCATTCTTGTTACAAAGTCTTAAGTAAAGCTATTTTTAGTAATTTTTATACAGAAAAGAAAAACATCAATAAAATTGTTTTAAATTAGACCTAATTCAGCATATCATTGAACATAAAAGCACAAATATAAACTGATACACATCACACACACCATGTGACACAAGTTAAGCTGCTTTCAGATTAGAAGATCAAACAGCTTTAATTATAAATAATAGACATTGCATGTTACTGAATGAAACATATCAATAAAAACATAACATAAAACAGATGAAATGTTCTAGCCGGACCTAGACAGGTTACATACCAATCTATCATCGGACTTTAAACTTCATACACAAATATTCTACAAAATCAGGCAATTGTAAAATGGATCTAAAGGAAAGTGTCATCAAACAATAAAACTGAACAGTCAAGGTTTCCAATACATGTAGTGGAATGGCAGATTAATACATCTGAGAATTGAAAATAAGTGTTGATGACTTTTATATTATTCATCTGAAACTCAAAACAATGTTTTCTAATTACGGTAACCTTTTTTTAAATTGAAAAATACCTGTTGCATTAAATTTGTTTGTTTTGCCTTCAGTTTTCAATTACAGAATGTTTTATTAACACTTTTATTTTCAAGATTTACAATGCCTCAAAGAATTGGAAGTCATGTAACACAATGCCTTTATGTATCATTATATGGTTGCTATAGAGTTATGTTAACTGCATTTCAACTGAAGTTTTTAGCAAGTGAACCATTCTGTTGTCATTAAAAGAGCAATTTAAAAAAAATATCAATGATGAAATTAAAGCTTTAAAGTTGTTTTTTAAATTATTAATTGAAGATAATCATGATCTGAAATGCTGTCTGCATTTTTAAATTTAATTATAAAAATGAATTTATTTTCATATTTTAAAACAACCCATTTCTGATGAAAGTTTACAAAATTTTACAAGATAATTTTAGAATTAAGACCATAGAGAATTTAAATATTTCTATTTTGACCACATTCATATTTAATTTGAAAAAGGTAGATAACTCCTAAACAAGAGGCCCATGGGCCTTAATGCTCACCTGAGGAAATGTCTGAAAACTTACAAAAAAAGTTCATAAAATTACTCAAGTTTGGAAAATCCTGCAATAATTAATAAGAAATGTCTAGTCACATTTCATTTATAAATAAGTCATATGCATGATTTAACTATAGTACAATGAATAATTTTCAAATCATTAACCATATGGTTATGCAGCTTTGATCTTTGAACATATGAACTTGTACCTTATATCAAAATGTTTGTAATATCAACACCTACAATATACTAATAATCATGTTTGTACAAAATGTTAATGGTTTTCAAGATAATTTACAATTTCAGTCTTCTTCTACAGCTATGACCTTGATCTTTGAACATGCGACCTTGAACCATATATCAAAATGATCGTCATATCAATACTTACAATATTCTAATATATATGTCTATACAAAAAGTTCATAGTTTTCAAGATAATTAACAATTTCAGTACACTTATGCAGCTATGACCTTGACCTTTGAACATATGACTTTGAACCATATATCAAAATGATCGTCATATCAATACCTTCAATATTCTAATATACATGCTTATAAAAAAAGTTAATAGTTTTCAAGATAATTCACAGTTTCAGTACACTTATGCAGCTATGACCTTGACCTTTGAACATATGACTTTGAACCATATATCAAAATGATCGTCATATCAATACCTTCAATATTCTAATATACATGCTTATAAAAAAAGTTAATAGTTTTCAAGATAATTCAGTTTCAGTACACGTATGCAGCTATGACCTTGATCCTTCAACATATGACCTTGAACCACATATCACAATGACTGTCATATCAATACCTACAATATACTTATATACATGCCTATACAAAAAGCTTATAGTTTTCAAGCTAATGCACAATTTTAGTATTTATAAGCCAAAAATAACATTTCAGGGGCAACAACTCCTACATGGATTTTCATATAGTTACGAAACTTGGTACCTTTTTAAATTTTGTCATGGGGAACATTTTAACAATAGTTTGAATTCATATATCTCATAATATTTGCAAGAAAATTGCCTAAAACTGCAAAAATCACTAATTAGGTCATGACCTTGATTTGTGACCTTGACCCTATTTTAAAGGTCGTTTCAAGAAAAAGTCAAAACTGAAAACCCCATGTCATTATCTGTCAATTATCCGTCAAATAGTCAAGTTATAACAATTTGAATCCATTTTTACGAATTTTTTTAAATTAATTGCAAAAACGCGTAACCCATTTTTTGACCAAATTTCACGAAATGAACAAACTATAGGCTTAAGACCTAGAGAATCCAAATGTCACATCAGATTTTTTCTCCCATCATCGATTTCAGAGAAGAAGATTTTTAAAGATTTTTGGACCCCTAGGTCACCTCGACCTAGTTTTGGTAGCCATGGGAATGCCATGAACAAATTGCACCGGCCCATATATGCTTCTGACCAAGTATCATTGAAATCTGTCCAGCAGTTTTGGAGGAGAAGTTGAAAACAGGTGTTAACGACGCACAAACACATGCACACACGCATGCACATACACACACTGTGCTATGCCATAAGCTCACATGACCTTTTGGTCAGGTGAGCTATAATTCACCATACATAACCCAAATTCAAACTTATTCGAGCAATCATTCTTATTACGTTCTATCTTAAACTAACAATAAATTTATTCAAGTTTTCACAATCCTGTTATGTCTCCAGATATACAGATGACATAGTACATGTATGTCCTATTTTTCAAAATGCCGATGTGTATGTACATGCTGTATATTATGTGTATTTACAGATGACATAGTACAGGTATATCCCATTTCTCAAAATGACAATGTGTATGTACATGCTGTTTATTATGTGTCTGTACAGATGGCACAGAACATGTATGTCCCATTTCTCAAAATGATGATGTGTATTTACATGATGTATTATGTGTATTTACGTTACATTGTACGTGTCACTATTTCTCAAAATGATGATGTTTATGTACATGCTGTATATTCTATGTATGTACAGATGTACAGATGGACATTGTGCATGAATGTCCCATTTTTCAAAATGAGGATGTGTATGTACATCCTGTATATTCTGTGTATGTACAGATGGACATAGTACATGTATATCGCATTTCTCTTAATGATGATGTGTATGTACATGCTGTATATTATGTGTATGTACAGAAGACATGGTACATATATGTCCCATTTCTCAAAATGTTGATGTGTATTTACATGATGTATATTATGTGTATGTACAGGTGACATTGTACATGTCCCATTTCTCAAAATGATGGTGTTATGTACATGCTGTATATCATTGTATGTACAAAGGACATAGTACATGTATGTCCCATTTCTCAAAATGATGATGTGTATGTGCATGCTGTATATAAGCATGACTTTGTTGATAAGTGATCTACACCGAAACAAATTCAATTAAATAAAATAATGAAAAGAATTCAACATTTTATAGATAGGAGTAATTACAGTAGAAATTGACAGAACAGAAAAAATTTAATTGAATTATGTGCTGAATTACCTCCGACGTCCATACAATACTGAAAAATGTACTCTCAGGAGACAATTAAGTAGTAAACTTGGAAAGTTAAAAAATCAATATTTACTGTTATAATTTACTTTTAAAATCCAACACACTCAGTGTTTAATGTGTTAAATTTTAACAATTTAACAATTATTTCTCAATATTAAAACCAAAGACAATAAAAGTATCAGATTGTTAATACTAATACTAGAATACTTATTGAAGATACTAAGTATGCAATAAATATTTGTCTCCTAGGATCCCCTATAATGTATATTAGCACAACATACTGTAGATGAAACAATACACATAAGGAAGAGTATTCTAAAAATAAAAAAGGCATACTAGAGATGAAAGACAAACAATCTTTGATTCTACCAACAAATTGATTTCTATTACACAATTCTATACTGTCTTCATTATTTTAGTTTACCACTAGACCAACCTAGTTCATCTGCATATTTATACCATAAAAATGATCAAAAAATTAAAATATAAATTTAAAAAAATAAAAATAAATTCTGTTCATTAAAATGTTTTAATACAAGCTCACACCAGGGATATGAAATATTCTCTTATGTAGATTGTTCACACTCAAGTTTATAACATATTTTAAACTTTTCTGTACAATGTTCACACTCAGAATCAAAAAAGGAAATAATCTTTTATGTACAATGCACACAATCAGGTTCAAAACCCAAGTAAAATATAAGCTCTTCTGTACAATGTTCACACTCATGATTACAAAAGGGATATACTTTGTACACTGTACAAACAGGTTCACAACACAATTATGACATAGGCTATTCTATGTTCTTTGTACACACTCGGGCTCAGATTGACATAGTCTATTCCATACATTGCTAAGGCCCCTTTACACAGCATGTCAAACATACATGTCAAGAAAGCATGTTTTAGACAACTATGTCTTAGTATGTTTACACAGTCAAGTCCTAAGCCTATGTTTTCAGTTTATTTCCCGCCAAATACTCACAGTATGTAAAAAAAAAAAGAAGTACAACATGGAAGAAGATAAAGTTGTTATTTTGTTGTCTTTTATTATGATAGCAAGTGCAGTTCTGAAAATAAAAAGGCTGCAAAGATGTCCTAGAAGATAGGTTAGACCTTGAATTTACAGAAGACAAAGGCACGCGGCTCATCATATATTAATCCAAGAATTGAATGCAGAAGATCCTGATGGTTTTTTAAATTTTTTGAGGATGGATGAAGCAGATTTTGGAGATCTTATAAGAAAAGTTTCACCACTTATAAAGCACATCCAATTTGAGATTTAGAAAGGTGTAACTCCTCAATCTTTTTCGGCATTTTTTAAATTTAGAAATGGTCTAAGTTATCCTTTGTTTGTTTTGTAGAAGCACATGGTTGTTGAGCTTGACCCACATGACCTTTGTTTTGATTGGCCATGTTTTGACATGAAGAATAGAGCAAGTTCTATTCCTCAGGTCAGACACACATGTTTTCTACTTCAAAGACATAACAGGGTTTACACGGAAAGTTTTAACATGTATGTCAAAACATGCTGTGTAAAGGGGCCTTTAAAAATCAGACTCATAGTAAGGGATATGGCATAAGCTCCTCTGAACATTCAGTCTCACTCAGGCTAACAGTAGTTACATAACCTCTTCAGTTCAGAGTTTTAATCAGCTAACAGCAGATTTGTTACATAACCTCTCCTGTTCAGTCTCACTTTGGCCAACAGTAGGGTTGTGTTCTTCCGCACATTGTACACATTCAGTCTTACATCAGGGTTTTGTAATAACCTCTGTTATTCATTGTCTCACTTAGACTCACATCAAGATAGTAACATAATCTACTCTGCTTTATCAACACCCAGACTCACCCCAGGGATATGAAATAAGTTCTTTTATTTATTATACACACTCATGATCAAAGCAAGAGTATGGCATAAGGTCTTATTTATTTTGTACAGGCATGGCTAAAAATGTATGTCTTTTCTTAAAGCTTTCAAAGCCATTTTTTGAGTTTCTTTCTTTTCTCAATTTTTCACAAAATTAGGAATTATGATGATTTTTAAGAGTTAAGATTTAAACTTGCCTCTTAATTTTTTTTTTTTTAATTTACAAAATTAAGATTAAGATGACAATTCTTACCTTGATATTAGAGAACCACATATGATTTTCATTGATAAGACTCATGAACCAAGCATGTTTGTATCCCATAAAAAGACATGTTAATATTCCAAATCCATTTACAATCAGCTGTTGTAGTGACATTCCAAGAACAACAATCCCATCTTTCCCTGATTGCAGTCCTCCAACTCCTTTTGTTATCCCATTTCTGGTATTCCCCCCTTTATGTCTAGCCACTTTGCGTCTCCGAAACTCTGTCATGTTAATGAGATTTTTGTATGTCAAAAAAGAGGATTTTTGTGATATCTAACTGGTATTTACAGGGTGTTAAATTTTGATATATCCTTTAAACATCCATTAGGTATTTTTTTAAACACATTTTAGTGATATCCAGCCATTGACTTCAGGTTGTCCAAATTCAATAAAATTATTTAGCTAATTTTCACAGGTTATTAAATCTACCATCTACTGGAATAATAATCATTGCTGTGATTTGCACAAAAATTTTAGATTATCAGTCTTCATTCATCGAGTTTTTTTGTCTTCCATGCTAAAATTCTACAATGCTCTTGTAATTCTGTCGCTCCAGTATTATCATAAGCCAAAAACAATAAAGTTGAAACATGACACAAAATCAGATTGTCATTGTCAGTTAAGACAAATTCTGCATCTCAATCAACATAGTACCAAGTAATAATTATAGATACAAGTGTCCATTAAGGTCTATGGGAAAGGATATTACATTCTCATACTAAATCAATAATTTGCTTCCAAATACGGTAGTCTGCCTGTGGGGAAAGTATTGCTAAATTCATCCCAGAACAAATGCTGCAACTAACATTAATTATTTACTTCATGTATAATAGAGAGAATAAATAAATATAATTATACACCTGTAATGTTATATTTTCCAATATTAGACTTTAATTTCTGAAATCAAATATTAATTAGACTGATTCCCTTATACACTCACAGATTTTGTTTTTCTATACAGATTAGTGACAATAAAATTAATGTATAAGATGGACAAAAATTGATGTTTCAATATTTTCCAATCTGATAATTAATAAAACAGACTTACTGATTTGTAAAATATAAAGGAACACTTCAGTCAACAATGGTGGTTTGGGGAGGGGGGGGTGGGTAATTAAAAAAAATAATAAATCATTATTTTTATCATTATTTTCATTTGTTTATTTATTTATTTTATGACCATATTTGGACAATGTGGCAATTCATGCAAATGAAAAAGTTAATTAATGTCGTTACTAGTTACAGAAAATGTTTGTGGCATTTATTAAAGAAATACATTGCAGAAAAAATCACAATGTATGTTAATTCTATTAGAATAAATGTCTCAAATTAAAATCACATCATGTTATTTGTATTGAAGGTTGTCATAGTTCAAAATGAAATAACTAAAGATGAACTCTACAAGACTGTTGACATGCATAACTGTTCCTGACAGTGTTAGCCTTTTCTTATCTTCTATGGTTGTTTCCTTCATGAGCATTTATTATTTTCTGTTCCTAACAGCGTAAGCCTTTTCTTATCTTCTATGGTTGTTTCCTTCATGAGCATTTAATATTTTCTGTTCCTAACAGTGTTAGCCTTTTTCTTATCTTCTATGGTTGTTTCCTTCATGAGCATTTATTATTTTCTGTTCCTAACAGCGTAAGCCTTTTCTTATCTTCTATGGTTGTTTCCTTCATGAGCATTTAATATTTTCTGTTCCTAACAGTGTTAGCCTTTTTCTTATCTTCTATGGTTGTTTCCTTCATGAGCATTTATTTTTTTCTGTTCCTAACAGTGTTAGCCTTTTTCTTATCTTCTATGGTTGTTTCCTTCATGAGCATTTATTTTTTTCTGTTCCTAACAGTGTTAGCCTTTTTCTTATCTTCTATGGTTGTTTCCTTCATGAGCATTTATTTTTTTCTGTTCCTAACAGTGTTAGCCTTTTTCTTATCTTCTATGGTTGTTTCCTTCATGAGCATTTATTATTTTCTGTTCCTAACAGCGTAAGCCTTTTCTTATCTTCTATGGTTGTTTCCTTCATGAGCATTTATTTTTTTCTGTTCCTAACAGTGTTAGCCTTTTTCTTATCTTCTATGGTTGTTTCCTTCATGAGCATTTATTTTTTTCTGTTCCTGACAGTGTTAGCCTTTTCTTATCTTCTATGGTTGTTTCCTTCATGAGCATTTAATATTTTCTGTTCCTAACAGTGTTAGCCTTTTTCTTATCTTCTATGGTTGTTTCCTTCATGAGCATTTAATATTTTCTGTTCCTAACAGTGTTAGCCTTTTTCTTATCTTCTATGGTTGTTTCCTTCATGAGCATTTATTTTTTTCTGTTCCTGACAGTGTTAGCCTTTTCTTATCTTCTATGGTTGTTTCTTTCATGAGCATTTATTTTTTTTCTGTTCCTAACAGCGTCAGCCTTTTTTTATCTTCTATGGTTGTTTCTTTCTTAAGCATTTATTATTTTCTGTTCCTAACAGCATCAGCCTTTTTTTATCTTCTATGGTTGTTTCTTTCTTGAGCATTTATTTTTTTTCTGTTCCTAACAGCGTCAGGCTTTTCTTATCTTCTATGGTTGTTTCCTTCATGAGCATTTATTATTTTCTGTTCCTAACAGCGTTAGCCTTTTCTTATCTTTTATGGTTGTTTCTTTCTTGAGCATTTATTATTTTCTGTTCCTGACAGTGTTAGCCTTTTCTTATCTTCTATGGTTGTTTCTTTTATGAGCATTTATTATTTTCTGTTCCTTACAGCGTTAGCCTTTTTCTTATCTTCTATGATTGTTTCTTTCATGAGCATTTATTATTTTCTGTTCCTAACAGCGTCAGCCTTTTCTTATCTTAGCAGATTGTCTCTTTCTTGAGCATTTAATATTTTCTGTTCCTAACAGCGTAAGCCTTTTCTTATCTTCTATGCTTGTTTCCTTCATGAGTATTTATTATTTTTTGTTCCTGACATTAGCCTTTTCTGATCTTCTATGGTTGTTTCCTTCATGAGCATTTAATATTTTCTGTTCCTAACAGTGTTAGCCTTTTCTTATCTACTATAGTTGTTTCTTTCTTGAGCATTTATTTTTTTCTGTTCCTGACAGTGTTAGCCTTTTCTTATCTTCTATGATTGTTTCTATCTTGAGCATTTAATTATTTTCTGTTTCTGACAGCGTTAGCCTTTTTCTTATCTTCTATGGTTGTTTCCTTCATGAGCATTTATTATTTTCTGTTCCTGACAGTGTTAGCCTTTTCTTATCTTCTATGGTTGTTTCCTTCATGAGCATTTAATATTTTCTGTTCCTAACAGTGTTAGCCTTTTTCTTATCTTCTATGGTTGTTTCCTTCATGAGCATTTCTTATTTTCTGTTCCTAACAGCGTAAGCCTTTTTTTTTATCTTCTATGGTTGTTTCCTTCATGAGCATTTCTTATTTTCTGTTCCTAACAGCGTTAGCCTTTTCTTATCTTATCTGATTGTCTCTTTCTTGAGCATTTAATATTTTCTGTTCCTAACAGTGTAAGCTTTTTCTTTTCTTCTATGGTTGTTTTTTTCTTGAGCATTTATTTTTTTCTGTTCCTGACAGTGTTAGCCTTTTCTTATCATCTACGATTGTTTCTTTCTTGAGCATTTAATATTTTCTGTTCCTGACAGTGTTAGCCTTTTTTTATCTTCTATGGTTGTTTCCTTCATGAGCATTTAATATTTTCTGTTCCTAACAGCGTAAGCTTTTTCTTATCTTATCTGATTGTCTCTTTCTTGAGCATTTATTTTTTTCTGTTCCTGACAGTGTTAGCCTTTTCTTGTCTTCTATGATTGTTTCTTTCTTGAGCATTTAATATTTTCTGTTCCTAACAGTGTTAGCCTTTTCTTATCTTATCTGATTGTCTCTTTCTTGAGCATTTATTATTTTCTGTTCCTGACAGTATTAGCCTTTTTTTTATCTTCTATGGTTGTTTCCTTCATGAGCATTTATTATTTTCTGTTCCTAACAGTGTTAGCTTTCTTATCTTCTATGATTGTTTCTTTCTTGAGCATTTATTTTTTTCTGTTCCTGACAGTGTTAGCCTTTTTCTTATCTTCTATGATTGTTTCTTTCTTGAGCATTTAATATTTTCTGTTCCTGACAGTGTTAGTCTTTTCTTATCTTCTATGGTTGTTTCCTTCATGAGCATTTATTATTTTCTGTTCCTAACAGTGTTAGCCTTTTCTTATCTTCTATGGTTGTTTTTTTCTTGAGCATTTATTATTCTGTTCCTGACAGCATTTCTCTCTCTCTCTCTCTCTCTCTCTCTCTCTCTCTCTCTCTCTCTCTCTCTCTCTCTCTTTTATCTTGTTTTGTTTTTTCTTTCAGTAACTTTTATTTTGTCATGTTCTTGGTTATATTGGCTAGTGCTGAGTTCATGTAGGGATTTCTTTGATTTTATTTTTACAAACTAGCATTATTTTACTTTTCTAGTCTTTAAGTCTAATAATAATTACTCAAAATTAAAATCAGAGACAGTGAAGGTGATTTAGTTTTATCACAACTGAGGAAGAATTGTCTTTATGCTAAAAGATGTCAGAAATATTACTTACACACTCACAGACAATCTAGGTAGAGATATAACTGAAAACAAAATAAGTTTCTCTAAGTTTGTGCAAAAATTATCAGACAAGTTATTTTAATATTCTGATGTATGAAAATTAAAATATCAATCTTTGATCAGTATATACTGATATACAATGAAATAAATAAACAAATTTTTAAAACTGAATGTTGTAAGAACTCTAGTTTTGACCAATATTGATTTCATCTCATTCAATAGCTGATGTATTTAGAGATAAAGATAGAAATTCATATTGTTTTTGTTCAGTTTTATATACTATATGTTGACGTACGCACATGCACAAGGTGGAAGTTTGAAATTTTTACTTGGTGAGAAATTTAAAGACGTTTTGAAGTGTTTTGAGTTTTCAGAGATATATTTTTTAATGTTAAACTGTGTTAATAAAATTTATGAGACGGAAGGATCCAAACAATATGAAGAAAATTGAAATGGCAGATTCAGAAAGTTGGGATTTTGATCCACTCAGTCAACAAGGAGCATCGGACTATGTAAACAATGTAATGGCGGCAATGCCGATCACCGTAACAGCTATGGTACACGAACCTGTAAGCGTAAGTAGCAGTTATGTCACCCCTAGTAAACACAGAGAAAGACATTTATCTTTAAACCATGATGATAGTATTATTGACAGTAAGAAGTGTAAGGTTAGCAGTGAAAAAACAGCGCACTTGCCATTTTCTGTTTTTAAAAGTAAGACCACTAACACCCGTGATCATAAAGATCTATGCAACATTATGTTATGCTTAAAGGACAATATCAGACAAATTAAATAATTCTGTTATTCAAAGAATGGAAAATTTTGAGAAATTTTTAGAAGCCAAATTGGGTGCAGAAATTGATAAGGTCGTAGAAGAGAAAGTTGGTGAGAAAATAGGTCAGATTAAAAATGAGGTTAGTAAAGACATTAACACTGTGAATAGGAAAATCCATAGTTTAAATACTACAGTAAATGAAAATGTAACAAAAAGGCATGTAGATGATAGGGATAGAAATATTATTGTAAGAAATCTACCTGATGAATGGAATGAGAATATCTGTCAAAAGTTAAATGGTGTAATTAAAGACAGACTGAAGTTAGGTAACATTGAAATTGTTTCAGCTGAACGTAAAAATGACAAAAAATCATGTGTGTTAGTGGCTACTTGTAAATTGCTGGAAGATAAAGCGAAAATTATGAGGTCAAAACGGGGGCTAAAGGATAGCCGTAATTTCAAAGACATTTTTTTTGATAATGACATTCTTGTATCTCGACATGTGTTAAATGAGAACATAAAAACAATTGTAAATACCCTTGGACACGAGAAGCTACGGATACATGGAAATCCAGTCTTGTTAGCACGTTACAAGGGGAGATGGACTCTAAGTTAAACGTTAGAATTTTTTAAATTGGTTACTGTAACAAGAAGCACAGAATTCTGAAACCATTGTGTAACGACTATTTAACAGCATTATGGAATAAAATGTGCAGACTGGAAAGGGAAATGGGCAAAGTCAACAGAGGTGCTAAACAAAGGATTCGTCATGATTTTGTTAAGGCTAGGAAAGAATTCGACCGAAATGTTCAGAAAGCGAAACAGAATAACTGGTTCCAGCAGCAAAATTTCTTGGAAAATTTGGAGTGTCGTGATCAAAAATCTTTCTGGAAGGAAATTGGAAAAATAGGAGTCGGTATAGAAAGAAGAAAAGTGATTCCTATGGAAGTAGTTAGGGAAGATGGTTCCATTAGTTCAGATATAGATGTGGTCTTAAATAAATGGAAGAATGTGTTCTGTAACTTTTAAATGCAAAGAATGTTCCAGGTGTTACGTCTAATGTGCAAAATTGTGAAAATATCCCAGTAGTTGTTTCTGAAAATAAAGTATATAGAGAGGTTTCATTTAATTGAGAAATTTCATTAGATGAAGTAATTGGTGCATTAAAGTCTGCTAAATGTAGTGAAGCTGTCGGTTTCAACTAAGTTAGTCAACATTTGTTGCTTTTATAGATTTTAAAAAGGCCTCTGATACCACTGACAGTGCATTTTTGTTCAAAAAATTAAGTAGTACATATTGGCATTAATGGTTACATGTATAATGCTTTATTTTCCATATATAGTAGTGTATAATGTTGTCTACATTTAAATGGTTTTATTTCAGATTGGTTTGAAGTAACATGTGGACTTAAACAGGGTTTTGTTTTATCTCCATTATTATTTAATCTATATATTAATGACTTGATCTTATATTAAGATGCTCTATCTGTAGGCGATAAAATAGGAACAGACATTATATCTGCACTACTGTACGCGGACGATCTTGTTCTCATGGCAGAAACATCACACAATCTACAGTTGTTTCTGGACTGTTTAAACTGGTGGTCACACGAGAATAAAATGAATTTAAACTTCGAAAAATCAAATATAGTGCATTTTCGAAAAGTTTTTGCAAGAGAACTACTGTGCAGTTTACATATGGTGAAAACGTTATAGCAGTAACTGACAAGTATGTATATTTAGGGCTTCTTCTTGATGAACATTTAAATTATAATTCAACCATGAAGTATGTTGCAGTGGTGGCAAATCGTGCACTAGGACTTCTTATAGCAAAATCTAAAGCAGCAGGTGGTTTTATTTTTAGAAGGTTTAAAACGTTATATGACAGCACAGTGGTGCCTGTTATTTTCGTCATGGCGGGAGTGTTGGGTTATAAACAGTATCCATGTATTGAAGCCGTCCAAAATAAAGCTGGTAGTTATAATCTTGTACTTGGACACTGTCTGCCTATTACTGCGATTAATCGTGAGTTGGGGTGGAAACCACTGCATGTAATATTATGGGACGATGTGATAAGACAATTTAAGCGTTTCGGTGATATGGGAAATTTTAGACTTAACAAACGCGCATTTTTATTGTCAGATTCCCAAAAAAATGTTGTGACAAACTGGAATTATTTTATTTATCAAAAGCTTTTATCTTTAAACTTGCATGAGTACAGCCATGCGAGCAGTAATATTTCCACAAAACATCTTATAGCGTTGGTGTCAGACAGCAATATGGACAACTTTATTCAATATGGACAACTTTATTCAAATGTGGATTGATGATTGAAGCAGGGATACATTGGTGAGGGGACAAGGTGGAAATAAACTACAAACATATAGAACTTTTAAGCATTTTTACCATACAGAGTTTAATGTTGAATCAGTTTTATCACATGGACAGTGTAGTGCTTTGGCTAAAGTCAGGTGTGGAGTAGCACCTATAAGGATAGAGACAGGGAGATATGAAGGACTAGAGTTGGAAAGGTGTACATGTTTTAACTGTTTTAATTTCATTGAGTCTGCATGCCATGTTATTTTACACTGTCCTTATGATAAAGATTTTAGAGAGGTTTTATTTGAAGGTGCCAGAAATGTGCGTTTTAAAGTTGGTTTAAATTTTGATTTTTTAAATGATGAGGATAAATTGTCTGTTACTTTAGCTTATAAAGATATGGTTTTTATTAGCGCCAAATTCTGCAGTAATGTTTTATCAAACGTCGTTTATTTTTATCTAGATGAGGTATATATTTTATCGTCTTTTATAACTCTGTAGAGAGTGGCTTTTTATATATTTATATTTTTAGTAAATGTTGTATTTGTGTAGAAAGATGAGAAATAAATAAAAAATTCTATATTCTACTATGCAGTTACGGTCATCAGCTTACCCCCTGTGAGCTAAGTAAGAAACAATGTGTACACTGATATGTAAACTTTTACATAAAATCAGATTAACAGTTTATTAAATTAAAATACTTTTTTCAAAATTTATTTTATTATTTCTGAATAACCCAGTTTTGAAAAATACAACCAAAAGTTCATCAAAATATACCAAATAAATTTTTCAATAGGAACTAAATATTTTTCACTCTTTTTTGTGACAATAACAATAAATGTTTACTCATACATAATGGTAACTCTTCTATATAAAAAAGTCCATCTGTCTATTAAGTCCATTTTATACTCAGTCCCCTGTGTTGTCTTTATACACAGGTTATGCTATATACCGGTACTAGTACATATATATATATATACTGTTTTCTATTACCCATCATTACCTTAGGACAAAATAAAAGCAGACATTTTCTGAAATGTCAACGATAATCCTGTTATTTTTGTAACATTTAAATCTGTTCCTGGGTATGGTTGACAATTCAATTAGGTAATAATAATTATGTTCTTTTTTTAGAACTTCCTAGAAGTGGTTATTAGAGAGTCTGACATTTCAGATAAGAGAAGTGTATCTTCACAAGTTGACCTTGGGTGCTTTCAGCATCCTTATACAGTAAATGCTGGCTAAGCACTTGGTGGTATGGAATATAATTTTGTGTCTGGCAGTATTTTCCAGAAAAAGAGGCCCAATATTGTCAATATCACTCATCTGGTTATATTCATTACAATTAAGCTTTAATAAAGTCTGTGGGAACATTTTCTGGTTCACAGAAGAAGTAAATCAGGCAAAGATTTCAGATGTATTAGCTCAATTTTAAAAACAAGGCCATTTTAACTCAATACATGATTTGGTTTCATTTGGACTAATGGTTTTAAAGGAGATATAATTGCTATTGATTTATATTTTCTATTTATAGAAACTAATTAACTCTTGGCTATCTTGGATGTTTGATCAGGTGATAGCAAACAAACTTTAATAAACTCCATCAAAGAACCATCCTCAATAATTTTGTTTATCTGGCAGTTTTAAAGAACAAGATTGTTAATTCAGCTAATAATGAGCCAAAGAAGTTAACAGAAAACAAAACCACTCTAAATACAAAATGGCTAGACATCTACTTTCTGTTTATCAAATTTGAACAAATTCCATCTATAAACATGAAATAGTCATTTATTATTTTTATATTTATAGTAATGAAGGCCATCTTGAATGCCAGATACAGTAATCTGAACACAGTTTAATCCACTTTACCCAGTCTTTCCAAAATAAATTTGATTCCATTAAGTCAAGTAATTTTTTAAAAGAACCTGTTAAATTTTGCATCTGATTAGAATAATCTGCTGATAACAAACACATAAAATATATATAACAATTTTTAAGTAAAACCATTCAAGAATAAACAATAGCCATTAATTGATTTATTCTATTTATCTAGTCCTTTTTGTAAGTATCCTTTGAATAAGGATACATAACTCTTTGACAGGGTCCACAGGTCTGTTTAACAGCCAAAAAACCTGTATACTAGTATCTTATAATTTAACTCCATCAATAGAATTAGACCCCAATTTTGTTTCATCTAATCCAGTATTTTCATACATCAAAGACAGTTGTCTCTTGCCATAAATTCACTGTGATATACAGTCGAACCCACTTAATCGCATATCGGATAATCGCATAAATTGGATAATCTCATAGGATTGTGAAATCCAAAACCATTTACTATGTATTCTATTGAAAAATACCCGTTTAATTGCATAGCCAAAAAGTCCAAACCCGCTTAATCGCATAGAAAATTTCTCGACCCGATCTCCAACCATCTCTAATAATTTAAAATTTTTGTAATTTTTCTTCAAAATAGTTTAAAAAGAGAATTATGACAGGCGAATCATTAATTAGTTGTACAAGGTACACTTAATAAATTGTTAAAACAACCAAATCACATGAGATTTCTACATTCCATCGAACATTATGCATTATTAAATAAGACTAAGTAATGCTACCACGTGCGTACGTGACAGTCAATGGTTAAAATATCAAAGATAAAAAATCTGGTTTTTGTTTATTAATCAGTAAATACCTGAAGTGGCTTGTCTATTGTTTTTGTTTCATCATCCAAAACCTTGTTACGCTTGGTTAAAAGTTGTTTTATTAAGCAATTTCATTGAATAAGTGAAAGAAGCCATCACCAGCTACTTGTTAAATGACACAGTTGTCGCGTGTCTATCAAGGAGGATACCATGTGGGTTTTTGTATGTGGGACCTCTTTCACCATTGTAAAGTTTCAGAAAAAAATTATTTATAAATTAATAACGAAAGACATAAAAACGTCTCATATCTAATAAAAAGTGCCGATGCGGGTTTAAAAATTATGGCAAAATTAAAAGGAATTACGTATACGTGTAAAATGACCCGTTTGAACCTCTCAGAATAAGTTGTTTTTTGGAAAAAACAGAAATACACAGTCGTCAGTAAACAAAAATAATGTGATTTTCATTGGTTAAAAAATGTGTTGAACTTTTCTGGTATGCAGTGCATTTGCATATGACCCCATTCCGTCATCGTCAGCAATTTTCATTTGATATGTATAACAAAGGCTAAAGGGAAGTAAATCGTATATTAACTGTACTGGCTGCATGTTTTCCAAGATGGCGTCCTCGATGTGCATTGCATTTGTGTCGCAATTATTGATCAACAAACACATAAAAAGTAAATTTTTTAATGAAATAAACAATACAAAAGGTAAATTTAACATATAGTTTATTTGAAAATAAACATTAAAAGGATGTTTTGCTTGTTTAGCAATGCTGATAATAACTTCAAACGTCGGGTGAAAACTTTTTCAATGGGCCACATCGGCAATTCTAAATTTTCAGGATGCTATTTTTTCACGAGAAACTGCTTTTAAAATTTTTATAAAATCTCAATAGCGGTAGAAGGGGAAAATGTTTTAATCATATAGTACATCCCGTTGATATTTTAAACGGCAAGGGCATAGAAGTATTGGTTTGAATTTACCTTGCCGTTACACCAACAAACACTTTTTGGTTGCAATTAAATCATGAAATAATTTTATTATTTTTTGTACAAAATTATTCTCTGGTTGTAACATGGAAATTTATCTGATTTTTCTTTTTTTTTTCTCACAAAAATATAAACTACTTTTTCTTACATGCATAATCATTTAATTGACACCAACTATGCAGGAACTTTGTCGATATGTGTAAAATAGTAAAACCCGCTTAATATATATCGGTTAATCGCATACAGTTTTGAATCACGGAGGCTATGCGATTAACCGGGTTTGACTGTAATAAGTTATACTTAAACCAGACAAAGGCAAAATTCAAAAAGTAGGTTGCACAGTAATCTAAATATAATAATATATAATTTGCTTCACTCCATTTAGCAAGTGCCTTAGCCAACTCAAAAACCAACTTGTTTAAGATTGTGATCCCTGAAAAATCAAAGCATGAAAATTTAAAAATATGTAAGATAGCTGAATTTATTTTAACAAGAGGCCCATGGGCCTTAACGCTCACCTGAAAATATCTCCAAAATTGTTTACAAAGTGCAACAGACAGTATATCAAGTACAGAAAATTTAAAGAAACTCAAGAACTCCCAAAAAAATTAATCAGAAATATTCAGTCACATTTCATTAATAAGCAGCTAATATGCATAAAGTGACTGTAGTCTTCTTTTGCAGCTGTCACCTTGACCTTTCAACATATGACCTTGAATCATATATCAAAATGATTGCCACGTCAATATCTACAATATTCCAATATGCATGCCTATACAAAAAGTTAATAGTTTACAAGATAATTAGCAATTTAAGTCTTCTTTTGCAGTTGTGACCTTGATCTTTTGACATATGACCTTGAACTATATATTAAAATCATCGTCATGTCAATACCTACAATATTCTAAAATACATGCCCATACAAAAAGTTAATAGTTTTCAAGATAATTAGCAATATAAGTCTTCTTTTGCAGTTGTGAACTTGACCTTTGAACATATGACCTTTAACCATATATCAAAATGATCATCATGTCAATACCTACAATATTCTAATATACACGCCTATACAAAAAGTTAATAGTTTTCAAGATAATAAGCAATTTAAGTCTTCTTTTGCAGCTGTGACCTTGACCTTTCAACAAATGAACTTGAACTATATATCAAAATGATTGTTGTCGCAATACCTACAATATTCTAATATACATGCCTATACAAAAAGTTAATAGTTTTCAAGATAATTAGCAATTTGAGTCTTCTTTTGCAGCTGTGACCTTGACCTTTAAACATATGACCTTGAACCATATATCAAAATGATCGTCATGTCAATACCTACAATATTCTAATATACATGCCTATACAAAAAGTTAATAGTTTTCAAGATAATTAGCAATTTAACTTTTCTTTTGCAGCTGTGACCTTGATCTTTCAACATATGACCTTGAACCATATATCAAAATGAGTGTCATGTCAATACCTACAATATTCTAATATACACGCCTATACAAAAAGTTAATAGTTTTCAAGATAATTAGCAATTTAACTTTTTCTTTTGCAGCTGTGACCTTGACCTTTCAACATATGACCTTGAACCATATATCAAAATGATCGTTGTCCAAATATGTACAATATTCTAATATACATGCCTATACAAAAAGTTAATAGTTTTCAAGATAATTAGCAATTTAAGTCTTCTTTTGCAGCTGTGACCTTGACCTTTCAACAAATGAACTTGAACTATATATCAAAATGATTGTTGTCGCAATACCTACAATATTCTAATATACATGCCTATACAAAAAGTTTATAGTTTTCAAGATAATTAGCAATTTAACTTTTCTTTTGCAACTGTGACCTTGATCCTTTCAACATATGACCTTGAACCATATATCAAAATGAGTGTCATGTCAATACCTACAATATTCTAATATACATGCCTATACAAAAAGTTAATAGTTTTCAAGATAATTAGCAATTTAACTTTTCTTTTGCAGCTGTGACCTTGATCTTTCAACATATGACCTTGAACCATATATCAAAATGATCGTCATGCCAATACCTACAATATTCTAATATACACGCCTATACAAAAAGTTAATAGTTTCAAGATAATTAGCAATTTAACTTTTCTTTGCAGCTGTGACCTTGACCTTTCAACATATGACCTTGAACCATATATCAAAATGATCGTTGTCCAAATATCTACAATATTCTAATATACATGCCTATACAAAAAGTTAATAGTTTTCAAGATAATTAGCGATTTAAGTCTATTTTTGCAGCTGTGACCTTGACCTTTGAACATATGACCTTGAACCATATATCAAAATGATTGTTGTCGCAATACCTACAATATTCTAATATAAATGCCTATACAAAAAGTTAATAGTTTTCAAGATATAGTGACAAATAAATAATTTTTAGCAATTTTCCCACTAAGTTCCTTGCCATTTCCCCATTTTGAGCCCCATCGCTTTCATTTGTGCAAATCTAAAACTAGATGACCTAAGAATGTTATAAGTGAAATAACTAAGGTATATCACTTGTACATTCAGAGGAGAAGATTTTTAAAGTTTTTCACTATTTCCCCCCTTATGGGGCCCCAAGGGGACATAACTCCTGCATATGTGCAAATCTGAAAGGCCTTCACCCAGACATCATCATCACCAAGTTTCATCAAATTTGGGTTGGTAGTTTTA